>CATIXQ010000021.1:7038668-7074666 GCA_949711755.1 Leptidea juvernica | reverse complement strand
TTTTTTTATGGAATAGGAGGACAAACGAGCGTACGGGTCACCTGGTGTTAAGTGATCACCGCCGCCCACACTCTCCTCCAACACCAGAGGAATCACAAGAGCGTTGCCGGCCTTTAAGGAAGGTGTACGCGCTTTTCTTGAAGGTACCCATGTCGTATCGTCCCGGAAACACCGCACAAGGAAGCTCATTCCACAGCTTCGTGGTACGAGGAAGAAAGCTCCTTGAAAACCGCACTGTGGAGGACCGCCACACATCCAGATGGTGGGGATGATATCGTAACTTGTGGCGTGTCGTGCGAAGGTGGAATTCGGCGGCAGGAATCAGGTTGAACAGCTCTTCGGAACACTCCCCGTGATAAATGCGGTAGAAGACACACAATGAAGCGACGTCTCTACGCAACGCCAAGTGATCCAGCCGTTCACAGAGTACTGGGTCCCCGACAATTCGAGCTGCTCTGCGTTGCACGCGGTCAAATGGATCGAGCTGATACTGGGGTGCGCCAGACCAGAGATGACAGCAATACTCCATGTGAGGCCGGACCTGCGCTTTGTAGAGCGCTAGAATGTGGGCCGGCTTGAAGTATTGCCGTGCTCTATTTATGACGCCCAGTTTCTTTGAAGCCAGTTTGGCTTTGCCCTCCAGATGGCCACGGAATTGGCAATTGCTCGAGATTTCGAGACCCAGTATTCCGATACTAGGCGAGGCTTTAAGGGAAGTGTTCTCGAAGAGCGGTGATACGGCAAATGGGGTTTTTTTAGTGGTAAACGCGCAAACTTGAGTCTTCAGGGGGTTAAATTGGACAAGGTTCAACTTACCCCATTCCGCGACCTTCTCGAGAGAGGACTCGATAGAAGACACAAGTTTCTCCCGGCACTGGTCGACGTTTTCCCGAGAGAGACCTGCATGGCCCGTGTATACGGCATCACCAGTGCTGTCGTCTGCATAGCAATGCATGTTGGCGGTGTCCAACATATCATTGATATACAGAAGAAACAGCGTGGGAGATAGCACACAGCCTTGGGGCACTCCAGCGTTCACGGGCTTGGGATTCGAGCAATAACCGTCGATAACGACCTGTATGCTGCGCCCAGTGAGGAAGCTGGAGGTCCACTTGCATAAGCTCTCGGGAAGCCCAAATGATGGAAGTTTTGCGAGGAGCGCCTTGTGCCATACACGATCAAAGGCCTTCGCTATATCCAGACCAACTGCCAGGCCTTCCCCCTTGCTTTCAATAGCCGCCGCCCATCTATGTGTTAGGTATACCAGAAGATCGCCAGTCGACCGACCATGGCGAAAGCCGTACTGCCGGTCGTTGATCAACTGGTGACCCTCAACTCCCTTGCGAAAAGGATACTGAAGAACTACGAACACATTTGGAGATAACCTTGAATTCGGACTGGCCATCAACAGAGATAAGACCAAGATGATGGTAAATTGAACACAACGCCAATTTTGAGGTGGTGCCAACCTGCATCTATCTTTGTTCTTCTATCTCCAATACCGGGGGTTGTGAGCTGGATATCCGGAGGAGATGTGCTATAACCAGGTTTACGGTAGAGAAGCTCAATAAGTAACTGTAAGGACAGAAGGATCACCAAAACCACTAAGGTTCGACTTATGAGGTGCCTTGTGTTTTCAATCTTCCTCTACGGGACTGAAGCCTGGTCCCCTAGACTGCAAGCCTACCGCAAAATTGATGCCTTAAAGATGTGGTGTTGGAGGTGACTCCTGAAGTTCCCTTGGACCGGCTTTCCAAACCAACAATTACATCTGAAGAAAGGCATCATAAATTGTGCAATTACGAATTCTGAAGTTCTTTGACCCCATTTCCAGAAATGAAGCATTGATTGAGCGGTCGGTAGTGCAGAACCAGGTAATGGGGAAAAGAGCGAGAGGAAATTTTAAATTGAAGAAGAGTTTACTCCGAAACATAATTGTCTTAATATAATAATAAATAGTCTTCGTGCAGACTTACAGTTCACCGTCAAGGATGCTGAGTATTCTGAACAAGGGTCTATTTTTGAAATGAAATTAGGCACGATCTTCATTTTATCTTCTAAAGTTTAAGGTATAAGTCGACTTAGGGCGTGATCAGTCAGACCAAAATTTACCAGAATTTGTTCATTATAATTTTAATTGATTGCAAGTGTTATCACTTTATAAATGCCGATATAATTATCATATTACGTGTTATTAGCCCCACTTTGATTAAGTTTTCACTTCTATTGTTTGATGCACACGTGTCAGATTTCTGTAAGTTTGACACCATATTTATTTATCTACTCAGATAAGAAGCAAAATAGCTACAGGTACATTTACTTGATGTGAAAGATTTTTTTTAATTCAACACATAACATAATATTTATGTAGCTATGAAAAAGTAAATCCAGTGAGAATAACATAGAAGAAAGACACTACCAAACATTTTTCAACTGTTTGAACAATTTCGTTACTTCGCTATATACATATTAGTATTATATTCTTTCGGTGTTGCATAAAAGAAGAATCAAAATGATTATTTCGATGCTTGGTGCTCATTGGTGTGCGAGTATACTTAATTAATTAATGTATGATTAATGAATTAATTAATCTAATTAATGAATGTTTGTTTCCGAGTTATGGATGTTTATAAGTATTTATGTATGTGTATTTAAGTATTTTGTATTAAATATATCGTTGTCTTGTACCATGTATGTAATGTACCCATAGTACAGGCCATGCCTAGTTTGGGGCGAGATAATTTATGTAAGAGTGTGTCAGTATTATTATTATTTATTATTATAATACCTATCTGTAGAACAGTAAATCTAAATTTTATCTCTGGGGTTGGTCACTCATGTCTCGTCTCGCCTCAGGATCGTGGTCAGTACTATATGCATCTGGAGCAAACTATCTGGCTACGCTGGTTTCTGTCCAGCGTATCTCTTACAACCGTGAAGAATTTGGATAACGAGTTTTAAATTGGTTGGTCACTCTTGTTGAAGAACGACCACGCGATCTTTTTGCCTTCGGTATTTCCAACCACAATTAGTTTTCCAAACTTTCGTCGCCTCTACTCTTTGTGTGGCCAAATACGAAAGAATACGTAGTATATTATATAACACAAGCAAAAAAATTTGGCAATTGCATGATGAATACCGTTATAAAATCGATTCAAATAATATGAACTAAGACAATGGTTATGCGGCCCGAATTATAATGAGTATCTGCCTACATCCAGCCATGTGGGCTGGAGGTCAAACGTCATTCTGAATTGCAATTTTAGAAATTAGAGGTAGTCCTCGGTTGGGAAATTGTGTTGGCATACTCATCAATCATTTTGATTAGAACCCATTGTGAAATAATATAGCTCTTTAAGGATAGTAGTTTATCTTGATAATTTTAAAACATATTATTTTTTTGGAATCTATAAGGAATAAGTTTCAACTTATTTAATCGTTACCAATTTCACAATGCTATTAATAAATAGGTTTTGTGTACTACGTTATGTGTAAGTAAGTGAAACCGGATTGGACTGTCTTTAAGGTGAAAATCATCTCAACCTTTTCAAGCATTTCGGAGTTCACTGATCTACAAAGCTGTATTTTAATGTGTGCTTGTTGTCATACTTTTGATGTTTGTCAAAAATCCTTGACAGTTGTGGCTGTCAAAGAGTCCTGTAACCAGAGGCAGATTTTATTCGCCTCACAATTTTTGTCATCTCTGTAAGATTTCATAGTTCAGTGTAATTTAATTGATTTGTAGACGCACAAAGGCTCTTGATTGGGCTATTGCTTGCGTCAGTTAATCTTCTTGCTCCAATCATCCCAGGCCGTTCCAGAAAGATAACAGCCTTTTCAGACAGCTGCAAGCATCTGGGAGGGATAATGGAGATTGGAGAATTTATGCCCGTTTTTGGCCTGCACTTTGTAAGCACATGCATTGGCGTTTGTTCTGCCTCCATGCATCATGTGAGGGCTCATTCGAATGCACACATGTACAGGATGCTCATGCATGCACCTTCATGTTTACCATGTTTCACCTTTACCATGTCTTGCTGGCAAAATTATTTTTGCAAATTTCGGTCCATGGTACTGAGATTCATCTTTCTCTAGCACCACATTTTCAGAGATTCTGTCTATCGTCTTCTTTTCAACCTCTTGCAATCTTCAAGTTTCAGCAGCATACAAAAATATGGGAAAGATTAGTTAGCGTTTACATGTCTAAGTAGATTTTGTAATGTTACTCTTTCTCTATATTTTATTCGTTTTGTCCACTGCAGTCTTTTTTAGCCATAATCCTCTTTAAATACTCAATATGACAACTTTAGTATAGTAAAAATAAACGAATTTGTAACTACTATATTTTATGGCTTAAGCATATTTCCGAAGGACATTTTTTTAAAGTAATAAGTTTGAAAAAATTTCAACAATAACACGTCGAGCTGCAAGTAGTGAGTGTTGAACAAAAAGCATTCCACTTTCGCGGTTTAACCAAATGTTGTCGGAAGAACAAAAATCTGTGGAGCTAAGATTAATAATAATATTTATTCGCATAAATTTGTTAGGTACTCTTATGTTAACAAAATATAGAGTTTATACTGAAAAAATAAAATAAAATATATTATCACTTACATTTGCAAGCAGGATATTATAATTACTTATTAAAGAACTATAAGTATCACATAAAACTTTTATAGCTATTAAATATTGTATTATAGATACAATTATTTTAAATGTGTCTTAGTGTAAAAAATATGTATTTATATTGATATCTAAATCGTTCATCCAAATACTGATTTTTCAGAAATTCTTCTTGTATTGTATTTTGTAAGTCCATACCAGTCACCATATTATGTACCAATAACTTGTATGGACTTTTTAAAGTTTACACTAGCCGCTCCACAGTTTTTCTGTTAAAATTATGCACTGACCAAGTATATATTTTGTATTGTCAATAGAGTGATTACCGGTATGTCCGCGACAGCCGGCCGCGATAATAATACAACAATGTTTCCTTAAATTATGACATAATATACACCGCAATTACTATTTAATTGCAATATATCAACTCAATCTCCAATAAAAAGGTTGACGATTGCCTTTATAGAGCTCCGGCTTGCGGAATTGCGAAAAATATTAAATAGGTTTGCATATTGTGTCGGTATTTCTTAAATTATTTGAATAATTTTACCGAAAATGTTTCTTTTGTTTTTCTAGTGTTGTAATAATATGTTGATGCAGCGGTCTTCATCATTTGTCATAAGGTGTCAGATGACCCATCAGTTCGTTTGTCTTCCTAATCTCATACCATTTAGAATTGTCCGTTCAATCTCCTAATACTCAATATGAAAGGATTCTGGAATAAGCTTGGGCGTCATATATCGTCAACCGATTTGAGATGCACATACAAATCTGTTGAGGGTTGATGTGTTTCCTCACTTACGTAGTGCTATTTCTTTCTGAAGTAGTGGTAGTGTATTATTTGACATCAAAATCATTCTGAAGGTACAAATTTTATGAAGTAGGTAAATGACTATGGAATTTTCTTTATGTTGACGAAGCTATAAGTTATTCTGTTACCGTATTAGCTACGACAATTTTATTACACCTTTTTATATACTACAATGGGTACCTACGTTATAATAATATGTATTTGTAGCCAATATGTTAACCCAGATTATGATCATGAAAGAATACATCGATTCGGTCATGCAGCATAATACGAGCGCGTTTGATAGCTAGGCTGATCCGCTGGTCAAAATAGCTGCCAGACTATGCCGCCTCTGGGCCCCACAAGCCACGTGTCTCGACAGCAAGAAACTCACTGAGACTGACATATTTGTGACAACATATTTCAGGCAGGATAGCCCGTGATATCCTAGAGCATCTATTTGCACATATCATTGTAGAATTAATAGGTATTTATGATTTAATACAGTTCATTTGGATTTTAGAACAAATTTCCCTATCAGATAAATAAGTATGGTAACATACACAACTCATCATTGTAAATGGGTGAAGAATGATTGATCCACGCACATTAAGCAGATGTGTTTTTTTCAAATCGCTTAGACATTTACGTGCACCCATTATTTTGGCATGACGGCATGTTTTATGCTAATTTCTAAGACGCTAAGCCAACCAACTGTTGTCGCGAGTCTAAACCACAACAGGTGAAAGCGACTGACCCAAGAACAGAGTTGATATATACAAAGTAATATTAGCACGAAATTTCAAGGAAGAAACATGAGATTTCATTAGATAACACTACTATATGATTGCATTAGATTTAAATATATTAAATAACTTAACTGAAGTTCTATACACAATCAGTCTCAAAAATAAAAATTTGAAAAAGTTGTACGTAAGCTATAATGGCTGGTAATAACTGCTCATGATATTTATGTTTATTAGTTTTTTTTTCATGTTTTGTTATTTAACAGTATACTATCGTGTGTATAAAAATAAAATATTGATATAAATACTTTTTAAGTACAGTCGTTGTGAGCAAAGTGATGCATTTGCACCACGCATAGGTTACTGTGGCGCATCTTACTCTTAATTTTTCATTGTACTCTTTTTAATATGAATAAAACAAAAAAATTGTTGTCTTTTAGTCAATATTACATCTAGCCATCTCATTTATGATACTGCTACAACAATATACAATTTATTCCGATTTAATTATTGATATATTAAATAAAATCTACAATTTAGTTTACATTATAATTATTTAATTATATTCCTTATTTCTCTGTTCAGTATCAACTCCCGATTCCTAAATGTTTGTTATCATGAAGACCGCAAAGCTCACCAATTTTTGTGTAAAGGCTAAACGGCAATCGATGCCACACGGACATACGGCTAATAACTGTAGTAAGTCAAATTATATAATTTTGAGGTAATGACTTCCTTAGAATGATGGTCCGACTATAGTCAATTTTGCTACTTTGTATATTCATTAGTTTTGTTATATTTACGCTCTCGCAACTTAGTAACATAACCTCAAGCATAATATCTAATGATAACAGTTTAAAAGTATTATTAGTATTAGTATTGTAAGATGTACCGATGATCTGGTCAAGATAATAATAATAATATTGACACACTTTTTCACAAATTATCTTGCCCCAAACTAGGCATAGCCTGTGGCATGGGTGCAAGACGATATATTTAATACAATATACTTACTTAAACATACATAAATACATATAAACATCCATGACTCGGAAACAAACATTCATATTCAACACATAAATTATTGCACCTATCCCGGGATTCGAACCGGATTCAAGATTCAAGATCGCCGGTATATGGTGGATAAGGGCAGCGCAGCACCGATCGTCGTGGAGACCTTTGTCCAGCAGTGGACGTCTTCTGGCTAATGTGATGATAATATTAATAGTCTTATATTTAATTAATATGTAAGTTAAGGCTTCAGTGATTCGGATAATACAGATAAATCTAGTTCAAGATTCAGTGGATAAAATAAATGCTTACGTCTAGAAGTAAGTAAATTACTTTTGTAATTTTTTGTCAGTTAACTTATATATTATCTAATATATAAAATTCTCATGTCACGGTGTTTGTAGTTAAACTCCCTCGAAACGGCTTGACCGATTCTCATGAAATTTCGAGTGCATATTGGGTAGGTCTGAGGATCGGATAACATCTATTTTTCATCCCCCAAAATGTTAAGGCTGGTCCACGCCAAATATTTTATTTAAATTTTGATATTATTTTTTTAAATTTGTTTGATTATGAGTCAACATTATAAAATACATACAACTTTGAATTTTCACCCATCTACGATCAACAATTACTTTTGTATTGCGATTTTAATATCGGCAATACAACGTTTGCTGGGTCAGCTAGTATTATTATAATATGAAATACCTTCAGTCAAAGGCAAAAACTGTTGAACCTATATATTGCAAGTCCGAAGATCATCCGACTAATACATTAATACTCGACATTCATACTCTAACCAAAAAACTAATTAACCAACTAATTAAACGTTACAAATAAAATGTGGTAGTCGACAACAATAAAGAAAACTATTATCTTTAAGAGTTATTATTAAAAGTTCTATAGCTCGTAAGTGTTCATCAATCATTAATAGTTTGATTTGATTGGTTTTGACTATCATAATGAGCGTAATGACACATAATTAATGAAATTTGAAACCATTCAACGAGTAGGCTCTTATTCTGAACTGTTCGCAATGTCTATTCGAAATGTCATAATTTATATTATGATTTTTAACTCAATTTATTAAAATACTAGCTGACCCGACAGACGTTGTTCTGTTCATTATAAATAAAACCTCGAGTGGGTGGAATTTAGTAAAATCCGTTCTTAGCTGACCTCTACTCGGTGAAAAGAATATTCCTACCAAATTTCAAGTCTTTAGCTAGTCTAATGGTTCCAGAGATATCGTGATGAGTAACTATATACGTGGAAATTTCTTATATATATATTTATATAGATTTGCACAAAAATATTGTTTTATAAAAAGTTAGGTAAAATTTACAATCTAATCTAATATATTATAAAGAGGAAACATTACAAACAAAACACAATAACTACTGGAGCAATTACAAAAATTCTTTCAACATTGGAAAACGGCATCTTCACTGAGTGACATAGACAAAAAAAAAAGGATCTCCAAGAAAACTTTAATAGGTAATATAACCCAAGGTAAAATTGGACATTACATTCAAAAGTAATAACGAATTTTAAAATTTCAATATAAAGAAAATAATGCAATAATAAAATAATAACTAAGTGATATAAAACTTTTATGTTAACAAAAATAAATATAGAGTCTCCCACTTAGTAGACTTTGTTATCGTGAGACTACCATGAGATCGATATCTAAGCGAGTGAAACCGTTGGGCATTGCTAGTAATGTATATTTTTACATTTTTCATACGATACCCCATATGACACGGTGAACTCAATTCAAGATTTGGACCACCGTTTCTTTAAAAGATCCAATTTTTTTATGATTTACTTAATTACAAATATATAGTTTTCAAACTTTTACCTACACTTGTAGTATAACGGCCGTTTTCAATAACCTATATATCTTTAGTTTAAGTTACTAGAGGTAGACAAATCTATCCTTATATGCTTACTTACATTTCAATAACCTATCGACATAAAGCTTTCGGCTATAATTATATTGGATATAAATATGGACTGATAAGATCTTGTCATTAAACGGTGACAGCAATGTATCCGTAACTAGAGATACGTTATTGAAAACGGCCGTAAGACGGTATCTTCAAGTGCGAAGAGAGGTTTATAATATTTGTACAGATTATTATTTATTACCTATAGAAGAGGTGCCCAAGAAATAGACAGAAGAATAGCGATCACCTGGAAGAAGTACTGGACTCATAAAGAAATATTCAAATCATAGCTTCCGATGCCTACCAAGAAAATAGTTATGTACACTGAAATTCTTCCATGCCTCACCTATGGCTGGCAAACCTGGACGTTCGATCTAAATACGAGAAACAAAATACAGACTACTCAAAGAAGAATGGAGAGAAGTTGTCTAGATTTAAAAATTATAGACAGGGTGAGAAACGCAGACATCCGAAGCAAAACTAAAATAGCCGATGCACTTATATTCTCCCTCAAAAGAAAATGGAAGTGGGCGGGGCACGTGGCCAGATACTCTGACGACACATGGACACACAGAATAATTAAATTGTCCGGCCCTCGAGGCATTAGAAAGAGAGGCAGGCCTTGTGGTAGGTGGACAGATGAAATAGTGGCGGTGGCGCGGCAAAGTTGGATAGAGACTGCAAAAACCAAAACTAAATGGAGTTCTTTGGAGGAGGTTTTTACCCAAAAGGGGTCCATATAAAACCAGAGATAGAGATAGTAACTTAGAGTAATATTAAACAATTGTTATTTTTGCATGGAATCAAATAAAGCCTCATTATTATTATTATTTAAGATTTATTTAAGAGTCGACCCACTAAATGGGTCAATATTTATGTCAAGTCACCAACGGTCGAGGGTGGGTTGACACCAAACCAGTCAACAATCATGACAAAGCCCTGACATTTCGTATTGCCACGATTAGCATAAAGTCCAGCGTGGACGAGACACGCATTTGCATATCGCTGTATTCATTATTATAATTTTGTTTCCTGTCATTATATAAGAACGATTATTGAAATCTTGTTGGATCAACATCCCACATTATTGTATTTTGACAAAGTCATCCGATGGTAAGTATTCACAGTCGTGTCAGTTCTATCTCAGGACCAGGTCTTCAAGCAATTAGGCCGTTAGTATCACCTATTAAACTGACTTCAATAAAAGAGTAAGAAATCAAAGTTTTGCGACCAAATTCTTGCCTCGCACAAGCATTTTTTGGAATCATTTACCGGTTGCAGGAATTTTCTTCGATAGGAGGAAAATACATTTACCGTCTCATTTTGGCCCTGAAGCGGCCATATGTGGCCATCACCTACCAAAAAAAACCTCCTTTACGCTGGTAGCTTAATAGCCTATTCCATGGAAAAGACCGTGGCCAAGGAGTGCAAAAATATGATAAGCAGTCGCGGAGAGTTACCCGACGGGACTCAAATCAAATACTAGCAGTGTGCTGAAGTGGCTACGTAATAGTCATTAAATATATGCGTGTCTGTCCGTATGGCTGTCAACTGTCGGTGTTGTATGTTTGTATATGCACCTGTATTTGTGTATGCAACAATGTGGCTTAGGTAGCCTTATGCAAGACGGGAGTGTCTCGTCGGGAAGGTGGCTGGACATTAAAAACAATAAGCGCCTTATAAGTCCATATACCGTCTGCAGGATTAGTAAAACGATGAAGCTAGAAATGTTGACGTAACAGAGTGGCAATGAGTTTCTCGCCACTTCTTCTCATAAAAGCTCAAACTTTTTCGAAGTGATGTAAAAAAATTACATTCATGAGTGTCATTTCCTTTACCAACATGAATAAAGTGATTTTATTTTGATTTGGATGGACAGTGTGGATAGCTGCCAATAGTAATCTGCAATATCACAAATCTACAGATGTGTTGCCGGCCTTTTAAATATGCTCTTAGTCTAAAGATCCCTAAGTCGTATCAGTATAGGACCTGCAGGGGACAGGTAATACCAAAGAAAAGCAAAATGAGGCAAAATATTTAATAAGAATCGCGTGGCTGTGGAGTGTTGTATCGCAACGTGGACATAAGATAGAGAAATCTCTTACGTATAAATTTTAACTTATCTGGTCGTAAATTTATCTCCTTTATATTACACTAGGTAATATAACTAACTATTTTTAACACACACACACACACACATACTCACGCCTTGTTCCCGTCGGGGTAGGCAGAGACAATAGAATGCCATTTGCTTCTATCCTTACAAACCTCACGCGCTTCCTCTACATTCATTACTCTTTTCATACATGCTCGCCGGTTGCGGGTGCTTCGGACCTCTCCTTTTCTCAAAACGTCCCCAATTTGATCGACGAATGTTCTACGAGGTCTCCCGCGACCGGCTTGCCCACACACACTTGCCTTATATATTTGATGCGTCATTCTTTCTTCACTCATTCGCTCCACGTGTCCAAACCATTTAAGCATTCCTTTTTCAGTCCTTGTCACAACATCCTCTTTCAAACCACAGCGCGCTCGTATTACCGCATTCGGAATTCTATCAGTCAGTCTTATCCCACACATACTACGCAGTGATCGCATCTCAACTGCGTTAATTCTGCTTTTATGCTTCTTCTGCCATACCCAACTCTCACTTCCATACATTAACGTGGCGACAAGCACTCCATTATGTACAGCCATTCGCGCTTCTATTGGCACAGTCTTACCGTTTATAAAGGCATGCAGCGCTCCATTCACACAATTTCCCGCAGTCACTCTCCTTTCAATATCACCTTCATATCTTCCGTCTCTTGTAAACATGCTACCCAAATATACGAATTCTGTAACTTGTTCTACCCTTTCATCTTCAATCGTGATAGTAGACTCAGTCAACCTTTCATCCTTCTCAAATACCATCACTTTCGTCTTTCTTGCATTTACTTTCAAACCTCTCTCTTTAAAGCTCCCGTTCAAACAGTCAATCATTTGATGCAACTCATTTACCGATGATGAAAAAATGACTTGATCATCGGCGTACAAGAGGCACTTAACACACAACCCTTCCATATTGATTCCACATTGCATTTCTCTCACATCATTCATGCATCTATCCATGAATAGGTTGAACAACCAAGGCGACGCTACACAACTCTGTCTGACACCTTTGGAGATATCAAACCAGCCCGTATAGGCACCATTAACACGAACACAGGCTTGAGAATCCCTGTACAGAGATTTCAGAGCCCTTATCAGAAAATTGTCTACCCCATACATAGATAAGACCTTCCATAATTCCTTTCTATTCACCCTATCATATGCCTTTTCCAAGTCTATGAACGCGCAATATACTTTCTGGTTTTTTGCCAGACATTTTTCAGTGATGCAGCGTAAGGAAAAGACTTGATCCGTACATCCCATTCCCTTCCGAAATCCCGCTTGCACATCCCATACCTTGTCATTAGTCACATTCATTACTCTTTCAATCAATATTCTGGCATACACTTTTCCAACACCACTAAGAAGGCTGATCCCGCGATAATTTTGACATTCCTGCTGCGAGCCTTTGCCTTTATAAATTGGGACAATCACTGCCTTCGTCCAATCGTCTGGAACTTGGCCCTGTTTCCAACATAAATTAAAAAGGTGTTGCAGCAGGCTCACTATTAGTCCATCGCCAGCCTTCAACATTTCAGTCGTCACTCGATCATACCCAGCAGACTTTCCCGACCTCATAACTCTTAACGCTTTCATAATTTCATCCAAACCTATTTCATCACTCGGGTCCACAAACATATCTTTTATCTCTTCTTGCTCTTTTTCACTTACATCTTTGCGTATAAGCTCTCAAAATAATTCTTCCAGCACTCTAGTATCATACTTTCTTCATGTATGACCTCACCTTGTTCATTCCTTATCAGTTTCATAGATGAATTTATATTTGTTCCCCGCGCCTCTTTCACGAGTTTCCAAAACAGTTTTATATTATCTCGGAAACTTGCGCCGAATTGTTCCTTATATTTCACCTTTTTCTCATTCCTTTTCTTCTCTATACATTCTTTAACTTTCGCTTTCACGCATCTATATTTGTCCTTGATTTCTTTGACATTATCTTCATTCATACCGCCACTCGCTCTATTTGTTGCTTCTATTGCCAAGACATCCAGCCATGCTTTTTTCTTTTCCTCAACCATTCTTCTAGTTTCATCATCCCACCAGTCGGCACTTTGGCATTTCTTGCGCCTTCTTTTACTCACACCGCATACATCATCAGCACATTTAATAATGTTGATTTTAAATACCGACCATACATCGTTCACACTTTCCTCATTAACATCACTCTACTATTTTTAACTATATAATATAATAACTATAACCTTTAAGAAAACCCCACGTTGTTCATGCAATTAACATTATAAAATATAAGGGAAACATCATATTATTATTGATATTAGAGTCCAGTTTGACCCCACAAAACAAAGCGTCAATTTAACATACGATTACACTATAAGCGTTAGTCAATGATAAAGCAATTTGCCATCGATTTGTACGTACAATAAAACAAAACATCTGCCCACTCAACTTTAAACAATAAAAAATTTATAATATTCATAACCAGAGTAAGGTTTAATAAGCTATTCTCCTCAATTTCGCAATATAAGGAGTTCATTGACGGTTCGATTGATGATTATGTTGTAAACAATGAGTAGATGCAGTAATGTACGTTGCTTCAAGCGTTTTCTTGGTTTGCTGCTTTAATGGTATGGTAAGTGATTAGAATGAAGTTGCGCGTGGGCAGTCGTGTTGTCGTCACACACGGGTCATTGTGTATGAAATAGAGGGTACAGTCACACTTAAAATACGCATTTTTTCTTTTTTATTTTGCAATGTTTTTTTAAATTATTAAAGTATATATTTGTATAATTTCTGTAAGAGGCTCCTACAGTGTTGTCATGTTAATAATTTGGATATAGTTAGTTGGAATTGTGCAGATATTATAAAAACATTAAAATCTACACAATTCCAACTATTATCATGTTTGTTTTCGTTAATTAAAATTATTGGAAAATAAAATATTTGGGCATGCCTATTTCATTCCTCTTTTTTATATCATGATTTTTAACTTTTATGGCCCAAAAATAATTTCAATGTCCATTTCTGAAAACTTTTTATTTGTTTATGACACTAATAAATAAATTTTGAAAATAGGTAAATTATAATAATAATAAACAATATGCTTTTCTACACAAGTGTACACTCTCAGCATCGGAGCTTGTGCTCTGAATGTATTTGCATAGAATGAAGACGGGCTGGACACAATCGAAGTCTGTCATTAGTGGACGGTTACGATATGTCACCCCTCCCTGTACCAGTCACAAATTAACGTGTTTGTTACATGACGTTATATTTGTACACGAGTGTACTTTCTAATTATCTTTCATGTTATTATTAAAGGAAAGTAACGTTTATGATACTAATATTATATAAAGACCATCGTCTTGGGTCTGAGAATAGTGGGGAAAAGAAATATATGAATCTTTTAATAAAATAATAACATCCTTTAGAAGCGATGTGGATTTAATAGAACCATTAAACAAGCAATAATTGGGGTTCGGAAGCAGCTGAAACAGTTCGCAATATCGCTGTGTTTGGAAAGCTTCGGCTAACGATTGCACCGTGGTTTTTGCACTTTCGTGCACCAAATTTCGACTTGGAGTATGAACCCCAAGGAAGACCACCCTCTAAGGTAAAAACTGATTAATTGAATGCGATGGTAGATGCGCATCAAACTAACCAGGAGTTAGCGGAGAGTTAACAATTGAAGAGCACAAGAAGTAATGTCAAAGTGTACGCTCAGAGCTCCAAAAAAGTTTCACTAGAGTTCGGTATGATTACTGTCTTGATTAAAGCTACCTACAGATTGCACATCAGGTATAAAACATGTGAGAACGCTCAAAAAACCGTCCAAGAAACAGGCCTTTGTCCATATTTTTTACGTGCATTTTTTGCGATAAAAAGTGTTTCTATAAAATCACAAAGCAAACGACGCGAATAATTCCTCGTTTCATGTTTCTTAATTTTTTATTTAGTTTCGAACGCCTAAAGGCTTTGTTGGTATCAATTTGATCTCCTTTTGATAGACCCCTGATGGACTCTCGGGTATTGTCCGTTTTTCATACAATCAACGGCGTTCACATGATTGATCGTCTTCAGATGTTGCTTCAATGTTCTGTGTGAAGTTTGTAGGGCTAGTTTATGTTTCTTAATTAATTTAAACTCTTTCGGCAACCGCTGGACATGTAAGTTATTTTATCTGTCGTGATCCTGAGTTGCACTGCATTCTAAAGGGCAGGGCATAGCATCAGCTGAACGTCCTGCTCGTCTCGTCCCTTACTATAAAAGATCATATTTACAATTACCCATTGACTTGATAAGTCGCTCTTTTTAATCTTATCAAAAATATTAAACTCCTCCAAAAGTGCACATATGATTGTTTTATTAAGATTATAGCGTAGATGATATTGATATATTTTCTGATTCCCTAGCCAAATTCCGCAAGACCATTTGCAGCATCATTGGTAATCTTTAATAATATTATAATTGGAAAATTAATGTAACTGTGTATAATTATGTAACCTACTCTGTTATTAATTTAAGAAAAAGGTTTAATTCGTAATTTATTCTACATAATACATAAAATTTATTATTTCTGTGCATGCTGTGTTTATTTGTAAGTAATCACTACATTTAGTTCCTAGTTTTTAGTTCCACTTTTGTGTATTATTGTAAGTGATTGTAAATAAACCTAATAAATAAATAAATAAATAAATAAATAAATAAATAAATAAATAAATAAATTATATTACATAAAAAATATGCTGACAGTTAAATAATTTAATGAAGCAGTAATATTTTTGAATTAAGTGAAAATTCACCATTTTCTAGGTGACACGTGTATTGATAATTATGTAATCATACAAGCCTTAAATGGATAAAAGTTAAAGAAAAGGTTAACAGTACCCTTCAAATGTTTTAATAATAAATTAGGGATGTATTTGTTAAGATTACAATCGCTGTCCTCTACGAATAGCTTAATGACCGTTTACCGTTTCAGATAGCGCGACACATGTTTGGAGAATTCATTAAGTACTTTTTTTTTCTCAAAATTAATCTTGTATTTTCGTCGGAATTAATGATTTGGTGATTGTCTTAAGTTTATAATGTAATGTCAAATATTTTTATAGTATCATCTGTACATTTTTATTTTATTAGGGTTGACAAAAGCTTAATACAAAATAATCAGTTATTATTAAATACAAAAACATAGCCAATTATAGTCTACCATGGTTTACCTAATAGACAGAACAGCAGTGTTTAGAAAAGTAAAGAAAAAATGAAAATAAATAATTTTTAAACTAATTTTCGTCATTAAAGATTTCTGTGAGCCGTGGTAGAACAAATACTGCACCCTTCCACTACCTACACTTATTATTATTATCTAGTATTGAAATAAAATCATTGTATGTACCTTACCAGTGGGAGGCTCCTTTGCACATGATGCCGGCTAGATTATGGGTACGACAACGGTGCCTATTTCTGCTGTGAAGCAGTTATGTGTAAGCATTATTGTGTTTCGGACTGGAGGTCGCCATAGCTAGTGAAATTACTGGGCAAATGAGTCTTAACATCTTATGTTTCAAGGTGACAATCGCAATTGTTGTGCCGCTCAGAATTTTTGAGTTTTTCTAGAATCCTGAGCGACATTGCATTTTATCAGGCAGGGCGTATCAATAATTATCAGCTGAACATGCTACTTGTCTTGTTCCTAATTGTCACAAAAAAGTAGTAAAAGTTAAAGTTATTATTTACATCTGAAGACTCTTACCCCCTTATTCATAATAGTATGCTAACTTAAAGTATTGCTAATTCTAACTCTGTCTTCTTCTATTGACCTAAGTCAGAATGAGAAAAAACACTCCTAAGCGGCTGTTCAAAGTTAGCGGACCATTATGAATAAGGGGGTTAATATATATATACTCGTATTCTAAGAGCACGAAACAACCATTTTAAATTTTTGACAATTTTAAGCTTATGCATAATTATTACATAACTACAGACGTTGTTTTGTATATAATAAATAAAATAATGTTTTTATATGAATTTGTCAATAATATATCATAACATCAAAAATTACTTCGTAAAATATGCACCCTGCTGTAGTAATGAAATTGTTTCACAGCAGAACTGTTAAACCGTGCGTCAATAATTTCTGTCATAGAAATTATGTATGGACACATCAAAGGAAAAACAAATTTGTTGTTTTTATTTAATTCAGCAGCATTTTCCTATTTATTCAAACCCCTATTCCTTTTAAACCTTCTCTGGACTTCCACAAATAATTCAAGACCTAAATTTCCCAAATCGGTCCAGCCGTTCTCGAGTTTTAGCGAGACTAACGAACAGCAATTCATTTTTATATATATAGATGAAAGTTATTCTAAATAAAATATAGACTGAACTAACAATCATATCCTATTTCAAAATTCACGTAATACTTCAAAGACTCTCCGATTTAAAATTCGTAACGGGATACGTCGGCAAGTCAAATAACATAAGTTACAGATAAAAATTAAAAGCTCACCTATTCCTCACCACAAGTTGCCACTTGACATGATTTACGCAAACTGCGTCCATAACGGCATTTGTTTTTATGTCAACGGGACAAAAACGTTTCAAATGCGTGTCAGAGAAATGGGCCAGACTGTGATGGTTTTTGAATCAGATTATAATTACATATAAGACGTAAGTTTTATAATAAAAGATCCGTATAAGCCTTTATCTACATCCATGCTTTAAATCCTCTATTATAGATTCTGAAACAGTTAGCTTATTGCCAACATTAAAACACCCAATGTCCTAATAACCATTACATCATCCAAATGAGTGTTGTAATGTTTTACTGTTTCATAACAACACTCTAATGTTTTTTTTCGATCCCTTCATGCGCGAAGGTTTTCAAGAGACAGCCACATTCTTACTGCTCGATGCATGGTATCTGTATGAATATCAAAAAAATAACATTTTCGTTTACGCGCGTTCCACACTACCAGAACGTCCGCGTCGCGCGCCTTAAAAAAAAGTAGGTTATTCGAACCCCCACCATTTTTCTTCAATATTTTTATTTTTTTGTTTACGAAAAGTGAGTGATTCGAAATTTGACAGCACACCGCCAGATATTTTAAACGCTGCAAAAGATCATAATATTCAAGTGAATTTTAATAATTGCACTATACAAAATGTAAATTACTAGTAAAATAATTAATTCTTTAATTAATACTTAGTTTATTTGTATATATAATTAGTAATGGATGATATAAGGTTACTACTAGAACTGGCTGTTTTAATGTTAGCAGTAAGCTAACTGTTTTAGAATCCTTTAGAGGATTCAAATTCTGGGTCTAGATAAAGTCTTGTATGCAACTGTTGGTAATTAGGTATTAAAACACTCATGTGATACTATTATCACATAACACAAACCCACATACGTGTTTTAATATCCCTTATTACAAAACAGTTGCATAAATAACTATAAAGCACCACACAACAGCTGAAGTGATAACTTGATGAAGGAATTGACATTCAAGAAAAGTCACCACATTTGGTTTTATCCATTCATTTATATAATTATATTTAATTACAACTGTATATAGAATACTAAAACTCCGTGGCCTTTTGTATTAAATAAATAATTAAAAAGCATTATTTCAGGCATAATAAAACACATAGTTACAAAAAATTTAGACACTGTATAGGGGTGCCATCGTAAAAGTAAAATTAAATTAACTAAAACTATATATTGCACATATTTGTGCAGTCATATTTTGTCCTTGTCCATGTGAATAAAAATGTAAAAAGAGATCCAGCGCTTAAGCACTGGATCCCTGATGTCGTCAGAGACAGCCACGAGTATTTTGTTGTCGGAACGTCGCAGTCTCTTCCAGAAAGTGGCAACGCAAGACCAACCGAAGGATTATCGCGAAAAAGTCGGGGATCCCAGCGTCTGCGAACATGCCCGAAGCGCTGCAGCACCGCGGGAGCCGAATAAGGGCCCGGAACGCGTCAGCTTAGCTTAGTTAAAAAAAATTCTACATTTCATGCTTTACAAATTTGTGCACGATTTTTGGGGTTCCGTAGCCAAATGGAAAAAACGGAACCGGTCACCTTGACACATAAGATGTTAAGTCTCATTTGCCCAGTAATTTAACTAGCTACGGCGCCCTTCACACCGAAACACAGTAAAGCTTACACATTACTGCTTCACGGTAGAAATAAGCGCCGTTGTGGTACCCATAATCTAGCCGGCATCCTGTGCAAAGGAGCCTCCCACTGGTGGTTTGATATCATCATAATTTCAGTAGCTAATGCATACAAGAGTAATTCGACCGTAATAATCTTAAGAGTGGATGTTATGTTTACGATGTGTGTTGCACACGTGACGACCAGAGCCACATGTGTCCTCACACCGCCATATGTGACCAGCGACCGGTCTCTGGACATTGGGAATATTCTTTATTTGTTACATATCACTATTAAAACAGGACGTTGGATATTTTCTTCACTTCTGGGATTCAATACTATAGCATCCTACCTTTCTTCCCTCTGGGTCTCTTCCTTCAGTACTAAATGTTAATACTTACAATTAATGTATGAGGTATATTGAAATAAATTATTAAATATGACTTATCCTTGTACCCTAAAGCTTTTTTTATTATATAAGAGGAGGCAAACGAGGGCAAGAGGCTCATGGGATCGGGAGTGGTGAGGCAACCGCATGGAAATCCGGAACAAGAGGTGTCAAGAGATGCGTTGCCGGCTTTAAAGGTAAAAAGGGAGTAGGTATGCTCGTTTCTTGAAGGTCCCTAAGTCGTAACAGTTCAGGAAAACAACAGCCGGTAATTGATTCCATAAAGTGGATGTGTGAGGTAACAAATTTCTTACATAACGCGAGGTTGTGGATACCAGATTCACATCTCTACGCAACGCCAAAGAATCGAAAGCCGATCGGGGATGACTTGATCGTAGATGATTCGAGCCGCTCTTCGTTGTATGTGGTCAAATCGAAGAAGCTGGAACTGGAAGTACCCACCTAGAGGTGAAAACAGTACAAACAGTAGCTCGTTTGAGCTTTAAAGAGTAAATTAAAACATTCTTATTGATGCTATCGTGGAATAATACAAAATTGTAACATAAAACTTTCTGATAAAAAAAATGATATTTTAACAAATTATTTACATTAACATCATTCAGGGATGAATCTATCAAACACAGGTTTACTCCGAGCACGTAAGTCAAAACTGTACCCAAAAACGACCACAGTAATACGAGAAACGGACAAAAAATGATCGCGGTGAAATACCGCTATCCACATCTGGAAGTCGTTGCATCCTTACCGTTACGATTTGACCTGACAGACAGACCGTAGGTGTGTATCTTTGTTCGTCATAATAATCTAATATATAAAATTCTCATGTCGCGGTGTTTGTAGTTAAACTTCTTCGAAACGGCTTGAACGATTCTCATGAAATTTTGAGTGCATATTGGGTAGGTCTGAGAATCGGACAACATCCATTTTTCATCCCCCTAAATGTTAAGGGTGGTCCACGACATTTTTTTTTTAAATTTGTTTGATTATGAGCCAGCATTAAAAAATACATACAACTTCATAATTTTCACCCATCTACGATCAACAGTTACTTTTGTGTCGCGATTTTAATATCGGCAATACAACGTTTGCTGGATCAGCTAGTTATTATGTATAATTATGCTCGTTTGCGGCTGGAGATGAGATTAAACAAAAAGTATTTCAACTTTCTTTAGTTAGTATTTGTTTTAGTTTTAGTTCGCTTTAGTAGTTGTTTCCACAGCATAATACAATTACACAATATATTATGTTTTGCTTAAATATATTTTGACAAGAATAAGTACATACATATCTAGTCGATATTTATGTAAATAAAACTCCATAATAATAGTATGTTGAACAGAATTTTCTACTCTTCTCCTACATCAGCCTAGATCAGCCATAGGTAATACTAAATAAACGTGTTTAAAATTTGAAGTGTTTAAACCATAGTTAATAAAACTTATATTTACCTAAACAATTGGGGACTAAACATTAAATTAAGATAATTATATAAAAATAAACCGATTATGACTTCGCTACAGACTATTAAGCGATGGACAGGAATCTATGGATTACAATATTGTTTCCATGGGAAAGTTAACCTCTGCTTCCTCTAGAGAAATAAAAAATCAAATAGTTTTTATCCTGTTACAGTATTAATGGCACAACTAGTTATTTCATAATCATCCACTCTTAAGAGTCGAGACAAATAGTCACAACTAATATTACAAATGTGAATGTAAGTTGTTTTGGCTTTCACGCCTAAACCACGGAACCAATATTCATGAAGTTTTGTACAGAGATAGACTAGAGCTTGGAAAAGGCTACTTATTGCGAAAAAATTAATGGAGGGGTTGAGATAGGGGATGGAAGTTTTAACGCAAGTGCGTCATTATCGAAGATGACACCATAAAACTTTGTATTTAGTCATTGGATAAGAAGTAATTTATAAGTGTTTGTTCGAGCATTTTCGAAACTGTGGCCTACATGGGTATGAAATAGAAGATTAAAGTTCGCAGGAAAGTACTATTAAAGAGACTGTCTACATGGACAAGGGATATCCGCTGCATCGTAGAAGAGCGCTGTCAGCAGCGGAAGAGCAGTTTGTATGTGTATTATTTGCAAAGTATCCCAAAAAATAAAAAAAAATCTGCCAAAAGTAACTATTTCACGCGGACAAGGTCGCGGCTAAAAGCTAGTAAAAAATAAATCTGAGTGAACATACTCAATAAGAAAACTGGCTTTTTAAATCTGAAAATTACGCCAAAAGTATAGCAACCTGTATAAGCCTAAGATAAATATCCGGCGGGTAAGGGTCAAAACCCATATTGCGCTAGTTTGGCCCACATGAGACGCGTTTGGTGTTTTTTGTCCACCCGTGGGCTATATTTATAACCACGGCGTGGTCTACGATCAATGAATCAATATGTGTCTGATTGATATACAAACTGAAGATCTTTAAGATACAATAGCTTAAATATTAGCATTATAATTCATAGCTTTAAATGTAAAATAATAGCTTAGATAATAAACGTCTAGATAGAGCTCATTGCTGCTTAGACAACCGATGAAAACAGGCCAGGTTTATTACTTTAGCGTGCATGATAAGCTTCGTCTTATTCTTGCGTTTTGTATATCAGTATGTGTTAGTGTGTAGCATTGCCCAAAATAGAGGTTAACTATCAACCCCAATTTTTTTCAACGTTTTCACAACTGCCACAATCTATTTAGACGTATAAATGATCTAAGAATAAAAGCATGATTTAATAATGCCCAATACAGGTTAATGGAAAGGCCTATTAGGTAGAAAGACGAGAAAAAAATAGAGAGAGAAAAAGAGAAGAATATAGAGAAATTGTCAAACAAGCAAATCTGGAAAAAAAGGACATAGATTTCGTTTATTTAGCAATCTGATATTGGAACTCGGCGATAAAAAATTCACAGGTTTTATAATTAATAGCGCGGAATTTTGATTCAATTCAAGTAAAAGATCCATCCGAAATAAACAGTAAGGATAAACAAAAATTGTAAAGGTAACTGAAATAAATCATACTCGTAAAAGTATGTGATTTTGACATGACAGACATGTGATTCAAATCTTTTTATATGTATCTGTTAATAACGTTTACATACCTATGTATCTATGTACATAAGATGTACACACGTATAAGGATATATCATTCGCAGGCTCATAGCGGAACGGAAAAAGTGTGCTTAAAGACAATGTAAGCACACTTATCTCCTTAGTTGTGTTTCAATTGTCACCAGCCGAATCAAATCTGAACTGAATAAATGCTTTACAGTGCTGCTTATTGACCAAGAATATTTTAAACAACTGGAGTAATGCGGCAATGTAATACAGGTGGAGTAATAAATTAATAATAATAATAATAATATAAAAATACTAAGATACAATTAACATTTGCAAAACCAAGAACCTTAAGCTATAAAGTATAAACTACGATTTTATTTCATCGTCCCACCTTGTGTAATGTCTTCCTCGTTTTCTTTTGCTATCTATTGGATACCATTCTGTAACTCTTTTTGCGCCATTTCCCCACTTTATCTCGCATCATGTGCCCTGCCCATCTCCACTTTTGTTGGTCGATTCGTTTGAGTATGCCGGTCATTTAGTTAGGAGTAATAAATTAATATGATTTAAAAAAAAACATACAGAAAAGTTTAATAATGGATTTAAGTGATTATAGGTATTAATATTCAATTAATAACGGGTTTATCAATATAAACCACTAGATTTTAATTCCTAAAAAAAATATATGAGGCTGTGTAGACTAGTTAAGAAATCGTAAATATGCACGAAAATAACGGAATGAATTCCAATTTAAACCATCATTATAAGCAAATAAAATTTTATGAACGATGCGGTACGCCAACCCACGACGAGTGCTCTTCCAACTGAGTTAACCGTTCAAGTGACGTATCGGTATAAAATCTTGTATGCTTTGTTCAACTCCTAGGTTGTGGCGTCATGAGAGGTCTCACATCGTTCATAAAATTTTGTTTTCAAATTTTATTTGTGTTTTAATCCTAGAAGTGAGGATTATCACTTTATAAAACAAATTGTTCATAATTATTCGTTTCTAATATTCTATATAAAATTATGGATACCTACTCATACTCACCATATAATATTTATTTATTTATTACTACGTGCTCAAATCAATTTAAGTGTATCAATGTGGGAACCACACCAGTAACGGGGCGTGATAAGAACAGGACTCGAAGCGGGATACGGAACGCGAGACTGACGTGAGTTATCCTACCGAGTTGTGAATGAAATTGTAATGTCACTGAATTTGGTTGATAATTTTCTGTTCGAATGAGATAATATATGATGTTTTTTTCCGTAAATATGTAAAACAGCAACAGATAAACCCTTTGGTTATGGTTTAATAAAAATGACAAATTCGATGTCTACGAATTATTTTGTGAGACGCTTTTTATAAATCCCTTGTAAATATTCCCGATTCCTGATCGTTATGATTTTCACACGCACTAAATCAAAAGCTTCCTTCGGGATTGTCGTACAAATATTAGCGTTTGTTTTAGCACCGGGACACCGTTAGATAGACGAGCACCTTGCGTTAGACCTGCGACCTATTTATCCGCCGTGAAAAAAAATAAACAAACTTCCAAAACATTCAATCACGTAAAATCAAGCGATTTTAGCCTCTATTATCTTAGGGTAAAGACTAGGTGAAATAAATTGGCGGTTTATCACTTTGCATAGATAACCACATGTGGAGGATTTGGCTTTTTTGCTAGACTAAGTTCTGCGACGGATGTTTGGTCGCTTTAAGTTATTAATTAGTTTGTCATACTCTCACGTTGCAGTATTGTTCGTTTTATCAACAAAATTTTGTAGACCAATTATTTAACCAATATATATTTCTAATGACCACTTGGTTCGTGAAAAATTTTTCATAATTAGTTAATTTTTTATATCCTTGATATTGTATATTTTTATGGGCAAATGTAGATTTTTTTCCATAGAGATAATTCAGTTTTTGAAGAAATAATTTAGTAGCCAATCACTTTTCTCGACATTAACGTGTAAACGGAAAATAAATAATCTCTTATATATCACATTGACACAAACAGTGACTTTTAAGCGCGGCTGCATGCTTTCGTTTTCCGATTCGGTTTTCCGACCGCAAGCTTCGACAATCAAATCAAACATCAGGAATCATATTCGAAAAAAATTTGAATGTATTAGATTAGAACAGTTTATATGAAATGCGTGCATTATGAAACCCGAATACGTAAAACGAATATCTCTACGACTGCGCTAAATTAAGTTAATTTTGAAACAAAATAGTATTGAACGTGAGTTTATTATTTTGTTAAGAAAATAATACAGTTCAAATTTTGTTAATCAGCTCTTATACTAGAAACTTGATACTCTGGCATTACCTAGAGATGTGAGTTTTTTCTGCATCTTCTACCTACCATATAATCTGGGGTGGTCAAAGGATAAGTTCGAATTGACACCATTTGCCAAATTCCACCACCGGACTTTACGTCAAAAAGCAAAATTTTACCTGCATCAAGTTGACGTCTGGCATTCTACAACCACGTATTGGAAGGAACTTCTTGTGGTGCTGCTTTGTGGAATCAATTACTGGCTGCAGTTTTCCCTACCTGATACGAATTGAGGGACCTTCAATCTTAGAGCATACTCCCAACTTTAAAGCTGGCATCGCATCTCTTAACTCCTTGTATTGTAAAAGTCCATGAGCGGCTGCTTCAACATTTCTCACCACTTGAGATTCTTCCCACTATTATATAAAAAGTACTCTAAAAACCTACTTTACAAGTAATAAAAGTATTATTATTAATTTGCTCACTTAAATTCGGCTAATCATCATCATATCAGCTAGAAGACGCCCACAGCTGGACAAAGGCCTCCCCCATAGATCCTCGACGATCGGTCCTGCGCTACTCTCATCCAAACTACTCCGGCGATCTTTCCAGATCATCGGTCCATCTTGTGCCTACCAACATTGTGTTTTCCGAAATTCGGCTAATATTCCTGAATAATTCATTTGTTTATTTATAAGCATTAGGTACTCTAATTTTCAACAGCATCATAGTTTTTCAAATTCATCAAATCTAGCAATTTATTATTAGCCTTCATTTTAGTTTGGTATTTAGTAACTTTTCTTTAGTTGGTTCGTATTTCAATGCCTAAATCATAATTGTAAGAATGCGCTATGACGGATCGCGATTTATTTATATAAATTCGACCCGTTGTTTGTTTTGTAATTTACAAAAATTGCATCGAAAATGTGCAACAGATACGCTCCTTAAAACTTTATAATTTGTGATTGGTAAATCGTTGATTTGTCATATATTACTACTTTACATTCCTAATACGTTAAAATTTGTAACATGTATTGTGGGGTAATTATATTTTTCTCGTAACAATATATTTCATTTATAATACAAGAGAACATTTATAAAAGATAATAAGTGGAAATCCAATTCCTAGAAGAAAAATATTGAATAAAAGTAACTCATTACTTAAGTGCCGAAAGACGTCCACTGCTGGACATAGGCCTGTCCCAAAAATATCCACGACGATCGGTCCTGCGCTGCCTTCATCCAACATATTCCTGCGATCTTGACCAGATCATCAATCCATTTTATAGGAGGCCTACCAACACTTGGGTCTTCCATACGTGGACGCGATTCGAGGACTTTACTACCCCAATGGCTAACTGTCCTTCGAGCTATGAGCCCTGCCCACTGCCACTCAAGTTTCGCAATTCGCGACTTTGGTTCTCGTACGGATCAAATCTCCAACCTTGCCCTCTCATAAGGCTCTTCTTCTAAACCTTCTCTAAGATCGACTAAACAATAATATATATTTTTGATTTAATAAAAATGATAATAAATGTCACGTATCGTTCCCTTGTCGTGTCGGTCACGTCTCACCTCGTCCCTCGTAAAGTGGTCCCGATTTATTGTAATGTTCGCACCACAAGCTGAATGTATGATATATTGTAGAAAGTTGCGTGGTTTAAGCTTCCTGGTAATACAACCTACTAATACAATTTCGTTCTATTGCTTAGCATACTTCCTATTGCTTGATTTTACCCTTAAATATAATAGTTTTTGATATTAAATAAAAAAATTAAGACTGTTTATTCTCTGTAGGTATCATTATGAAGATTGGATTAGGAAGTTTAACGAACTTTACTATGTTTAAATAATACACTTTTAATGGATTAAAACGCGTGTAATTGTAACTTTGTTTTAGCATTAGATTTTTGAGTAAAAGTTACATTTTTATTTTAGTTAACCCGACGTTTCAAGACCTTTCCAGATCTCGTTTTCAAGGGGACTGCCGATGGAAACACGTTTTAATCCTTTAAAAGTAAAAATAAACAAATAATATTTGAATGTCTAACACTCGCATTAATCGCAAAATTTATAAATAAAATACCACAACTATAGTTAGCTTCAAAAAATACAACATAGTTTCAGGAGTTAATGCATGCATTACAACTTGTATAATAGTGTGAACCTATGTTCAAAAATTGTCTCAAAATAAACTTAAATTTCTATAAAAAAATTGCTCTACTTTTAATAATCTATAAGTCATCTTCAGATGAAATTAGCTAATGATTTTATTGAACAATTACTTATATGCAATATTATATGGTATCAGTTGTATAAAGAGATTTTATTGCACCATTTCTTCTCCCCCATGACGTCATTAGTTTTGAAAAATTAAAAAGAAAATTTATAACTTTTACGCTTACTAATATTAATTTATATTTGTTTTTATATTTTTTTTATTCATATAAGTCTCATGAGGCAAAAAAAGATATTAAATTCATGATAGTGTTAAGAAAATTTCGTAACAGTCATCAGAAATGTGCGTCACGTAGGTGAAGGTATACAGTATAAAGGTGTGTTTACACTGGCCGAGGTGTGCAGTGATCAATCACCATCACCATCGTATCACTTCACATCCGTAACCGCCCTTATAATATTTGAGACATGACTCGTTCCTGTTTTAAATTAATTTTTTTTTTCATTTATAAAATTTTCTTATTTAGTAGCCTAAGGGCGGTCGCTCCATTAACAACCTGTGTCATCAAGAAAGACGCTTATGGTATAGTAAACCTTAAAGGCAAAAAGTTTTTTAATAAGTTTTGAATTGCTTAATTGTAACACATTTATTTTGTACATTGTCTGGTATCATAAAAGAATATACATCGCCCAACAAAAGACTTAATAACTCGACTTAAGTAACCGATTAGTTGGCATAACAAGTTTATGTTTGTTCCTAGTGTTAACATTGTAAATATCACATTTTCTAGTAAATTCGCTTATTACTTATTTAATTATCAAGAATATATTGAGATGCTACTGTTGAAATATTTTTCTCGTTAGGACCTAGGTTGGAAGTAGCCAGAATAGATTTAAATATATAAAATGAAGTGAACATAAAATAAAAGCACACCTATTTCTCTTTATATTTAAACTAGCTGATGCCCGTGACTTCGTCCGCGTAGATAAACGGTTTCTAAAAATAATAAGCAAATTTGGAACTGAAGATTATCTCATGTCCTATTTTTTCCCGGGATAAAATGTAGCCCTATCGCTATACCTAATTTAATCAAAATCGGTTCAGCAGCACCAGCGTAAAAGCGTAACAAACAAACTTACATTTACAGAGATAAACTATAACGAGACTACAGAATAATTCTTAAACGTTTTATTGACAAACGTGACTTTACTTATTTTTATCACTAAATTTATGTACTTATTTTTTGACATTCATTAGTGTCATTTCCGTGACCTACATGAATAAAGTGATTTTGATTTGATGTATCAAAATGCTGTAAAAAACGGAAAGGCACGTCTATTTGTTCGTAATACTGTGTGAGAATGTATAAGATCGTCCATCACTGTTATCAGTAGTAACACTATCTCCACACAAATACGGTAACAATGAAATTATTGTTGCACGCACTGGCTTTACGTGAGTGTCAAATCTTCACTTAAATATTTTAGTTACACAATATGTACATTGTACATATTTTTATAAAAATCCTGGCTATTTATTTATTTTATTTATTTATTTAGATAGTTACACCAACAACACATCATTATAAAATTAAAATTTTAGCAAGTACACAAGGGATAGTACAATATGACATGTCTTTACAGGTGTAAACAACATTTACAATAGCGCGAAAACAGTAACAAAGTTGAACAATTAAAATTAAAGAAATGAAGAGTTAAACAAAAATGATGATATTAAATGACTTAAATACATTACTACTTTAAAAAAAGAGATTTATAAAATTTATAACTATACAACACTATATTAGTTTATTTCTTATATTTAACTTACATAACTAAGATCTTCATATTTTAATACAGCTGGTTTTAAATTTATTGATATTAGTCTTATGAAAAATATCTATATTACCATTTTCTGCAGTGATATCGTTATAAGAGCTCATAATTCTGTTTAAGGGGGCGTTTTTACCTATATTAGTTCTGCTGATCGTTGGGGTGAAAATATTTTTAATATGGAATCTTGGTCTATTTCTAGGGACTGTAAGATTTACATTTATAAGACATTCTGGGGATATGATTCTACCATGTATAATTTTATGTAAAGTAGACAAATCAGTTATTTTTCGTCGTATCTCCAACGAATTCATATTGAAATGGTCCAGTCTTGTTTTATAGTCTATGGAACCATCGGGATTGAATTAACATTTGACAAACACCTCAACACTCAATAATATTTATTGCCTTCTACAATGAAGAATCATTTCTTGTATGATGGTCTGTCATCGGCAAGTTAATCGTTGATCATCGTGTGAGCATCCACACGATCATCCGTGATCATTTATTGAGCTGCAGTCCTTCAAGATGGACGTAGCATTTATAGGTGCTGCTATGCTAATGCTGCCATTCATTTAATTTCCGTATACAATATTTATGTTTGGGATTCTATCTAAACAAAACAATACCGCGCCGAACGCGACGACGCGAAGTACGTACGGCTTTTCTCACTGTCTAGTGTCCTCCAGTGAATCAAGGACCGGCGATCGTGTGGGAACGTGCATGCAAGCACTTTGATGCGTTCCCGAAAAACCGACAAGTCACCAATCGTCGCGATCACTATAACTATTATAGGCGATGATCGGCGAATAAGCCCTCCACATGATCGTGCTCGGATTTAATCGCCGATTGTGAAGAGGCGCCATGATATCATATTATGGTAGTTACATCTTAAGTAGTATTGACATTGAAGACCCTATTATATTAACACTTATACACTTTAATATTATTATAACTTATTTACTACTTTATATATATTATATTTATCAACAGAATAGTAAGATTTTAGAAGCAATATCTGTTTTACCTGGTTTATGAATATGAGTTGGAAGTTGAGGAGAATTTTTAATGTCTTGTTCTGTTCCGTTTTATTGGTGATGGGGACGTTTCCAAGAAGCTGATAGCCACCCTTCATGAAGGAAGAGGCATTCAAAGAAAGAGATAATATTCGTGTAAAATAATGGTAGACTTTACTAAGAAATTTTACCATTTTACCAGGGAGCCTTCTTTGACACAGGATGCAGGTTAGATCGCTACCACCGCGGAAGCTTTACCTGCCGTCAAACAGAATTGAGTTTCGGTTTAAAGGGAGCCGTAGCTGTTAGTACTAACGAGTAGTAATTATTATGGTAAGATTCAAAGACTAGATATAATTAAAATAAGTATTCATAAATGCATGTGTATTTCAGTTATTTTCACAGCATCATGACTAACGGTTTTTTACTGTGGGGTCATGCTGCTGACATTATTATATTAATGTCATGTTGTTGTTTGCTCTGCAAAAGGGAGCTGTTTGTGCTATATATCAGCTTATATACCTACAATCTCTCAAAGAAAAATTAAAGAAATAAATATTATGACTGTTCATTCTCAGTGAATTTATGAAAATATAATATACGTTCACAAAAACTTTTTTCTCTTAATAGTGATTTTCATTATTATAACACTAGAAATAAGGGATTGCTTGTAATGAATTCTAATAGGCTTCAGAAGAGACATAATAGCTTTAAGGGTAAATGTATACACTTTTGTAATAAAGTTCCAGCCACTGTTCAGGTTATCTATAAATAAATTTAAATGTTGAATTAAAAAATGGCTCCGTCGTAAATGCTACAACTCCACAGCTGAATATCTAAGTGATGCGACAGCCTGGGACTAGATTATGATTATTTTAAGCAATAGCAATGACAGTACAATATTGTATATTTCATTAAAAAGAGCGCAAAAATAGAAAGCTGGGAAAGTTTTTTGCGCCTCTTCTTCTCTCTCAGAGTGCCATTTGTTTCCAAAGCGAAGTTTGTAGTAGTATCTAGTATATTAGAAATGACATCTAAAAGAATTCTAAAGGAATCTTAAAAAGTAATTTGAAAAAAATAATGTATTTTATGCCTGTTAAATATCAAAATACTTGCGCATACGGCAAACTTTCAACGGCAATGTGTAATATAACTGACGCAACTTTCACGCAATAATTCACTCTTATTTTCAAACGAATACAATCTATTCACAAGTGACATATAAAAACAACTATAATAACTTATAATAAGCCTCTTTGATTCAAATTAGGTCGTTTGTAATACAAAAGGTTTACCGTAGTGATTCACAAGGCTACTTTGTATGATTAATTTGGCTTAATACACTAATCGTGGCTGGAGGTTTGTATGTATATATATATAGTAGTATAGTCTGTAAGTAAAATAACAAATTTATAACATCATTGCGATAAATACGCGATACAAGAGGGAAGAGGCCATCGCGCCCCGCGCTTGCTTAATCCGTAACCAAGCGCGGGGCCCGTAGCAAATTTTGTTAAGGTCTTGTCCCTTGGTATATGGGATTAAAGTGTTACAAACATAAGCAATACTTCTTGTTTTGCCTTTTTGGGTTAATTTTTTTTAAGTTAACTATATGCTTAGTCTAAGTATTAACCAAAGTTACCGACATATTTTTTTTTTATGGAATAGGAGGACAAACGAGCGTACGGGTCACCTGGTGTTATATGATCACCGCCGCCCACACTCTCTTGCAACACCAGAGGAATCACAAGAGCGTTGCCGGCTTTTAAGGAAGGTGTACGCGCTTTTTTTGAAGGTACCCATGTCGTATCGTCCCGGAAATACCGCACAAGGAAGCTCATTCCACAGCTTTGTAGTACGTGGAAGAAAGCTCCTTGAAAACCGCATTGTGGAGGACTGCCACACATCCAGATGGTGGGGATGATATCCTAACTTGTGGCGTGTCGTGCTAAGGTGGAATTCGGCGGCAGGAATCAGGTTAAACAGCTCTTCGGAACACTCCCCGTGATAAATGCGGTAGAAGACACACAATGAAGCGACGTCTCTACGCAACGCCAAGTGATCCAGCCGTTCACAGAGCACTGGGTCCCCGACAATTCGAGCTGCTCTGAATGGCCTCCGATCCTCAACACTAACCTATGAGAAACATAGCGGCACTAGGCCGCTACTTCACGCCGGTATTCTGTGCGAGTGTGGTAAGTAACCCGGACGAGTCTGGCCCGATTGTGCTGACGTCAAAAGACGGTAGCGTGACTCTCCCACTTTCAATAAGCCCGTAGTCGCCTCTTACGACACCCTTGGGCCTGTGACTACCCTATTCTTTTTACGCCCCGGGGAAGCACAGGCAGGATATAGTCCAAATGATTGCGAAACTGAAGTGGCAGTGGGCAGGGCACATAGTTCGACGGACAGATGGCCGTTGGGGCAGTAAAATCCTCGAATGGCGACCACGTACTGGAAGACCCAGTATTGGTAACCCCCTCAAGATGGACCAACGATCTGGTCAAGATCGCCGAAGTACGTTGGATCTGGGCAGCATATCGCCATGGATCTTTGGGGGAGACCTTTGTCTAAAAGTGGACGTCTTCCGGCTGTATAATTCCTTCCGGATAATGATACTTAGTCTGGCCATAGATACTGTTACAATTAAAAATAAACAAAATATGGTTGTTCATTGAGTGTTCCCATTTTGGCGCCAATTCATTGTAAAATATTTTGCGATATTAAAATGGAGTGAGGTGATAAAGAGAACCGAATCGCTGTGCAAAATGCAATTTTTAAAACTCTTCATTCGCTTGGTATTAGCAAAATGTTTGTATACCGGGCTATTAATAGGTACAATAAGACCTCCTCTGTTTGTGACAGAAAAAAATCTGGCTGTCCACGTAGTATCGTACGAAAAAGGTGGTCAAAGCAGTAAGGGAAATAATTAGAAGAAATCCTGTCCGAAATTTAAAGGTTTTATCTAGGGAGAAGAAGATAGCACCTAAAACCATGTCGCGTATTTTAAAAGATGACTTAGGACTTGCAGCCTATAAAAGACGTACTGGTCATTTCATAACTGATAATTTAAAAAAGATTAGGGTGGTAAAATCGAACCAACTACTTAGGTCACAGAACAGTTTTGCGTACAGATGAGATTTTTTTTTTACAATTGAGCAATATTTTTACAAATAAAATGACCGTATTTATGCTCAAAATTCAAAGGAAGTTTCCCTCCCAATTAGACGACAGAGTGCAACGTGGGCAGTATTCTACTTCAGTGGTGGTTTGGTGGGATATTAACTATGATGGAGTGACTGTGCCATATTTTTGTGAAAAAGGTATCAAAACAACTATTTTTTTCTTTGGTTCAGTATTTAGTGCAACACTAAGTAGATTTGATTTAGCGAAACTTCGAACAAACAATGTCTACTTAGACTCTAGAAATGAATCTTTTAGACTGAGTTTTTTTTTAGCCAAACTTCAGATACTAAAGACCAATACGTAAGTTTATATTAAATATATTGAGTCAATTATTGTTTTAATATTGTTCTTTAGTTATACTTGGTTTATCATGCTTACAGAATCAGTTTAAGGTCTAAATGTCCTCAATATACAAAAACAGAATTTATATATTATTAGTGTAGGTCATTTAAATAGATAGAGAATAGATTGAATTGTTATTCATTATATTATCAATTCATTATTAGAACGGAGATCTTTTATTTTTATCTCTAATTATAATAAAAAAATAATGTCTAATTTCTATTTATAATTTCAATAAGAAATTGCAGTGAATTTTTACTAAACATAATTTCCAGGAAAATTATGCCAAACCATGGTATAGTAGGTACCATTGTAATGATTTAGTGAAAAGTATAATTAAATCAGAATGTATTAATTTATATTTTGTACTAAAAAGAACCCGTAGCTTGCGATGGAAGCATAAATCAATAAAAAATATTTACTGCGATGCCAAAAACCAGAATTAGTGTCATTAATATCCACAAACCATAATTTCGTAGAATGACCGTCCAAAAGATTGAAAACAAAGATAAAATGGGACATGTTTTGACAATGCCTCTAATAATTTGCTATTTCTAAAAACTATAAAAATGTCTCAAAGTTGTTATCACAAACGTGGTACCGCTACATGACAGGCGAAACCAAATGACCACCTGTTTCAGGATCCTGTTATAACCAAAAATCATTTTTGGCTTCTATTAATTTAAAGAAATTTATATGTAGGGACACGCGGTTCTTATATGTTCCTGGTTAGCAGTAGCGTTAGAATAAAAAACTACAAAGAAAAGGATGTAAAATTAAAACAATTTGTTATTTTTTTTAAAGTTATAACCCTCACTTCTGGGATCATTACACAAATTAAAAATGAAAAAAATAATTATTGAACGATGAGGGACATGAACCCACGACCTCTCCCGTTCCGTTTGAGCGCTCTTTCCACTGAGCCAACCGTTCGAGTGTCGTATCGCTGATAAATCTTGTATGTCTTGTGCAACTCTCATGTTGTGGCTGCATCTACAGTATCTACTATACAGTTCACAATCTGCTCAACCCCAATATTTGGATATTAGGAAATTGACTTGAGACGTCGCCCTTTCAAATCTATTATTACTATATTATTCGACAGGTCGCGGGTTCGAGTCCAGCATCATTCATGATTTTTTATTAAATTTAATTTGTGTAAAAGTATTATGAAATGCGCTATTATAAACCTTAAATTATGTTCCTCTACTGATCTTTTCTGAAAGTAAAACATAAAATGATCAGTTTTCAATTTTGGTCAAGCACCATGTAATAATTTAAATGATTTCAATTATTCCAATATGGTCCAGTACTCTTCCAATGGAAACTGCATTGTTAACAGTTGTAATTGTGAAAACTAATATTTTTTTTTTGTAATTATAAATCATACTTCATACCTACTAAAGTAGGTATATTAAAATATTTGACTGTTTTGCTGTCTGTCCTTGCACAAAACTTAGGCACGCACTGTTTTTTGTCGCTAAACGCTCGGGCCATCTGGTAAGGATTTTTTCAACACAAAAAACGCCTGACCCTTTCTTACCTTTTGTGCTAGCCCTCGTTTTTTTCAAACTACCCTACAATATGTTGAATTAGCGTATTAGTAATTTCAAAAGGTTTGATGAAATTTTTGATTGAACCTAGTAACGGATTGAGTCAACGGTTTCAAAGTTGAGGTGATTAAATACCGAACAATGGTTGTCCAATTTGGCTTAAAAGTGCGATCATCTTGAAGGATCCTAAATATTATTTTTTTTAAAAAGCCAAAATATAATGTCGGAAGTTAGAGTTTTAAAAAATCTTTTTAAAAATGGAGCTCACTATTCAATTAAAATATTTTTATTCCGCTCTCAGGTTGTGGCTTCATCTACAGGATCTACTTTACAGTTGATAACCTGCTCAACCCCAATATTTGCATATTAGGAAATTGACTTGAGATGTAGCCCTTGTAAATCTAAACAATTAGTTATGTTTTTTTTAAAGTGATAACACTCACTTCTGGTATTAATACACAAACAAAATTTTATGAATTAATATTTTTATTTCAAGTTTGCTGAATTTTGAATATTAAATCACGTATTGAGCGTAAAAACCCATTCGAAAACTTGAGAAAAACGGGCGCGAGAAACTCAGCGGGCTTTCCTTTTTTAATAAAATTTATTATTAAGTAGGCTGACGGCGGTCGCTCCATTATCAATCTATAGTATCATTAAGAAAGTCATTTGTCTTATAGTATAGTAACCTTTACCACATGAACTTTTTTT
>CATIXQ010000021.1:6980692-7038658 GCA_949711755.1 Leptidea juvernica | reverse complement strand
GCGCGCAATCTGTCCCAATAATCAATTAAGCATCGCAGCCGAGCTTTCGTCATTCTTAAGTTCAAAAGCTCGCCGACGAAGCCAATCGAAGTGCTTGAACGAAAAAAATTTGTCCCGGTTCACGACCGAATAAGAACGATCGACTGAATGAATGAATGTAATATCGCTCCTCAGATCTCTGTTTATTGTATTAAATACTCCACAATGGGTAATACAGCTTTGTATGCGTGCGGGGGTTGAGTGCATTATACAATCTGCATCGGTATTCGCGAGGGTTACAGTTTTGATTCAATAGGCCGGCTCACAATTGTTATATGATAATATTGATTTTTGATTTCCTTTAATTCGATCGCATATTGTGGTATGAGTATTTAATACATGAGGGTAACAGAAATGTAGCTAATAGCCTATACCCGAAAATATTTTTGACGGCAAGGAGCGTTCTGCTGATTAGAAAGACACATACATTCGAGACTGTGTCCTCAAGGTTAAGCCGATGTCACCTATATACATTAGTCATGGTCCTGACCGTAGAAATTTAAATGAGAAGGAAATTTAAATGTTTTTATTGCTAATTCCTTAAGGAAATACATACATTACACTGCTGCGTACTTTTGCAACGCAACAGAAATTGAGGGAATTCAGAAGCAATGGTGATCAAAATACAATTAAACCCGTGCCAATGAAGGAACGAATCTAAAATGGCGGTCACTAATGATTCGCTCTCACTCGCACATGTAACATTACCTATCTGTCATACTTACCTGTATCGCCGTCTTTTAGATACGCTTCATAACCGGGACGGGTTATACGAATAAATTAGGAATGTTATAGGTCAAACCGATTGGCATATTATGTTTTATTTAAAAAAATCGTCACACACTAAATCACAACATACCTGCCGGTGGTATGAAACCTTCTTAATTAGATTTTTATGATTCTGATATACTTTTCTAAATCTCTTATTCTCCTTACTCTCATCCACTAACTCTTCGTCTCTTATTCATATTATTTACCATATTCTTATCCACCGCGGGCGCAGCGAAATTAGTCGCGCCGCCGTCACGGTGAAATATAGCCCTTAATACGGCTCACTTTCAGTACATTCTCGATATGATTGTAGAATGTAAACTCTAGAATATTCGATTTGAGTTTTCTGTGTAAATTTTCGACGAATCATTCAATAAACTTAATAGATTATTACTTTATAAGTCTTAAAGACCGTTGGTTACGTGGTACACCACCGCCTATAGAGCAACAGATTTCAACCTAGTTCTATCCCCTGTGACAATGCAAATTATTCCACGTTCTCACATTTAAAATCAAGCGTATTTTGAACAAAACCACCAGTGTTCCGTTAGGTAATGAAAAATAAACTCAACAATTTTTTCAATACCCAAAAAGTATCTGAATTTCTGGTAATTTAAAGTCTTAATTTTTTTAAATTAAGTATCTTCATCTGCGCTCTGAAAGGAATTAGTAACAAAGTCTTAGCATTGTCGATTCGGTATTGGTGCCTTTAAAATGACTTCGCCTAAAAGACGGGCAACGCTCCCCTGATTCCCTTGGTGTTGAGTCGCTCTTGCTATACAAGATTTCCACATCAATGAAATCATGAGGTAAGAGAGTACCTCTATTTCCTCAAAAATAAAAACTCTAAAACGTTGAACGAGTATTTGAATAGTATTTTGTAGTATGACTTAAAGTTACTTTAACTCATCATTTACACGTTCCTCCCAACGGAAGCACCATATAACTTGGGTTTAGTGGTAACGATCACTATCATCACCATTATCCCCACCATCTGGATGTGAGGAGTTCTTCCACAGTGCGGCTTCCAAGGAACCAGTTTTACCAGTGGGAGGCTCCTTTGCACAGGATGCCGGCTAGATTATGGTTACCACAACGGCGCCTATTTCTGCCGTGAAGCAGTAGTGTATAAGCATTAAGCGGTCTGAAGGGTGCCGTAGCTAGTGAAATTACTGGGCTAATGAGAATTAACTTCTTATGTCTCAAGGTGACGAGCGCATTTGTAGTGCTACTCAGAATTTTTGAGGTTTTTCAAGAATTCTGAGCGGTACTGTATTGTAATGGGGAGGGCGTATCAATAACCATCAGCTGAACGTTCTGCTCGTCTCGTCCCTTATTTTCATAAAAAAAAAAACTTTCTTCCACGTACAACAAAGCAGTGGAATGAGCTTCCTTGTACAGTGTTTCCGGGAAGATTCGAAGGTACGCTCCTGTGATTCCTCTGGTGTTCCAAGAGTTGTGGGTGGCGGTGATCACTTAACATCACGTGACCCGTACTGGAATAGGAGGCTATTCCATAAAAAAAAAACAGAATTTTCTCTATAGAAAAAGAACACCAATACAAATACCCTTTGCGCAACGATGTGCAGCTTTTTATTACTAGTTAAAGCAATATGTTAATTGTAAATTGGTTTGAGACTACCCATAAGTTTACAACAACAGATTTGCACATGAAACATACTCTTGACGATTTTCAGTGCTGGCTATCCCTTTTGGGTCTTGTTAGAAGAAACATGGAATAATATGCGATGAAGTATTTATTTTGTATATACTTCTGCCTTTAAATATTTTAACCAACCAAGAGTTGGAAAAAAACAGCGCCAATTTCTAATATTCTGAATTCGGAAAAATTATCGCATTTATCACGGGGAGTAATCCGAAGAGCTGTTTCACCTGATTCCTGGCGACGAATTCCACCTTCGCACGACACGCCACAAATTAGGATATCATCCCCAACATCAGTACGTGTGACGTTCCTCCACAGTGCGAATTTTTTTCCACGAACGACCAAGCTGTGGAATGAGCTTCCTTGTAAGGTGTTTCTAGGACGATACGACATGGGATAAAAAGCGAGTACACTTTTTAAAGGGCTTCTTCTGGTATTGCAAGAGACTCTCGTTTGTCCTCTCTTCCAAAAAAAGGGATGAAGTACATTACAGATGTTAAGGGAGTTGTTATATTTATTTATAGGTCACAAATACAGGGTTTAATATTAAAGTTTTATAAAAGACGTGACCTCATTGAGGTCGCATGGTGAACATCCTTGTAGCGTGCGTGATTCGCCCGCCATTTTGATGTTGTATTCATCGAGACATTCCGTGTGACATACCGCAGTCGCCAATGTACTACGCTCGACTGGTACTAGTGCAATAAACAATTGTTTTTTTTAGATTGATATCCCTCACTTCTAGGAATAATTATACAAATTTAATTTGCAATCAAAATGAATGTACCATGTGGTTTGAACTCGTGTCCTATCGGGTTCCGTCCGAGCGCTATTCTCAGCTGAGCCAACCGTTCGAGTGACGCATGGTTCGTAAATATTGGTATGTCTTGTTCCACTCATAGATTGTGGCTCCATCTAGAGGATCTTTCTACTTTACAGTAATTGATAACCTGCTCAACGCCAATAATTAGGAAAATAACTCCATCTACAGGAGCCACAGATTTCTCTTAAACTTAAAAAATACTTAATAAATAATACTTATAAATTTTTTGATGAAATCTATGTCGTATCGACGAAATTATTCGGGATATTCGACTAAAATGAGTCACAAATAAGGTGATATGGTTACATTGCACTGTTTGTTGATGAATGCAGGTTGAGTTGGGCAGAGGCCACAGGTCACGCGGAGTGGTACCACCGTCACCGCCCCGCCCTCGGACGCGATGGTCTGTCTGTCTGTACCGACAGCAAAAAAACACCACAAATTAAGTCTTACAATTAGGCAATTTACAGTTAAGTTAAAAGTTACTGTCCACGGAGGTCCACCACTTCACCTTATTAAAAATAGGCTCTACTGTAAGCACTTAACAAAACAAAAAACACAATTTTCCGTTAAACTGAGTAGTGTGTTCGTACCTTTATTTATATTCTTATTATTATTTTATAGTTATATATATAACTGTCAATATTGTTGGTAGGATTAGTAACCATAAGTTATAATATTATTAGGCTGACTATGGCATGAAACATGTTCGTCATTTCAGCCGTAAGACGTCCATTGCTGGACAAAGGCCTCCCCCAAAGAGCGCCAGACGATCAGTTCTGTGCTGACCTCATCGTCGTTGACAAGATCGTCGTTCCATCTTGTAGGGGCCTACAAACACTTCGTCTTCCGGTAAGTGGTCACCATTCAAGGACTTTACTGCCCAACGGCCATCTGTTCATCATGCTATGTGCCCTGCCCACTGCCACTTCAGTTTCGCAACAATCTGGGCTATGTCGGTGACTTTGGTTCTCCTGAAACATGTTGTTAATTTTTATTTTATAATTTATGCATTATTTTTGATATGGGAAGTCAAACGAAACAGTCGAAAAAAAATTGAAGAGAAGTGAACATTAAAATTATTGATTTCTGTTAAAATAGAAAATAATAAATAAGATAAATAAAGATAATATTCCAAGCTTCAGATAATATTGAAACAAATTTCAGTTTTCAAGCTAAAACCCAAATTAAATTCAAACCATTTTGCTATCCTTACGCCAAATACTTAATCCCATTTTTTCCACCCTTGTTAGGGTAGGATGTCGTACAAGGCGGGGATGGTACGCCGTGGCCTCTGGCTATCAGCCCAGGGCCAACTCACGGACCTGCGCATAGATGGTCTTACCAGGTATAGCACGACATCCAAACTTACGTCAGCTTGCCTATGCTTACGGCAATATTTTTCATCATGAAGGTAAATACATTTCATCAACTGTATTTTTCTTTTATGTTACTAGTTTCAGAATCTTCTATATATAAGTATAGACACAGAAGCTGACCCGACAAACGTTGTTCTGTACATAATAAATAAAGTACCATTTTTTTATGAATTCGTCAATAATATTTCATAACATCTAGAATTATTTCGAAAAATATGCTCACTGTTGTTATAATTAAATCGTTTTAAAGCAGAACTGTCAAACCGTGCGTCAATAGGTAAATTCTCTCATAGAAAATATGTCCTTACAAAACAAATATTGGAAATAAAAATAATTATGCGTCCTAAGTCGAAATAAAAACTATCCTATCTCTCAAGTTGGACAAAACTGCACTCCATGAAGTAACCTCCATTAAAATCCGTTCATTAGTTAAGGAGTTCACTAGAAACAAACAGGACAACGGATTTATATATATTTAGATAGCTCAGGTTATATTTTGGCAACTTTAATCTTTTAATTTATTAAGGAAACTAACTTCAATAAATAGATAAATTTTGGACACGAAAAGCAAAAGTACGCAGACAAAGTCGCGTAGGACCGCTTGTGTGTCATACGAGAGCTCGACATGAAGCCCAAATGTCTTTGACCGTGACATTTGTCATGGTGTGTTAGGTTCGGCCGTCTCCGTGGGTCATATAGGAAGTCATTTATCGCCATGTCTATGTTTGATATTGTCTTACCATAAGTTGTTTACTGAACCCTTCAATTGCATATTGTATTTGAATAAATTTTATGATTTCTTATAAAAATAAATTAAAATACCATACATATATCTATGTATTTAGTAATTATTAAGACGGGTATTCACAAAACGGGTATTTAGTATATTAGAAAAGACATCGAAAAGAATTCTAAAGGAATCAATTTTGAGAAAATAAATGCCTTTTATGCCTTTGAAATGGGTCACAAATTATCGGACTATCAAGTTGTTTATACATAAATCTACATATATTAAGACTAAAGTATTTTACAACATAAATAATATGTCTAAAATAAAGTACAAAACCTAACTAAAAGTCAATAGATGTCTTTTGAAATATTGGAAAGTCTATAATCAGCAGCATATCTTGGGTCAGAGGCACAAGCAAATTTCGTAGCGGAACAACATAATGACGCGACGTCATGTACGCGGAAGCGTCGCGACGGACAGAGAACCGTTGCTGTCATGGCACAAGCGCAGCCCGAGAGCAATTTGAGCATCAGAGCATTGAGATCATTAGCCATACGCGTGTCGTTTGGATCACTTTGATTCATATCGTCTTAGCGTATTTCAATTACGACACGCTTTAAGGACTTCCACGTTTTTTTATAGAATTGGAGAACAATTGTGGCGGTAGGTACTCAACAGTGCAGTTTTCAAGGAACTTTCTTCTACCTACTACTAAGCTGTGAAATTAGCTTCCTTGTGCGGTGTCCGGGACGAAACGACATGGGTAACTTCAAAAAAACGCGTACACCTTTCTTAAAGGCGGACAACTGTCCTGTGATTCCTCTGATGTTGCAAGACAATGTAGACGACAGTGTTCACTTAGCACCAGGTGACCCGTACGGTCGTTTATCCTCCTATTTATTAAAAAAAAAAAAAAAACAAATGAAAGGGTAACCTGAGACTATGTAGCCACCACCGAGTACTCTTACAGTACCTAAAGAATTACAGAAGAATAACAGGCCTTTTAGGTAGACGTAGATTTTTTCAATAACTTTTGTCGAATCGTCCTTGAAACACTAAGGAAACCGTGCTGTGGAGGAACGTCACACATCTAGGTCGTGAGCATGAAAGGTATGAATATGGCTGCGGGAATCAGCTCAGAAGGCTCTTCGGAAAACTCCTCGTATTAAACTATGTAGATGCTCCAATAGGCCAACGAGGATTCTAATACATCCATCTGAAATGTGAGGTAATCGCCACAAATGATGCCTCAAAGCCCTCTGTCATCTTCATCACCTTCATAACCTCAAGGCAAAAGGCCTAGATGATATGATTAAGATACAAATAAGAACTCTGATTATGCAAGGGCAAAAAAAAAATCTCTAAATGTTGCCCAACTACCTCAACACAACGAGTATAGTCATCACAAGGACGTTCGTCCGAGCAAATGTATGGGGGGCACAATAGATCTACAGATTTAGGTGCTCATTCCCCAATAATGATAATACGTCATGCAGAATGCAGCTAAAGCTCAACGGAACGACTTAGCGAATTAGGGGTTTTATTCGTCCTGCAAGGAAGAATCGGTCCACGCTGAACCCCCAACCAAAAGACCGGGTTAATCGGCTAAATAAAATGGACCAACCAATTCGACACCAGTTTTGCCTCTACATGATGCATCCTCAATGATAACTCGCCAGATTTTGCAACAAGAGAATGGGAGACCCTGCCTAAAAGAGGAAATCGACCGAGATGAAAGGATTTAACGACCATTTAATCCAAAACTCACAGACACAACCGCCATAAATGAAAAGTAAAGATGAAGCCTTTTTGTAGTTGAGTAATCGAAATAATCTAACTATATAAAGCAATTACGAGATGATTATTTGTACCTTTGAATATAAATTATTCTTAACTACCAACATACATTAAGGAATAAGAAAATGCCAAAGAAAAACTGCCTCTATATACAACATCTACCATGCACAATTATTTCAAAATGTGATGATATTTTACGATATTTACGTTTAAGTCCGTAAAAATGTAAAGTGAACTACGTACTCGTTCTGCAAGCAAACCATTGTCAGCTGTCCTGAAATATCCGCTATAAAACAAAAGAGAAAAATAATATTAAGTTTACCTTATCAATCTTACTAGCTCACACGATCAATGCGGACGATAATTGAAGTGCCAACAGAGGGCGGTTAATCACTTATAAAAATTAGGGATAAACCAAACAAGGAGTGAACAAATAACGGCGTCTTCTTTGACCAAGGGAACCTGCCGCGGTCCTATCAGATTATAAACAGGCAATTGTTTGCCTTATCGTAGACAGGTAGATAAATATTTAATTTATCCGAATTAACGGTGGTCTTGTGATTTGTCAAATTAGCTTTATTTCTAACTAAGAAAGATTCCTGCTGATAGTTTTTGTATTTCAATATTAGCGAATTGGTTTTATTTTAAATTAAATTAGTTTTTAGGATTTTGAAACTAGACCACTATGACTAACGGCCGTTCCCAATATTCAGTCTATTTTTTACTTGAGATAAAAATCGTAAATATCTTTGACTTTTCTGTCCCAATAAACTTATCGGCGGTAACTCACCTTATCCGTACACGCTGTCTGTCAATGGGACGACGTATAGCTTAACAGCGATAGAAGTTTGTATGGAAATTGCAATTGACGCGTCCCAATATAAGGCGATAAGATTGACTTAGGTATATTGGGACAGCTTCAGATTATTAACAGCTAATTACTGACAGTAGAAGGTAGTAAAATATCTCTATCTGTAGTATATTGGGAACGGTCGTAAGTGAGCTAGCATAAAAACGTTCGAAGAAGCGAGACAAGGAGATTATGGTCACCTCACTTGGAGATAGGCCTGATCATACCTGTGAATCATATTGAGTCTACATTTAAATTTTTTAAGTCTTTACTACAATTTTGTTCTATTCCAAAGAAAATGACTACAAATTAAAATATTTCCATCTCGTATTACAGCTATGTCCGTTTTAATTACATCTATTACGATAAGAGATTGTTCTATTTGGTTAGCACTGTGTTTGTTGCCTGATAAGGGTATAATTTATAGAGGGCAGTAAAGGCTTTCGTTATATGATGAGTTAAGATTGTCGTCGACGTCCTATTTACTGTGCAACGATGGTGTTAGCATGTTTGTGGTCTGGATGTTGCGTAATAATGCCCTTGTTGTGTGTTATAAGGAGATTCTTATAGACATCACGTTGACGTCTGGTATTCCAAAACCGCGACTCTTGCAAGAAGTTTCCTGCCACGCACAGCCACTTAGTGGAATCAATAATCGGCTGCTGTATTCCCAAGCCGATACGACTTAGCGACCTTCAAGAAAATAGCATACCTACTTCCCACCTTAAATGCCGGCAACGCATCTCTTGTTGCGGTATAATAAAAAAAAGATATCAATGGACTATTAAGCATAAGACTCACTTGATGGTGAAGTCAATATAAAGTCAATGATTTTGTTTTATCTTAATATATATAAATTACGTGACACGTTGTTAATCCGCGATGGACTCCTAAACTAATGAACGGATTTTAATGGGGATTACTTCATGCAGTTTGGTCCAACTTGAGAGATAGGATAGTTTTTATTTCGATTTAAGACTCATAACTATTTTTATTTTCAATATTTTTTTTGTATGGACCTATTTTCTATGAGAGAATTTAGTGACGCACTGTTTGACAGTTCTTGGTGTCACAAAACTAAAGACTATGATAGACAGAATGCTGTGACACATTAATTTGATGTACATTTAACTCATTTGTCAACATTCATATATTTAAGCGTATAAGAATGTAACAACTACTGGGTTTCCAATAAATCAATAAATGGTTCTCTTGCCGTCAAGTTTAAGTTCAAGCTGGCATATTCCGAAGTTGAGTCTGAAATGTGTTGTCTGTGGTGACTTTCAATCGAACAAAATGAAAATGCTCATATAATGGCACAAATTAATATTCTTATCTCTGGTATGTGTAAACTATATTAATGTAACAAAATAAAGTATGCAAAAATAAAAGTGACCATAGGAAATATTTTCTAAATACTGTAAAACATTCAAAATAAAAAACTATTTATTCGTGTATGTAAAAAAATGAGACTTATGAAAGTCATAGTTAAACATATTATCATATACAACCACTCGGAAAAGTTAAACTTTAAAATGAGAAGTAGTGACAAAAAGTTTCCACTATTTTATATCATTATTTACAGCTTGATCACATTACAATTCTTAATAAAATCTAGCCAAAGTGTTCCAACAAAAATACTAGAGTGTTTCAAATTACATAAATTAAAAAAAATGTATCAGAAGAAATAGATATAACTATAATAATTACGATTTGAGTATCATTATAATCTTAACCGACGCACGGTCGAACGATGCATATCGAACGCAAAAATTATGTTTGTCCAATAAAATTTATGCGATTCTTTTATCTACGGAAATCGTAGGCCCGTTGCATTAATCGTTTCTAGAAAAAATGTCATAAACGGACCCCATGGTCAGTGCACCATTAGCAGTGAACCGTGATTTCTACTATAAAGCTTAATAATTATTATTCATGGCAACATTTTTTCACCCCGACACACCAATACCATTTATCAATAACATAATCTGTGATACTTTTTCATATTCGGAACACAACACCAATAGAGCTGCTATTGACTCAAAATTTTACACTCTGCGTGTAAATAACATATGCTAATTTTAGTGCTGTAAGGTGTTTTACGATAAATTTATTTGTACAAGTTATGATTTATTTACGGACATAAAATTACATGTGACGATAACAATGAATGTTTGCGCTTGCAAATCTCTACCAATGCTACATTATGATACATTTACACACATTCTAGTTATTTAATAATGTTGAATAATATGGAAAACTTTTGTGTTACGTAATATATAGTGATGCAATCAGTTGAAATATACCAGAATTGAGTGACAAATTCTATACTATTTTGAGAAATAACAAAGGAACACACCTCCTCAAACGTTATTTTAATTTATATTGTTGCTGAGAGTACTGATATATTAGTGACCAATCCGTAGAACGAGCTGCCTCTATCAACTGGGTAACTCTGCAATGGATCAAGGGACACAGTGGTTCGTTGGGGAACGATGCAGCGGATGAACTTGCAAGGCGGGGTTCAGAGACCCAAGTGGCCTCACTCCTGCCGCTTCCCTTCAGTGGTGATCTTTAACTTACAACTAAGCACTCTTGAATGAATGAGATGGATTTTTTTTTGTCAGTACATAGATTTAAATTATTGGGAGATACCATATTAATTTTAATTTCATTACTGTACGAATATAGATTCACACAACGAAATAAGCGCTGAATCCAAACATATACCTACCTACGTCTTTTGTATAATATTTAGTTTTGCTAAAACAATTTCTTTATAAATGAATAATTTGAAAATGTTAGTTATATGTTGTTTTAAATAATATTTAGTTTGCAGTTCTAAAATATTATTATCGCTCGAAAAAAAACTAGAACGCGATTCTTTATATTTTGTGTTAGTTCCCCGATGTAAAAGGTCGCGTGGGGCTCAGTACGGTCATCAGCGAATGGCACAAAATGGTACCAGTTCTAAATCCGGTGTATATTGATACTAGACAACACGAAACGCAATAATACTGTTAAGTATAATTTGTTTTTCACTCACAAGATTACTATTAAATTGATTGATAATGTTTCTAAATTAATTACTATATTAATTGATGATGTTCGGTCCTGTCTTCGGGGATTTTTATTATTTATTTTTAAATTGATAATGTACCATTTCAAGTAATCAGTTTAAATAGATAATAGTTTGCATAAAACCTTCACTTATTCACGCACTTTACTCATTTGAGCTTTTTAAAAGGTTAACCACGTCTTTTTCTTTTTTTACTTACACTACCTAGTAAGTCAAAACATTTGAGTAGTTTTAGTGCATCACTTGCATACATGCATTGTAAAAATGCTGAAACTGTAAATATAGATTAAAAAGAGTGACATTGCGTTTCTTGCCACTTCTTCTCATTAAAGCTTAACTTGAACTTGCTGAAGTGTTAATATCTTTGACTTTCATAAGTGTCATTATGATCTTTTTGAATTAATGATTTTTCTTTCTTGCTTAAAGTTCATTTCAACTAACACATCTTATCAACAACGGTGCAAACAGATTTTGAATATTATATTGAACAGTCGCTTCATGACCACTACAAAAAATTTCCAACTGCTCACAATATAAGGGCCGTGTGGAGCATGTTGCACGTTTCGGCTTCAGGTACTGAATCTCTACTCTGCTTAAAGTTTACAAAGATGTAGCGGCGGTGCTTTGATGTAGTGCTAAGTTGATCTAAGAATGTTTTATATATTAATATATTTTATTCACGGACTAGCAAAAAAATAAGGACTCCGTGTCACCTTACATAACAGTGTAGCACCAAAACAAGCCGATTAACGTGTAAATACATAGCTCCACGCACACTACTACAGGCCGATAGGTGGCCATTATGAGGAGGTCATCGTCTGTGACAAATCAAATAAAATATTTGAATAATGCCGTCGTGTGTTGTGAAAACGTGTAAAAGCGATAGTATATAAGTATTTGTGGCCATATATGATTATTTAAGAGAGAAAAAATTGTGTAATTAGTATCCCCCATAACCGCACACACACTAGCATAACGGTGCTTCACTTGCTAATATCACGGCTCGGAGTCCTCCTTTTTTTACTCGTCCGTGATTTTGTAATTATTTTATTTATGTGTATTAGGTATATGGTGACTATGGTATATGACTCGAATGGCGACCACGTACCGGAAGACGCAGTGTTGGTAGGCCCCCAACAAGATGGACCGACGATCTGGTCAAGATCGCTGGAATACGTTGGATGAGGGCAGCGCAGGACCGATCGTCGTGGAAATCATTGGGAGAGGCCTTTGTCCATCAGTGGGCGTATTCCGAGTGATGATGGTGATGTTGATGTTCAAATTCGTTATTATGACATTATTATGTTATAATTACGTTCAAAACATACCTAGTATATAAATACAAATTTAGAACTTCAAGAAATTGCAACAAAAGTGATTACATTTTCTTTTTATGTACCAATGTTAATTTCTCCTCCAAGGTCATTGTATCGAGTCAAAGTAAATATTTCAGCCAAAATCAGCTGCGAAGTGTCACGCCCGTCAAAACTCTTAACTCCACAAATTGAGAAATCGAATCAAGTTCAATTCAATAATTAACTTTACTTACTTTACCTATTTTCAACAACAACCAATCCATTTCGGGTAAAACTTTTTATTTACCTTTCTGATACAAAACAAATCTTATAACCAAATTAAACAAATTCCCGATGGAATGACCCTGGTGGCATGGGCACGCGGAAGGGCGCTGGTGTGAGAACGACACTTGCGTCGACACTCTGGCTCCTTCTCATGTCCAAGTTACGTCAGATGGTGCTGAGGCTGCTGCTTCGACTGCCAAATAGCAAACGTCGGAAATATGTCGGTCTCAGTAAGTCTTACAACTGTGTCGTTTGGTGTCGAGACACTTAGCCCCTGAGGCCCAGAGGCGCGGAGGATGAACAAAGTACTATCGACGCTTCTCAATAGGGCTACTGGTAACCCAAGTTATTTTGTTTCAATAATTGTAATAATAATGATAATTTATTTCTCTTAAAAACATAGTTTACAGCAGCTAGTGGCCGGAGTCACCTTTTAGGAAATAATGCCTGTACCAGGTATCTCCGCTCTTCCATTTCAGCAATGTGTTATATTTAACAAAAGCTTTATTGACATGGTGGTGAAATAATAATAAAGTTATGAAATGAAAATTATAATATCAATACTTAGGCTAGAGGGGGTATCAATGAAGAGTGAAATGCTTCAGAATGCTTGCCAGAAACTGCTGTGAGTAAACAGGGACAGAACACAAGTCTCCGTGGACTGCTGCTATATCAAGACGCGCGCTCACACACATCACTCAAAACGTACAGGTTCGGACGTATGAAACTTTGTATAGATACTAGTGAACGAGTTCTTTGAAAATATTAGATTAAAACAAAGCTACCCTTAAATCTTTTAATAATCCGTAAAATTAAATCATTTCCACGAATAAAGAGAAAATACATAATGAAGTGTCACATAACATATATAGAATTTTATAAAATAAATAAAATACATTAAATCTCCCACCAAAAAAATAATTAATTATTATGCTTAAAATAACGATAATCACTCAAATGTTATATTAGCCTTATTTTTGAACCCTGTTGTCATCGTGTTATGTGGTGACCAACCATCAATCTAGTTATTTACATACCTATCACTGAACAAGTAGCCCATTGTCGTTTTAAACTGTGCGGCTATTAAAGCTACCGGAAAACTTATTTAAAACACGCAATTATCACCTTTCCGTCTCACTTATAAGAATTAGAACCGCATGCTAAATGCTTTGAGAAGTTTTTTACGAAAATGCTCATTTGAGATATTGGAAAATGTTCACTGTGCGTTTGAGTTTAAGTTGGTTTTGGTTTGTGTGTGTTTATGGTGAAACGATGATGTGTATACGGGTACGTCCTCTATAGATAAGATAGAGGACACCTGAAGCGACACCAATACACTAATGATTCTGATACTGGACCGGTAATTTGTACTGATAACGACCGATGGCTTCTTTTCACTTCGCTAATTTTATACGTTCAATGACTTTTCGTAGTGTTACTACAGTTTAATTGTCAGTTTTATCTTTTGATGTTTTCATAATTAGTCTCGTTTAAATTAAGATGGCATGTAAGTTAATGTAGACCATTTGATAACCTAAGTTATTTTCATAATTTTGATATTTTGCTGCTGCTTATGCTGTTTTTATGGAAGTAGAGGTCAAAGGTCAACCTGTTATTAAGTGATCACTGCTGCCCACATTTTTCTGCAACACACTAGGAAATACAGAGGCTTTGCAGGCCTTTTAGGTAAGTGTTCGTCTTTTTAAGGTTCCGTAGCCAAATGGCAAAAAACACACCCCATATAGATACTACAAGTCTGTCTGTTTGTCCGTGTATGTCATGGGGGTTCCCGATACTTAGAACAGAAACTCAGAATTTTTTTCTCATCAAACCCATACGTGTCTATGGATAGGTCTTCAAAAATGATATTGAGGTTTCTAATATCTTTCCTTTCTTAACTGAATAGTTTGCCAGAGAGACACTTCCAGAGTGGTAAAATGTGTGTGTCCCCCTGTAACTTCTTAAAAAAGGGAATGATAAAACTAAAAAAATTATGATGTACATGCAAACTTCCACCGAAAATTGGTTTGAACAAGATATAGTAAGTAGTTTTTCTTAAATACGTATAAATGATGAGAGGTCATTTCCATTATATGATTTTGAGCAAAGATTTTTCACCTTTTCCAATTAAATAATTTAATATCATTTGCCTTTCTACATAACTTTTATATTATACTACTTGCAGCTACTCGCATATGGCCGCTTTTTCCTTTTTTTACTTTAAAGAACCCATGTTTAATCATCCAGAAAATACCGCGCAAAGAAGTTCATTCCATAGCTTGGCTGTGCGTGGAAGAAAGACCCACTGATAACAATGATTTAGAGGAATAACTTACACATTGTTTTGAGGTGCAAACTTCTTTATGCGTACTTTATTAAGTGGCTATTGAATTAAGTCATATGCAGACAACGTATTCTTTCATATTTGGCCACAAAATGCGCAAAAGCGACGAAAGTTAGGAAAAAATAATTGTGGTTGGAAATACCGAAGGCAAAATCGCGCGGTCGTTCTCCCACAAGATGGGTTGACTGGAGTCTCGCCGTCCAAATAATCCACGGTTGTTAGAGACGCGCTGAACAGAATCTGGTGGTGGCTCATCCAACCATAAAACTGACCACGATTCTCAGACATGAAGATCCCAGAGAGAGAGAATCAATTCAAGTATAATTTAGCAGAGTTATTTATAGACAGTTATAATTACATAATATTATGTTGTTACTTTATAAATATAGAACAAAAGTAATAATTCTATTTTCTATTCTTAACCTAGACTTGGAGAAGTTCTTTCGATTGACATTTAGGCACACTTTTTTAATTTAAGTATTTAATCATGAAAGGTAGTGAAAAAGGGTGCATTTAGGATAGGTTTATATATATTGGTTTTTATGGTAATAATATCTATTTATTTAAATTACTAAACTCATCTACGACACTTGTTAAAAAGGTTTTAATGGTGAGTTCGCGCATCTCTACTATTAATTGGTTACAATTGTTAAAATGGTTATTCGGACAGACCCTGTAATGGTTATAGAAGAATAGTTAATAGTAACTGGGACCGGAATGATCAATGGTTAAACGCGTGATGACTTACTAAAGGCAACACATGGATATAAGTAACTAATTTTATCTACTAAGTAATATTTGTAATATAATGCTGTTTGATGGATTTACTTCGGACACTTAGTATTACACTAGTTTAATATAAAATATCAGTCTAAAAACGGACCAAAGTTACTCCGGAATTCTTTATAAGACACTGTTAAGGCTGGAGACTGAGCCAACGGCCTTGAGGAATCGTGCGGACCTAACTTACCTCTCCCGTACAAGATCACCATAGTTTTAATTCAAAATAGCATAACAGAAGCATATATAATTTATTAAAAACAAAATACAATTTTGCTTTAGAAAAATAACAAAACCATGTCATCTTAAAAAGTATATAAAGGTAAAGAGTACATTAGTTTTCATATAATTTTTTATCTAGATAAAATGATTAACATGGCTGTGACTGTAAAAGTAAGGTGTACTTTGGCGACATTTTTTTTGCAATGTCTATTAGATGGAAAATTTAAAAAAATATATTAGAAAAAAAAAGATAGAAATGTAAAGAAAAAATAAGTTTTCTCCTCAGATTCTGTAGACATATCATTATTTTTTGTAAAAAAAAAATAATTATAAACCGTTAAGAAGTGTTATCAATTATACGCTATTTTGATTTCTTGGAATAGCAGCCTTAAGTACTTTTGAAGCGTCAGCAGTGTTATGGGTAAAACGGCTTCAGTTTTCGAATTCATATGAACGTAGTCACACAATGTTAAATGTCAAAACCAGTTGAAATACAATCGAAAGAACTAAATTTTAATTTAATTAATTTTAATTTAATTTAATTTATTTATTTATTATATACAGACACTTTATCACATAATATTACATTATATTTGTTCCCTACACTAGGCGTAGCCTGTCCTGTAGGCAACCAATTTACATCCTAAGGTTAACAATATGAACCGAAAGGTCAAAAAGTGCACTCTGTATATGTGTGTGTGTGTGTGTGTGTGTCTCTGGGTGTGTGTGTATGTGTGTGAGTGAGTGTGAGTATCTGATTAATCATGTTACAAAGTATTAACATTATGGTGCTCCCACATTGCCGTTAGAAAATGTTTAATAACGTTAGTAAACATTTGTTAGCAAACATTTAATCACAAATAAATTTTCATGTTAGAAAATGTTTAGTAATGTTAGTAAAATGTGTTATCTTTTGTTTGTAAACATTTTATAAGGGTGATGGCGGGATAGGCGGTGCGGTGCGGTGGGGGTTAGAGTACGCAGGTCGCTGCGCGTGGTGTCTCGCTTGTCAGTTCCTTTGTGTCAGCGTGCATCGCTGTGCGTGTGTATTAGTGGTTGCGCGTGCGCCAAGCAATAAAATATGTCCGGTAATTGGAATAACGATGATGTTTACAAACTGATTGAAATGTTTCAAGCAAGAGAAGTACTATGGAACACGATGTCAGAGAGCTACAAAGACCGAAATAAAAAACACGATGCTTGGATGGAAATTGCCAGTGAATTTAATATGGATAAAAAAGTAATTGAAAAAAAGATTCGATCACTCGTAGGTCAATTTAACCGAGAATGTAAATCTAATAAATCTGGTGCAGGAGCTAATGAGTCAAGTAAATGGTTTGCATTTAAAAAACTCATGTTCCTTAAAGGCAAAAATATTCCAAGTTTAACTGTCGATGGAGGGTTGCAGGTGAGTTTTATTTTAACGTCTTTTAATAATATTTAGATGCCCAGTCCAAAAACCCTTCATTTGAAAAATATTCTGCGAATTCTTTTCTTATTTCTTTCCCATCATCTGTCAGGGATTCACATGCTTCAAGTGGTGTTAATTGCTGCTGTTCTAATCTCCATTGTCCATCGATACGTGTACCAGTTACTATGTCATCTCCATCATAGTATTGAGATGGAGCGTAAATCATGCTCGATTCAGTTTTTCTTATAAAATTATGCAGTAGCACGCATGTCATAATTAAAGTAGTAGTTTTTTCTGGATCTAATAATATTGTAGTTCGTAAAACTCTAAATCTGGCTGACAAAATCCCAAATGCGTTCTCTACTGTTCTCCTCGCACGACTCAGTCTATAACTGAAGATTCTTTCCTTAGAATTGCTATCCTGTGGTCCTGGAAAAGGTTTTAATAAGTGTTTTTGTAAAGGGAACGCATCATCTGTTACGAACACATAAGGAAGAGGTTTGTTTCTGCCTGGTAGTGAGCTGTCACTGGGTATTTTTAAACTATTGTCGTTAATTTTATTTCGAAATTTTGTGTTTGCGAAAACTCCGCCATCACTTATGCGTCCTTGGCAGCCAATATTCACGTACAGAAAGTTGTATTCTGCGTCCACTATCGCTAAAAGTACAACGCTGTAAAATCCTTTATAGTTGTAATATTCACTGCCGCTATCAATTGGCTTTTGTATGGCTACGTGCTTTCCATCGATACTTCCTAAGCAATTTGGGAAATTCCATTTTTCTTCAAATGAATTTGCCACGTGTAGCCACTCTTGAGGTGTTGTTGGTATCTGGAACAAAAATAGAAGATTAAGAAATAGGCGCGAAAAATAAATTTATAACTCGTTATTCTAACAAATTTTATTGGATATTTTTATTAAGTATGAAATATTAATAGAATACACTATAAAAAAATATGATTTCAGTTAAGGGTTGTTAAGTAATAGAAAAAGAAAATCGCGGTTATAGATTTTTTTACAATTTTAGCTAATTTGACGCGCCTATAACTTGAAATTATCGTTTAGTTCTATTCTTTCAGGGTAACGAAGAAAACAGAATTGCTTCAGAAAACACTCTCAGTTTGAACGAAACAGGAAATACTGTCACTGATGAAACTACGGGCACGCCTTTCGCCACCCCAAAACCATTTCGGAAAAGAAGACGGCCTGAAGTAGAACAAGATCCAACACAACAAGAAGCTGTAAATATTTTACAAAGAATGTACGAATCTAGAAAAAGCAGGGATGAAAATGACGCATTTGGAGAGTATGTCTCGATGAAACTGAAACAAATAAAAAACAGTCATGCTAAGAATACTGCTCAACATCACATTAACAATATTTTGTACAATGCGACAATGGGACAATATGATTTTCCAACAACCTTTACAGACCCAACCGCTAGTAGTTCCTGGGGATACAACTCTGAACCAAATCTATCCACTTTTTCGGAAAATAATGCTGACTGTAGCTCGAGAGGATACTACACCGCACCGAGTCCCTCGGCTTCATTTGAAACCAGTTCTTCGGATAACTCCAGGACACATACTCGTACCAGCGCAAGAACACAGAGTCCGTCTAATTTATCGGAATCAAGCCAAGATTCGACCCAATCATTAAACGATTTGTTGGAATCAATCAAAAATTAAAAAATACATGTTTGGTTTGTTAAGTATTAAAAAAATTATTAGTAAGGTAAGATAGGTACCTACCTAAAGTATGATTAGATTAGATCATATTAAAAGTAAATAAAAAAATAATTAAAAATGTTGTTTGACTTACCTGTATGTATTCCTTTAAAACCTCATTGAGAGCCTCGCACACTTCTGGTACGATAATAGATATCACTTGGTCTGACAACTTGAACACATTTCCAAGACTTTTATAACTGCTACCAGTTGCCAAAAATCTTAACGTTACCGCAAGTCTTTCCGTCACACTTACAGATTTTCTAAATGTAGTGTCTCGTTTGCCTATTTTTGCCCCAATTAAATTTTGTAGATATTCAAATTCGGAACTGTTCATTCTTATAAAATCTTTTAAGCAACCATCAATACCTAAATCCTTGAGATAGTCTGTGGCACTATATTTTCCTCTAGCTTTTAGCGTTTGGCGCATCCAATAAGAGCGCTTTTTCTTCTTTTTTAAACAAAAAATAAAAGCTATTCCAATGAGCAAATCTTCTTCCATTTTCGTGTAGACGTCCTCAGCCCTCAGAAGGCGAAACCAAACTGCGAGCCAATACTAGATGTTATAAAATGTTTAAACATTTTCCATCAATGTAGGAGCACTTATAACATGTAACAGTTTCTAACAAAGTGCAACAATTGTTAACATTTGTTAGTAAATGTTTTGGTGTTATAAAATGTTTACAAACATTTTATAACGGCAATGTGGGAGCACCATTATATGAATGCTAAGCTATCACTTTAAGAATAGCTTCCATGACTGCATAAGTGAGTGTGTGTAACCATCTCTGTATTTTAAATTTGACTTGATGGACCGAGCAATTTTTAATAGAACATTTTAAATTTACCTTGTTGTATATATATGTATGTAAGAATGGGCTAAATCTACTTGCAAATGTTGTATTTATTATTGGTGTTGGAATCTTGTACGAATGGCTATCTTGTATGTTGTTAAATTGTAATAAACATATGATAAAAATAAAAATTTACAAGTCAATATTTTGTCTTAGTATTTAAATAATTTCTATAATACAAGAGGCCGCCTTTGTGAACTCAGTCAGAGTACATGTGAAGAGATCCACACGTTCTGATACGGCATTAAGAGTGCGCAGCGCTCGAGTAAGCGGCGAGTCGCGCAGTAGGTTGGTACGCGCGCGTGGCGTCACCAGCAAGCAGCCTGCTCTGTTGTCCGGCACGTATAGTCGAAGCTGTTCTGGGGTGGCTGGGTCGTCCTTCTTACCCCGCAATACCGTGAGAAGGTACTTGGCATGCGCAACTTCCCTTCATGTTTCGAATTTGCTGTATCCCACCATACCCAGGATACAAAATATATGTATAAGCTGCATAAGGCATCGCTCTTGATCTTCTGTAAGAACAAGAGAGGTATAGGCTGCAGCAATCACGTATTAATCATGTGAGCTGATTGATAGTTTGTTCTCTCTTCCTCAAAAATTTTACCACTTTGGAAGTGTCTCTTACGCAAACTATGCAAATTAAAAAAAAAATATAATAGAATAGATGTATGGGTTTCATGAAAAAAAATTTTGAGTTTCAGTTATAAGTATGGGAAAAATTTATTGTTTTTTTCCTTTTTTGTATGAAAATCTTAATGCAGTTTACAGAATACAGCTATTTACCAAGTTTCAACAGTATAGTTCTAATAGTTTCGGAAAAAACTGGCTATTACATACGAACGGACAGACAGACAGGCAGACATGACGAATCTATAAGGGTTCCATTTTTGCTATTTGGCTACGGAACCCTAAAAAGCATTAGTAATCCATATTATACTGGCTGTAAGTGTAAACCTTCAAGTTCTACGCGAGTAAAGTTGACGCGTGTTAATAGTGCAAAATTAAACATTAAAAAAACAACATAAGTATGTGACCAATAAAAAATATTAATAAGAAGGAAAGGCCAGGCGTCACGCACGTGTACTTTTGTCGGTAATTTCATTCTTTATCAAAAATTCGCACAAAAGGAGCCGCCGCAAACAGATTCATCATATTTTGAGATAGATCCACGAAATTTAACACTATTATTCTGCGTCGATATAACCAAAATTTAATACCATTTGGTTGAGAAAATTTCAGTGTAGGGTGACCATGAGATTGAATTTATTCACCATTTAATTATGACAACATAATTTTCAACGTAATTGATTTCTTATTTATAACAAATTATTGAGATACATTAAACTGGTATAACATGTGATATTAGCAAGTGAAGCACCATTATGTGTGTGCGATTACGGGGGATACAAGTTACACAATTAAATATTCATATATGGCCACAAATACTTTTATAGTATCGTTTTTACACTTTTTCACAACGCATGACGGCATTTTTAAAATATTTTATTGCGACGCAAACTGATCTGTCACAGACGATGGCAACTCTCACAATTCGTTCGGCTTGTATTAGTGTTAGTGTGTGCGTGGGGCTATATATTTACTCGTTTACCGGCTTATTTGGTACTTCACTGTTATGTAAGGTGGTATTACATAGGAAGCCAACGTTGCATACAATAATAATCCTTATTCTAAAGCACACTCTTAAATATAATTATAGAAATTGTATACTTCACTTACAGGCTAACTCAACATGCATAATGAAATGAAAAACAATACAATACAGTTTTAAAAACTTACATTATTAAAAAACATTACAAAACAAGTATATATTTTGTGTACTTATAATCCAAACAATACTATTTTATTAGATTTTCGTTTTATGCCAACATTTGTTATTTACCAGCAATATTTTATTTTACAGTCACCCTTTTCTAAGGTAGTGTCCGCTGAACAAACACGGGTGCTAAGTCTGGGCCAAATACTTCACGCTTCGTTTGACATTCTTTAAGATCTTTTCAATTAAAACAAATATCTTGAATGCAGCTTTACAACACCCTGCCACCGTAATTACGATCCTACTGAAACGTAATAAGAACCGATTATATGTCTGCGATTTACATTGGCGAGTTTGAAAACATAATCATGTTAAGTCCAAACGGTAGCCAAATTGTTTGTGGGCGGTTTGCAATCTTTGATATTTTAGTGAATAAAGTGAACTTAGCGAAAGGAAATATTTTGTAAACATTTCCTTGGAGTAAAATCAAATATTTGTCTGGGGTATTAATAAAAGTTAAGTCTACTTTGTATATTGATAGTTTCATCTGGGCTCACTGCATGGTACTCATCCTTCATAGTCAGTGAGAGGTTCCTTTGCACGGGATGCTGGATTATGGGTACCACAACGGCGCCTATTTCTGCCGTGAATCAGTAATGTGTAAGCATTACTGTGTTTCGGTCTGAAGGGCGTCGTAGCTAGTGAAATTACTGGACAAATGAGACTTAGCATCTTATGTCTCAAGGTTTTTCAATAATCTTGAGCGGCACTGCATTGTAATGGTCAGGGCTTATCAATTACCATCAGCTGAACGTCCTGCTCGTCTCGTCCCTTATTTTCATAAAAATAATGATCGTGATTAATCAAATAACTTACATCTTAATAATTTATTGCCTCTAAAATTGTATTAATACGTTACAATTCTCTTAAGGCGAAGAGTAAGCAGAAAACACGCAAACATGGTGTTTTTAGACAAGTTTTGTGGTGAAAGTATAGCATTTCGAGATATGAACACTACTTAATCCTGTTACACATATCCTAAAGTCTTATTTGTAGGTTGCTAATGCTTGCTGTTGGTTATAGTTAACACTGCCGAGCCTTTTTGAACTACCACTTTTCTTTGAAGTTACACAAGTTTTTTGGCATGGCGTGACGCATTTTTTTGGTACTTCTCTCAGAAAAGTTATTCTTATAGCTTGTACTTTTTTGTGTAGGTAAATATATTCAGATTATAAGTGAATAACGAGGATTGTAAGCATATAAACTGTTTTCCACGCAAGAATTTTTAAAATTGGCTTTGAAGTGATTGCTGGATGGAATGTTTTTGATGGAATAGGAGGACAAACGACGGGTCACCCGGTGTTAAGTTATCACCGCCGCCTAAATTTTCTTGCAACACCAGAGGAATTACAGGAAAGTTGCCGGCCTTTAAGGAAGGTGTACGCGGGATGATATCCTAACTTGTGGCATGTCGTGCGAAGGTGGAATTCGGCGACAGGAATCGGTACGTAGGCCTTGTCGACAAGTAACAATACACATTCACTTCTTCTTTCATTTTATAGCTTTATATTTGCTGTCATCAATAAATAATAAAAATTAAGTCGCAGTCGTCTGTCTATCTGTCTGTTCACGATAAAGTCAAATATTACTGAACTAATTTTAATTAATAGATGATGTGATTCATTAGGATTGTTAAGACGTAATATTGGTTTTGTGTATAATGGTTGAAATATGACGATGGTGGAAAATATTTACTGTGAAATTACAAAAAAGCTAAACATGTGTTGAACGCTTGTTTTAAAAAAGTTCTATTACAAATCTGTGTCTTTCTGTTGTTCAGAATTCAACATTCTTTAGACATTCCTTATATTTAAACACGAGTCCAAGCTTGTCTTAGGTGTGTCTATCGGATAGATCATATTTTTAAGGAAGATTTTGATTATATGATGACAGATATATGACACTGCACTACATACATTACAGACAAAGAATTTCCATATTATCATTTCTAACGGCAGAAAAAATTATATCGAAACCATTTCTCACGTTTTTATTTATTGAATACATGTGCCATTTTGTTTTGCTATATACCCTTTCTTTATTATATAAGTTTCTAAGTCAAAAATGATATTCCAGATATGAAGTCACACATCATATCTTAAAGCTGTCAAAAACTAGATCTTTGCAAATCATCCACGAATTTCGTTACGTAGATGCTTAACAATGACCACAATGCGTTATGAGCTTTTTCTCGTTGGGTGTGAGCTGACCTTTGAGCGTACATATACGTCTATATACATATAAAAACCTAGCCGTTCCTGCCCGCTTCGCTGGGCGAATTTTAAAAGAAATCAACGTTGGAATTTGTCAATTAAGTAGCCATAAACCATCTAGGATAAATTTCGCATCCAATGGTGGTTTCATGTTGATACGATCAGTGGTTTAGGCGTAAAAGAGCGTTAAACAAAGACCATTTTTACTATATTTATATAGATAGATTGGTTGTTTACAGCTTTAATATAGTGAATTATAGTAGCAATATAATTCTGAAACAGTATTAAATACAGAAAAAAAATGTGATCGACAGTTCAATCCAAATTAAATCTTTAGTGAACAATATTCAGTGCCTACTTTTATTATAGACTAGCTGACCTGGCAAACGTTGTTTTGCCATATAAATTATATATTTAAACCTTCCTTGAACTTCAGCAAATCTATTACAAAAGATTTCATTGAGATCGGTCGAATAGTTTAGGAGTTATTAGAGAAAATACAAACATACATTCTCTTTTATATATATCTAGATAGATAGATTATATTTTGTCGTGAGTTCCAAAAGCTCTTAATTTACAAGAAAATCCAGTCGGGTGACGCGCACACAAGCTAATCCACTCGCGGCCAAGCATATCACACGTGTCGAAGTACTTTAATCCCCAGATTATGTTCCGACCACCCAGAACATCTATTATACTGCCCACATACCCCCATTATTACATAGAACATAGGTGCCATTTCACGGTATAAAATTGAGACCACCTTTGCGAATGTAATGACGCGTTCGTGATATTTGGCGATTCTGCAACGTTTTGTTACAGTTTTGTTAAGCTATACTTAGCTCTGTTACAATGTCATCAAAAATTAATGTCACACGAGTGAGTGGCTTTTTGTGGCTTTGAATGCTGCTTGTGGCGATTTTTTCATTTAGTACTGATATTGTATTTGGTGGTAGAATATTCATTGCATCACTTAAATCTTCGTGATTGTAATATTGTATATAAGGAAATGAACGTGTATACTTACTTAGTCTTGCCATAGGTTTCAAATTCAATTTCAATTCGTACAATAAAAAAAAAAACAAAATATTACATTTGAATTTGGAATTTGTCGTTTTATATGATTGTTCATTGAGTTTTTTTCATTTTGGCACAATGACATTGTAGAATATTTTGCGATTTTAAGATAGAGTGAGGTGATAAAGAGAACCGAATCGCTGTAATTGCATAACACAAAGCAGGTATGGAGCAAAATGCAATTTTTAAAACTCTCCATACGCTTGGTATTATTAAAATGTTTGTGTACCGGGCTATTAATAGGTACAATGAGACCTCCTCTGTTTGTGACAGAAAAAGATCTGGCCGACCACGTAGTGTGCGTACGAAAAATGGTGGATAAAGCAGTAAGGGAAAGAATTCGAAGAAATCCTATCCGAAAGCAAAAGATTTTATCTCGAGAGATACAAATAGGACCTGGAACCATGTCGCGTATTTTAAAAGATGGCTTAGGACTTGCAGCCTTTAAGAGACATACTGGTAATATCTTAACTAATAATTTAAAAAAGAATTGGGTGGTCAAATCGAAACAAGTAGTGAAGCGGTACGCAAAGGGTGGTCACAGAAAAAAATTTTGTTGGCGCTTGAGAAATTTTTTACAATTGAGCAACATTTTAACAAACAAAATGACCGTATTTTTGCGCAAAGTCAAAAGAGTGCAACGTGGGCACTATCCGACTTCAGTGATGGTTTGGTGGGAATACCGATGAAGGAGTGACTGAGCCATACTTTTGTGAAAAAGGTATAAAAACATCGGCACAAGTGTATCAAGATACCGTTCTTGAGAAGGTAGTGAAGCCCCTTAACAACACCATGTTCAATAACCAAGAATGGCTCTTCCAGCAAGACTCGGCGCCGGGTCATAACTCGGTCTACGCAGTCTGGGTAGGAAACGAACGTTTCGGACTTCATCAGAGCTGAAAACTGGTCGTCGTCTAGTCCCGACCTTAATCCGCTTTATTATGATTTATGGTGAGTTGTAGAGAGTACGGCTTGCTTTAAACGCCATGACAATTTGGAGTCCCTTCAACAATACGTACGATTGGCAGTGAAGAATTTTCCCATGAAAAGAGTAGATACGTGCTTCTATTGTGGCCTTAACGTTTAAAAGACTGTATTGCAACCAATGGAGACCACTTCGAATAATCTTTTTATTTAGCAATTTTTTTTTTCGTTGTTTCAGTATTTATGGCAATACTAGGTAGTTAGTATATTATAAAATTATGTACACAATAAAAAAAAAAGACTGAAGTACAGATTAATTTTTAATATCAATAATACTAGGTACTATCTTTTCATGGTAATCAATTTATTACTATTTTTTAATACTGTACTGTGATTCTTCATAGTTAAGATGCATTAATTAAAAATATTTAATAATGAATAAAATACGACTACTGCTGTGTTATTAATAAACGCGAAGTAATTTTATTCCAAGTGTAATTTATTTTTGTCTTTATCTTATCTTCGTCACTACAGATTTACATAACAGGGAGCAGTAATTTTAAACTTGGAGTTACTCTACACTGCGTTTTTTAATAAGACATTTGATGTATTTCCTTATTTTTTTCCTCTGTTATTAACTTACTTAACTTACTAACCATGATATAATTTCATTGATATCACATATGCGACTGATCAAGGCATAGTTAGCCAATACATCACTGCAGCTAATGATATGTCACAGTATTGCTATTCAATCGACCGTGAGTTTATCGGTATTAATGATTGCTGTGATTAACTTCGTCTACTAAAATGTCATAGGGGCTATAATCAAATCACTATCTTCGTTATTTTTAATATTCTATCGTATTGAGGAGGCTATGTCAGGGATATGCTGTTAACAACTTTATGGTGTAAAATATTTATAAAAGAAATATTGTAGGTACTGCTCATACATAATTGCATTTTTTTCTCAATATCCGGCGCCTATTTCTGCCGTGAAGCAGTATATACATTATTGTGTTTCAGTCTGAAGGGCGCCGTAGCTAATTAAATTATGTATTATTTATGTATTTAATTAATATTATAATTAATTATGTATTATGCAGTAAATTACTGGGCAAATGAGACTTAACATCTTATGTTTCAAGGTGACGAGCGCAATTATAGTAGTTTCACCCAAAAATTCTGAAATTTTTGGGTTTTTCGAGAACTGCGCCACTGTATTGTTATGGACAGAGCGTATCATTACCATCACCTGAAGGTCCTGTTCGTCTCTTCCCTTATTTTCATAAAAAAAATCCTCGACATTAACTGGCACGATAAACAGATGTAACGCTGATAAAGCTTGATGGTCAACAAAATCCAAAATTTATACCATGCTCCTAACAAAAGCAGAAACGTGCAAACAAGCTTATAAAACACACATACTCGACAAAAAACTTGGTACATTCAGCAACGTTTCTTCTAGCTCAAAAAGGACTTCTTGTTTCCAAGCAGTGATAGTGACAAAACTGACATCAGAAGGAATTCTGAAGGAACAAATTTAAAAATAATAAATGGCTTTATGGTTTCAAACTGTCATTGTAAAAGCGGTAGCTTTTAGAAAGACTTTTTACGAAATTAAGAGCGATATTCTGGGTCGGCCAAAATGAGCTCAGTTAATGGTTTTCGAACAAAATTTCGCAGAAGATTTTTACGATATATGAAGACGAGAGACACAGCCACGATAATGCTACTTTTATCAGTAATCCGATTATAGATCAATTTGCATAAGATGTTGAAAACTGACCGAATGGAAGAGTACAGAGTACATTGAAACTTCTTAGGAGGCAATACTGGTGAGCAAAGGAAGCGTAGCAGATCCAATTTACTTGCTGGACGAAGCTTAACAAGAACTCCAAGCCTACCACGAGATGTAAAGAATTAACGCAGAATAGGACCAATTTGAGGTTTTTGCTTGACAATTGCAAGGCTCAATGGTCTGTAACACCTCAGAAGTTTCAGCCTAGTTTGTGAACCTCCTCAGTAGGTCTCCAATAAAATGTTACAAACTTGATCAGAGGAACATTGTTACTGATGGAGAGTAATCACCACCATCAGTATAAAACCCCATACCGTTAATGGTTGCCCTAAAAAAGGCTCAGTGCAAACAGTATTTCAGAACACTCCTCGTAATTTGCAAGTAAATATAATATAATTTGAATTACTTAATACAGAATACTATATATTCAAATTACTACATAGCCGATAGATTTGATCACAGTGGGCACGAATGACAAATGAAATATTTAGCTCTGTGATCGTAAACATCGAAACTGTGTGTTAGAGTTTGATGAATTGTAGCTGCGTGGACGCTTCATATAAACTGGACTACGTTTAAGAACATTTGTTTCTCAAGCTGATAATTAGTTTATATTTTATTAATATCATTTAGTTAAAATCATGTATATATAAAAATAATCATATTTGTATCCCTCAGGTGTGGGTAGAAATTACCGATCTCAATTCACCGCTGTTGGTGACCTAATTCCACATATCATATCCATTAAACTTGCTAGAAAGATCTGTTGATCTCGATACTCTTGGCCAAACCCTTTAACAGTATCTTAAGCGCCAAGGTATTTTTAGTTTGCATTTCTCCATCCAAGGTTAATTTAGTCCTCCTCTACCTTTTCAAACTTTTATAACATAAATACAATATACCAAGGTTATTAATCTTCTTCCAAGTTTATCTTAATATTATTACATAGCTTTGACTGAGAACATCAGGATTTTGCATAAATTTATTTCATCTAACGCGAATCTACCTACTAAGTTTTCAAACTGATCTGAGACTTGTTTGAACACCTTTGAAAAGATGGATTTACTTACCTAATTTAACAAAATTTATTGATTTTACTATCCGACTCAAGAAGCCCGCTGAGTTTCTTGCGCAGATTCTTCTTTATTTTATTTATTTATTTAGCATCGCCAACACTATAATCACTAACTAATTACATTAAATGTTATTCTAAATAAGTCTAAGTGCTATTGCACTTATAGGCAACGACCACATAAATTTTTAGCCAACCAATTCTTAGTTCTGAGGCATACTTTTTCGAATGGTGGTAGTTTTTGAAGTTGATTAAGGCGAAGAGTAAGCAGAAAACACGCAAACATGGTGTTTTTAGACAAGTTTTGTGGTGAAAGTATAGCATTTCGAGCTATGAACACTACTTAATCCTGTTACACATATTCTTAAGTCTTATTTGTAGGTTGCTAATGCTTGCTGTTGGTTATAGTTAACACTGCCGAGCCTTTTTAAACTACCACTTTTCTTTGAAGATAAACAAGTTTTTTAGCATGGCGTGACTAATTTTTTTGGTACTTCTCTCAGAAAAGTTATTCTTATAGCTTGTACTTTATTGTGTAGGTTCATTTATTCAGATTAGTAGTGAATAACGAGGATTGTAAGCATATAAACTGTTTTCAACCCAAGAATTTTGAAAATATTGGCTTTGTTACATAGTTGACGGGCCGGCAGCCGTGAACTCATATCGCTCAAGGTCGCTGGCATTTAGTGTCGCTTAAGAGAATTTAAATCCTATTTTGAATAAAATAAGTTGAATATTTAATTGAATTGCTTTAAAAATGTCCCTTCAATGTGAATATGCCCTGTGCGTACATAGGGCGGACCTTGTCATCCACAGTATAAGTAGGTAGGTATCTAATGACAGAGCCAGGACGAACACGTTCACTCGCCGTGTGCTAGATGCATACATTATAATACAAATAAACACACAGCTACTAATTACACACTTACTTATACATTATAACATGTTCTTATGCCTGCTTTTTGTTTGCATAAAATTTTATCTAATTTCAACTCACCGCGTGGACTCTGTTACTAACAGCATAATATTATGTTGCCATCTTTTACCGCACTATAAGTATCCGATGTGATTATACAACTAATTGTAATGGTACGCCGAATTTTATCATCAATTATGCACAATGAGAAAATCCTTGTATGTCTGCTTTTGTGTATGTTTTATTGGCTAATATGAATTGGTTTTTAAGCATGCACGAATATGATATGAAACTCTTAGTATAACATACAGGAAAATTCAAGCCATAAACTGCATATGAACTAGTTCGTAGCAGAAGATTAAAATAGATTAATGATGTTAGTAAATAAATTTACTTTACTTACTTTATTTATGCATGGTTATCAGACCGTAGGGATCACTTGATGGGAAGAGGTTAATGTCACCCACACTCCTTGCAATTTCAGAGAGATCACAAGAGCCCAGCCTTTTGGTTCATAGTATCTTTTGGAGGTAGCCGTATCGTATCGTCTTGGGAACAACGCGCATGGCATTTCATGACAAAGTTTTGTAGTACATGATAGAAATTTCTTTCAGAACTGCAGTGTGGAGGAACACCAATTTTACCAGTTAGAGGCTCCTTTGCACAGGATGCCGGCTAGATCATTGGTACCACAACGGCGCCTATTTCTTCCGTCAAGCTTAAGCGTAATTGTGTTTCGGTATGAGGGGTTCCGTAGCTAGTGAACTTACTAAGCAAATGAGATTTAACATCTTATGTCTCGTAGAGACGAGCGCAATTGTAGTGCCGCTCAGAATTTTCGTGTTTGTTCAAGAATCCTGAGCGGCATTGCATTATAATGGACAGTGCGTATCAATTACCATCAACTAAACATCCTGCTCGTCTCGTCCCTTATTTTCATGAAAAAAACCAAACATTCAGCTTGTGGTGATAATATCGAAAGTTGTCTTGTCTATCGTGGAATTGAAGCTGGGATTATGTCAAACAGCTCATTGGTACTCTAATCGTGAACACCACGAAGTGATTCCGAGTGATGAAGCCGTTCACAAGGATCTAGATCTTCGACTATTCGGGTAGCTCTGCATTGCACGTGGAGACAATATGCGTGAAGCATGATATACAGCGCCAGAATATGAGCCGCCTTGAAGTACTGTCTCGCTCTATTTATGAACCCCAGCTCCTTCGAAGCCACTTGATTGTGGAATTGGAAATTACTCAAGATTTAGAGACCCACTATTCGAAACATTAAGAGGATTTTTTTCAAAAAGCGGAGTTCGATACAAAATGATTCTTTTATCTTGTGATTAACGCGCCAACTTAAGGGGTTTTAATTTTATAAGATTCATTTTACCCGCTTTTTTACAATGTTTTATTTACTTTGTTAGGACCAACAAACAGTAACGCAATAACGTTTTACTATAACTAACTATAAGCACCTCAATTAATTGTGAAACAAACTAAAGAGAACAAACGAAACAAACTAAGGCTAACCACAGATGAAATATACAAGAACGATAAACACGTACGTCTATATAAAGAAATAAAATAAATAAATAAATCATTTTATTTTCAGGCATTACCCATAGATATACAAAATAATAATAATAATAATAATATTTAAAACAATCAAATTTAGTTTTTGGTAACAATTTGGTAAGAAATTATTGTGCAGTTTATGATTGCTGTTGCCTTTTTTGATAACTACTGGGCTTTGAAAATAAATTTCAATTACTTCAGAGATTCGTTGCCAAGGTTTCGCAAAAATGTAGAAAAATATATTATTGTAAATTAATAATTAAAGTTTATTCTTGGTTTGTTTAGTACCTATATTTTGATTTGTTTTGTAGATTTTGTTAAGTTGTTAGGTTTCATTACATCATAGAATTGCTGTTTTATAACTTATACTTATTTTAGCATGCGGTATTCATCTTAAAAGGTTTAGTACAAAGACCTTTGTAGTTTAACATAAGCTTTGTAGTTTAGCATTATTATAAATGTAATATTGTAATAAAAGGCATAAAGGCATAAAAGGCATTTATTTTCTCACAATTGATTACTTTAGAATTCTATTTGATGTCATTTCTAATAACTACTAGACCGCTTCGGAAAGAAATGGCGCTCTGAGTGAGAAGAAGCGGCGCAAGAAACTCTCCCAGCATTCTTTTTTTGCACTCTTTTCAAAAATAATATACAATATTGTACTATCATTTCTATCGCAATAAAATAATCACAATCTAGTCCCAGGTTGTCCAATCATTTAGATATTCAGCAGTGGAGTAATAGGATTAACGACAGAGCCATTTTTTTATAAAACATTTAAATATATTTATAGATAATGCCTGAACAGTGGCTGGGACTTTATTATAGAAGTGTATACATTTACCCTTAAAGCTATTATGTATCTTATGAAGCCTACTAGAATTAGTTACAAGCAATTGATTACCACTTGTGTATCTAAATAAATAAATAAATTAATTAAATTGCCACGTGGTTGCATAAAATAAGGAAATAAGAAATATTTGATGCGACTACGCATCATAAGCCCCAGATATGATTGTCCACATTACATATCAAGATAAGACAGAGATTTGGCGTGTACACAACATACTGATAACATTGCTCTGTGTAATTAAATCATATTTTCATTATTTGTTTTAGGATTCCACGGTGACCGCTGTGACTCGAGGACGTTTAGAACAATTTCCTTGGTTGAATAAGATAGTATAAAAAGGGCTTTTCAAGTATTATTTATTATCAAGTGTTGAAAAAAGTGAACCTAATCCTGCCACAGTATGCATTAAATGGTTGGTAAGAGTTTAAATAGTGGGTTAAATTATACAATGAAAACATTTTTTACTTGTTTGACAGGTTCACCAGTGGGAGGCACAGGATAGATTATGGGTGCCACAACGGCGCCTATTTCTACCGTGAAGCAGGAATGTGTAAGCATTGCAGTGTTTCGGTCTGAAGGGCGCCGTAGCTAGTGAAATTACAGGGTAAATGAGACATGACATCTTATGTTTCAAGGTGACTGCATTGTAACGGGCAGGGCGTATCAATTACCATTAGCTGAACGTCTTGCTCGTCTCGTCCCCTATTTTCATAAAAGAAAGAAAAGCATTATTCACGGAGGGCGGTGTGAAGAGCTTTTTAACTTGATTACATCCAGTACTTCTCTGTTGTGCAAACATATCTTTCAACAAGCCGCAACAAGAATCATAAGAATTTAAATCTTTTAATTCTTTTATGAAAGAGGAGGAAAAACAAAGGCCACCTGATCGAATGTGATCAACGCGTTCCATACTCTTGTAACAACAAGGAAATCACAAGTGCATTGCCAAATTCATTAAGCATCGAATAAACTTACCTATCTACATATATATATAAGAGACTAGCTGACCCGACAGACGTTGTTCTGTATATAAAAATAAGTTTATTTTTTACCTCCTGAGAAAGTTAGAAAGATATAAATTCTAGTAAGTTATAGACATAGACACACATCAAAGGAAAAACAAAATTGTTGTATTTATTTAATTCCGAGCTTTTTCATATAATTATTCACCTTTTAAATCTTCTCTGGACTTCCACAAATAATTCAAGATCAAAATTAGACAAATCGGTCCAGCCGTTCTCGAGTTTTAGCGAGACTAACGAACAGCAATTAATTTGTATATATATAGATTTCCACGTATATAGTCACTCATCACGATATCTCTGGAACCATTAGAGCTAAAGACTTGAAATTTGGTAGGAATATTCTGTTCACCGAGTAGAGGTCAGCTAAGAACGGATTTTCCAAAATTTCATCTGCAAGTGTTTTTTTTTATTATGAACAGAACAACGTCTGTCGGGTCAGCTAGTTACTTTATAAAACCGAAAACACATTGATTACGAGGTGTTGCTGACAACACAAATATATTGTCCTTTTTATTTTTTTATGTTGTTACAATTAGTTAGAATTATAAATCTTTCATCTTTAATTTCAACGAGTTAAACGTTTTATACCCATCCCAAGAATAGTGATCAACGCCGCTAAAGAAATTTTCACTTCAAAAAACATCTACGCCTCTAATGTTTATAATTCTACTTTCGACAACATTGATTTAAAGAATAGAATAGATAATAATTAGAATAATATCAGGACGACCGAGCCTTGCTCGGATTCTTAACAAGGTACAAAACTTGAACAAAAAAAAAACTAATAGGACATCTGGAATCGAACCAGGGTCTTCTGCTTTCCGGATAACTCAATGTCCCATCTGAGCTATTACAGCCTATTATTATATAGTGGCGAATTTTACCTTTGTATTCTAATGTTATTGTAGCTGTTTCTCATGAAAATACGGATAAAACTTCATTTTTTTAAATTGAAGCGAGATCGATTTATGTCCCCCGAAATCCCCTGTTTACTAAATTTTATGAAAATCTTTACAGCCGTTTCTAAGACTCAGATTATATATATACAAGAATTTCTCGTTTAAAGATATACTGTTTCGGTCTGAAGGGCGCCGAAGCTAGTGAAATTACTGGGCAAATGAGACTTAACAACTTATGTCTCAAGGTGACGAGCGCAGTTCTAGTGCCGCTCAGAATTTTTGGGTATTTCAAGAATGGGTGGGGCGTATCAATTACCATTACCAGATTAGCGTCCTGCTCGTCTCGTCCCTAATTTTCATAGAAAAAAAACAAAACTTAGCTATATAATCGTTAACCTCAAGATGACCAACGCAGTCTTACCCAGTACCAAAAAATAACAAATCGTAATCCCCTAAATAATATTTGACAACAATTACTGTGAAAGCATAAGACGTTCTCACGTTTCCAAGAGAAACCAACCACAAGACGATGCGCATCTCATAGAAACGTATATAAATATTATATTCGGCATTGTGCAGTTACAACAGTGGTCACTAAAACAAACCACACTATTTGATTGTGCTGTTCAACACTAAAGCTCTCTATACTCATAGATGTACTATACGTTAGATTGAAGTTCTTTGACAGGTGAATAATTAATATGATATGGAGTTTGAAGGAAATATCTAAATCAAAACTACAAATAAAACTCAAAATGTAAATTTTGTATTGATGCCTGATCCCTTGCACGACTTGCGTTTCAAAAACTTGTATATAATAAAAATAAAAAGTATAAAACACTTAAGGTCCATGTTGTTTGTTGGAGTATCTAGATCATAAGACTGAAGGACAAGGAAAAATGATAAATGCCCATCAGCATATGAAACCACTGAAGTGGAAGTAGGCTGGTTACGTGGCCAAAGAGCCAGAGAATTTCCTAAAGCGAATTGGAGAAATGAAATAAAAAATTGCTGGAGAAGACTAAATAAAGAAAGCAAAGACAAAAACAACCTAGACACACACAAGCAAGCAACCAGAGGCCTTAACTGAAAAGCTATATGAATATATAGGACCTAAATATTACAAATATAGTTTATGTTACATAAGGAAATAAAGATACTTTATTATGATTATTGTGTATAGTTTATAGGTTCAGCAATGCCTAATATCGATGTTAAAGTCCCCATGTATTAATAACTGGTCGTGCGTTGAAGTTTCTTCTAATTCTTCTACTGCATCTTCAGTCATGTCAGTTTTTTGGATTCATTCCTATCACCGGCAAGAAGCAAAGACGGATGTAAGCCTGGTCTACTCCCAGATGTTCCGTAGTCAGGTTTTCTTCTTATTATTTCTCCGTCTCTGGTTGTTCATCATGATGCGCTGAAACAACTTGTATGTATCGCATAAACAAAATATTAAATTTTTATAGTTATTATTAACATTACTATAGAATTTTTCAGGGCACATGTTAATGTACTAAATTTGTGAGTAGTCGTATAATTTACTAACAGCCAACTATAGAATGGAACTTACTGGGGCGATGTTTCCACGACTATACGATATCGCTTCCAAAAAGGCTGACAACACTCCTGTGATTCTTCTAGTAATACTTTGATGGTAATAACGACCCGACCTCTTTTTTTCCTCCTCTTAGATAAAAAAAAAACAATGAGATGATGACGTTTTAGTAAGGAGATGTTATTGATAAGATGTGTGAGATGATGAAGGTGATAATTAAATATTATCTACTTATTAAATAGCTGATCTCATAAAATAAAAGTTACTAAACAACTTTTAAAACTATTATACTAAAAAATTTATTATTATACACGACATAACTCTAATAAGGATTATATTAAAAATAAAGTTTGATAAAACGAACAAACTCCAATATTGTAATATTTTCCGTTTACAAGTGTTACATACATTCACAGGCGTTATCTTGTAATGGTCGAGCACGACATGGCAACGGTAATACTTGCCTTTAAGTGCACCTGGACATTGGATAATATTTGTTGTACCGATAGCATAAATGGGATGGCTGAGAAGCAGCGCTACATGAAATATTATTTTAAGTAGAATAAGCTGAGCCTACTCTACTAATTTTCATGTATCTATCTATTTATATTACAAAAAAAGTGCATACGCATACTGGTCAATATAAAAATAACAGACTCATCATGAGTACCCCATTTCAAAAAATTTAAAGTTCTACACAATTATACAAAAAAAAAAGAAATAAGCCCCGTCGATTTCCCGAAAGATATATAAATAAATTAAACCTCCCACAATCAAATTTAGTACTACATACATCGAGTCAATAATATAATAATCTGCCAAACAAAATTCGAAGCATAGATAACGAAAATGAATTTATTAAAATATTAAAAAACTTTTAATTAGAAAAGTGCTACTATGCCTATAAATGATTTCCTAAACGACTCAAACGAAAATAAATAAAAATATGGGTATCACTACTACGGTCTGCTGTTCAGACCAATTTGCGACACCCAAACTGGGTATCCATAATACTACCTTGTACAATTATAGTATTTACTCCAAATGTTATATTGAATTATGAATGAATGATTGAATGAATGAAGTATTGTATTTATGAAATCGTAATAAATTAAAATTGAAATTAAATACACATATACTTGCAATAAACATTGTTCGAACATGAGAAAAAGCAAATAATATCACATTGTCAAGGGGACTGATCTGGAAAGATCACGAAACGTCGGGTTAATAATATGTAACTAGTATAAAAATAATAATAATAATAATGTAACTTATACGCTTAATCTTACGCTTAAAATTTGAAAACAAAAAGCGCTCGCACGGAACACGAGAGGACGCGGGTTCGAGTCCCGCATCGTTCATTAAATTTTGTTTTCAAATTTAGTAATTAATCCCAGAACTTACAGTTATAACATTAAAAACATAACAAATTATTTATATTGTTTCTGGAATAGCTTTCTGGAATGGCAAACGAGGGTACCATCAGGGTAAGTCATCACCGCCGCCTATAATACTTAATCAGCGCTGCAGTAACCAAAGTTGTATAACATATATTCTGGAAACACCGCGCGAGCGATATCATTCCACAGTTTGGTTGTACGTGAAAGATTGTTCCTTGAAAATCGCACTGTAGATGAACTTATAAAATAATATTGCTACTAACTATAAAACTGAATATTCTATCGGTACAATAGTGAGGTTGAGATTGCAGTGTAATTGCGCGGTTAAAACGATGCGACACGACGTTTGAGTCTCGGCACAGCCTTGCGGTCAATATGAACTATGACATTCACATTTATTTATGCACCATAATCCATGGGTATACCTTCCAATATTATGTAGTCTACACTCATAAGTAAGAATACATTTTATAAATAAAATTTTAGTGTCTCATTGTTATAATAACATAACAGTTTTTTACTAAATTATGCTTTTGGATTTGATTCTTAATATTTTATCGTCTGTCTATCTCTTCCGGAACGGCTAATCTCCAACCATTGAAAGGAATTTGATCGGACTTCCATTTAGAGATAGTTCATGTTGTGTGAAGAAATATGGGTTACTTTTATTTTATAAAACAAACCTTCAAACAATGGCTTGGATACTCAATATATGCATATTCACTGCACTGTTACTGCAGTTCACCAGTAGATATATAGATACGCCCTGCCCATTACAATGCATGCCGCTCAGGATTCTTGAAATACCCAAAAACTCTGAGCGGCACTATAACTGCGCTCGTCACCTTGAGACATAAGATGTCAAATCTCATTTGCCCAATGATTTCACTAGCTACGGCACCCTTCAGACAGAAACACAGTAATGCTTAAACATGACTGCTTCACGGCAGAAATAGCCGCCGTTGTGGTACCCATAATCTAGCTGGCATCCAGTGAAAAGGAGCCTCCCACTGGTATCCCACCATCTGATGTATACTGAAACATCTCCTATGAGTATAAAAGTCATTGATATCTTTAACAGTATGTGTTTACTTTATGAACAATGACAAAAAAGAGACATGTTTGTAAACAAGAAAATGAGTTATTCTTAACTTAAAACCCAACCGACTTGTAAATCACAAGAACAATGTCAAAACACAAAAACATACTTATCTCCTACCGGAAAACAATTACGCAACTGTTAGAACAAATCTAATACAAAAAGTAAGGTCCGTGCTTTTTTGTGCCATAAAGTTGACAAATCGATTGTCCCTTTGTCCATTTTGGACGGCGGCTAACATCCTTTAGGCTACAGAACAAAAATACACAATAACAACTTGTTCCGCTACTGAAGTACTATAATAAATGTGTGGGAGAGTTTTTACTCTGTGGCAGTAATAGTAAGATTAGGAATCGGTTGTTGGCGTGACCGCAAATTTGTCGGACCACCTTGCTGCAGCTAATTTATGGTCTTAAGCCATGGAAAGGACTAAATAGTATTACGTATTAACAATTTATGGTGATGGTTGACTATTATAAAGGTATTAAATATTTTTTTCGCATATTGTTAACATGTTTTAGTTAGGATATGAAATTTGGAATCCTTTCTCATATGTATATTTATGTTTTGCTATTGTATTTTCTGTAACATATAGGAAATCAGAATATATAAAAGTGATCACTTTATACATCTAGAGTCCGTCGCTGATTATGTATTTATTAAGTAATTATCGCCCAAACATGCATATAAATGAGAAAATAAGCTTGAATTATGTTAAGTAAAGGCACAGTATATAGGTGACAAACCGCCAGTTGCAAAAAGTATATTTAAAGTTAATCTTTCGTCATATTACATACTGTCTCTGACTGTCAAAATGAAAAAGAAAGTAGCGTTTATATTTTTATATTTAACGAAGTCTAAGTCAAAGTTCTTTATTTGCCAGAAACATTCGCAAGTAAAGTTATTACAAATTTAAGAGCGGGCACATGTTTTGCCTTGACAGATATGCAAATATTTTTGTGGTTTCGCTTCACAATATTATAAACCTAACACAATCAGTTATTACTGCTACATTTAATTTGACCAACGTAAAGCCTACTAAAAGACCCTACAATACACAATTACAATAATTAATGAAATGCTAAGAGATAATGTAGTAAAAATAATCACAACAAAATATGATACGTTTGGTAAAAATCGCATTGGTGCCAGTTACCACTTCGTTTGATAATATTCGTTTATTGAGTAAAAACAATATGTTTAATGGTGTTAATAGATAATTTAATTTTTTTAACGAACGAATGTAGGTGAACCATTGCCTACTATAAAGTGATCACCCTACTGAGACTTGAAAGGAAGAGTTAATGAAAAAGAAATAGATTTGATGGCGGTACTGTCGTGTGAGAACTAAAACATCTCCAACAGTATAAACATCATGAAGCTCTGAAAAAGGAGACATATTTGCAAACAGAAAAATGACTTCTATCTAATGAAAATATCTTTGAGAGTCAAAATGAAAAAGAAAGTAACAGGTTTAGTCTTGCCGTAAATACTGAAACAAAAAAAAATAATTTCTATTGCAAGTAACATTTATTACTTTTACAAGTTTAATACTTAAACACACGATAATACACGCGAGTGAGAAAAACGGTCTTGATATACAGACAATGATGTGATTCAACATGAGGTTTTTCTTTAATTTAAATGTTATAAATTTCCAAAAAATAATAACATACCATTTCCGTATTTACGTAAATTGAAATAGAAATCATAGACATTAAGTGCAGGATTAAGTTGTAAAGCACAAAAGGGACAGAACAAGATATCCATAAATTATCTCAAGCATATATCGATAAGAATAGATCAATATTATCTCCGAAATCAATCACGCCTTCACAAAATCGGTCAACTTGTATTCAGAATCTGCACGTGAGCCAAAGGTCGGTCCTTGTATTAAGGAGAGGAAATCCGGAGTTCATTGTTATTTCCGACACTTAGGTAGTTTACCTGACCCGTCGGTAAAGGATCCCACTAGAAAAGATCCGCGGGTGCAATGATTTTTTCTTAATTATATGGTGTCAGAGAATCACTGGCAGGAAATAAAAAAACTAATTTGAATTTAGAACGCGTAAAAAATATGCATATTTTGCAACGGTCGTAACGTTCGCCAGAACCAGTTTGAAAAAAAAATCCTGTTTAATTTTCTCACGTTAGCGTTTTTTTGCGAAAATTTTTAATGAGGGTTTAATTTGAAGAACTCTCTGGGGTTTGATTTCGGTTGTTTTTTGAGGGAACTTTTTCTTTTATTGTTTGCGAAAACAAAGTCTCGTAACACGGTTGTCGCAAAAAATAATAACATTCTGATTTATGTATTTTTTAGATTTTGCCCATTAGCACTTCAAATGCAATCTTGCATTCCATTATAATCGTCTTGAAGGGTTCAGCGCTGTAGATCAAATGATCATCGTAAATTTTCCTTTAATAGATGAATACGTATACTCAGCTTAGAAAGAAAGTCCGAATAAAGTCATTTTACGGCCGTTTTCAATAACCTATCTATCCTTAGTTTTACTTACTAGAGGTAGACAAATCTATCCTTTTACGCTTACTTACATTTCAATTACCTATCGACATAAAGCATTGGACTATAACCATTTTAGGCATAACTATGGATAGATAAGATCTTATCATTAAACGGTGACAGCAATGTATCCGTAACTAGTGATACGTTATTGAAAACGGCCGTTAGACAACATGGAAATATACCGTTATTCTGTATCGACGAAAACATAGAGTGGTATACAGAAATTGTAGTTAATTATAACGTTTTCGAACCAAAAATATCTTCATATGACAATAGAAAATAGGTCTTATACTATGGCTTTTGTGTTGATTAGTGTTTGAGCTATAGACATAGGCTTACTTCATATTAGACCTAGAAGTAATGAACTTTTTCACGTTTGCAGCGCTATCGTTTGAGTTTATTTCAGCTGAGAAGGTCCATAAAATAAAAAAAAAAAAACTTAAAAAAAAAACACGCTTTGGTTAAAAATATGATGATTAATTTAAAGTGAACATCGATTCCTCCCTTATCGACGAAAGATGAAAAAATTATATAAGTTAACAAAAATCTAATTTGCAAATCGAAAATGGAATAATTTTATCAAATTAATTTATTGTCATCGGTCCTCGATAAATCTAAGAAGTTTAAACGAAGTCTGACCGTTTAAAGTGGTTCGGTTATAAACAAACATACATACTATTATCTGTACTAAGGTCCTGATTAGGTTTTTTTACTACGAGTGGAGTTTAGTTGTCTTGTTGGAATTTATTTATAAAAAGTTTAAAGCAACATATTTAGGTATATTGTGATATGTTTATATTTTTTTGATCACTAATAGAACTATGTACTCGCAAAAAGGACATTTTAGGAGAATAAAATACTAAATAATGACCCGTAACACCTAGAAATAAGGTTAATAATTTCAAACTGTTTACATTTTACTATGAGTATAACGGAAACAAGAATCAATCAATAATATTCCCGAGGATATAACGGGCGTGCAAAAAACGAGTCTTGCACGACTTTTTTATCATCCTCAAACAAAAGGGAGACCGCATCTTCTTTTGTGGAGCGAATGAAATAAATTAAACTATCCTTAGGGGAGAGTTTTACCGTTAATTTTTATCTCCGTATAGAAAAAAAGATAAAAACTCGGATGTGTGTGGGAACCTTAAAAAGCTGTAGCAGGAAGTTACAATAGTGTAAATACCGTACTGACATTGATGACGTGATAGGAGTGTGTTTGGTTGATTCTCAACCGACTTAAAAAATGAGGAGGTTATCAATTCGTGTGTATTGTTCCTATATTTATTGCATTATATCTCTGTTCTTATGGACCAATTTGAAACATTATCCTTCCATCGAATTATTGATGGGAATACTTATATTCCCAAAGTTTAGTACCATAAAAAAATCTATTGAATCTATGTATGAGTTACAGAGATTAAATTTTTACTGATATACATACAGTGCATTGTTTTTAACGTTAATATTAACAGAAAAACCATTTGTTGTTTTATGCTGAAAATAATTTATGGTTGTATTTTTTTCGCCAAGCGCGAGTTGTCAATAAAAATGATTCAGTCTGTTAATTTTTTTTAAAGCAGAAGTAAGTAAAATTTCAAAAATGTTTTCTCATACTTAAAAGTCAATTCCGATCACAGTCGATATCTACGGATAACAAGTGTTCCAAATTTAAATATTCCATTATTATCTTTAAGTAATTACAGAAGTCTTTCTTCCAAAAATTGGCAAAAGAACTGATTGTTTCCTCTGGTTACGTCATAGAAAAAAAAAGTAAAGTAGCATCTTCATTTTCAAGCGATCTATTTTTTCTGAAAGAGTGTACAAACGAGCGTACAGGTCACCTGGTGTTAAGTGATCGCCGCCGCCCACATGCTCTTGCAACTCTAGAGGAATCACAGGAGCGTTGCTTGTACTACAAGCTAAACGCACAAACTGAATGCAATAAATACCTATATATTAAACATATTTTACAACCGTGTTTATTCAATTTATGCCCACGTAAAACACTGTTTTTAATTATTCTATTTGCTGCACAAGTATACCAATAAAAACTGCTGCAAATCACCCCAATAATTTCGCGCAACCGTCATCGAACAGCCCCTATTTTTTCTACTGTTTATAAAAACATAATATGCACATTTTTTAAGAATTGGATCCAAGGTGCGTTCCCTTTGTGAAGGGACATCTCGGGCCTCAATGATCTAAGTACGTTTTTTATATGCGAGGATGTTTTTTAGAATTTCTCACGCAATCATCCATTGAAGAGCTGATCTGTGGGTAGATACATCCGATGGTCTTTGTATTGCGCTCGAGTGGAATAAATTTTTTTGCTTATTTTTCTATCAAAAATTGTATCAATTGTGATTCCCGGCTGAACTTAGAGTTTCTAATCAATGATCATGAAATCATTGAATTGTGAATCGTAAGAATATTATATTATTTTTATAAATCGTTTGTAGAGGCAGCTTAATAAAAATTGTTTCTAAAATTAAAACTATAGGTAGGCCTAAGATTAAGGATTGGTTTCCGCTGCACTCCTACTAGATACCGCACTACCTAAGAACAATGGCAACAATTAGATGCTTGTGTGCGTGGCATCTTGACACTCAATGGCGTATTTAAAATTTAATATATGTATATATATATATAGTCTCTTTCTTATTTCTTTTAATATAATTTTTACATTTTTACTACGCAACCGTTATTATAGTTTCAATTATTAGCAAAGTTTCACAGAACATGTGCCACGTCACACATGTTTCGAGACTGGCTCGAGGCTGGCTGGCCTGATCACGGTGCTTACCTCCTGAAAAGGTAACGGAACGCCAAATAGACGTTGCATTTTTCTTAGATAACTCTTTATATCTAGATAGAGCCTCTTGCTATTCGGCAAAACATGACAACGGGCCAGGTTTATTACTTTAGTGTGCATAACAAGCTACATTTACACTCGCAATACGTAGATATGTAACTATTTAGTGTGCCTGCGTTTCTGAAAATAGAAGTTAACATTTCGCCGCTATTTTTTACGTATAAATTATCTTAGATTAAGTTATTTCATTACATAACTAATAACGAAAATCATTCTTAAAAAAAGACGTGTGGCACTCGGGGACTGCCGCGGTAAAGCTATTGCATAGCATTTTTTATCAACTTATGCAATTATACTTATTTATTTATTTTATTTACGCAGTATTTTTTTTTTTGATAAAATTAATTAAAAAAAAAGCAAAACGGGAAGTGAGTAAAATTTTACTTGCAAGATTTGATAACAGACAGACAACGGGACAGGTGAAACTAAATAAAAATGCTTGTCATAATAATAAAAATTAAAAAAACGTGATGAAAAATAAGGAAATTAAAAAAAATCAAGACGTACCCGAGGCTCGACCTGTACTTGCTCGTACCTGGGACCTTCTGCACAAAAAGCATACGTGATAACCGCTGTTCCACGGCAACTGTTATAAGCGTGGCGATATATCAATATAGATCTAGTAAGTAAGTGTTAGGTTATTTATTTCTGGATTCGGTCTCCACGCTCAAGGCCCGCGATAGAAGTTATGCAATAGCTTAAAAATAAATGAACAAATGTTCATTGAAATATCCAGCGAACAAGTGTGAATTAAACTTGCAAATTTTTCAGTATTTCAGTATTACTATCATATTAATCTGCAACTAAAATAAATTCGTGTTACATAAAAACAATCAAACCAAAACCCCGAACAACACGATCCCCGATAATAGCATCTCATTTTCGACTTAAATTGCATACATTATTGTCATCCATCCCGCATATTCATTACGACACAAAAAGCAGTAATTTAATATAAACTAGACACCAAAAATACAGCTAATGTAACAAAAAGCGATATAAAAAATGAACAGCTACCGGGGATACATGAAGGGGTGAACAAAAACAATGGCAAAAAATCTCATAACAATACCAGTATTCGAGACAGGCGGTTAATTTCGTTATAAACTGATTTATTGTTTAAATGGATGTTAATGTGATCAACAATTATCTGAAACTGAACAAAAATAAATAAATATGAAACTATTAAAAGACAGACTTTTCATAAGAAACGACGTATTATTAATTATTTTATTTGCACGAGCAAAGTCGAGAAGTATTGGCTGGTTTTCAGAGGCCGTCGCATTATTTTGTGTCTTCTACTGGGGATAAATAAATATGAAGACCTGTTGATTTATCTTGACTTCTACACTACTACTTACAGGAAAAAAAGACGTTACCTATATCCATAAAACTTTTAAAATAAACATTATTGGCACTACAACCATCATATATCTACCATGAATCAACGATTTATGTGCTAACACCGGTTAATTGCACATTACTACACTACAACTAAATTGTGTCGATATATCGGGACACTCAAAAATTCTCAATTCATGGTAATTGCATCGGTATTATTTACCGGGAGACGCAGTGTTGGTAGGCCCCCCACAAGATGGACCGACGATATATTCAAGATCGCCGTAATACGTTGCATGAGGGCAGCGCAGGACCGATCGTCGTGGAAATCTTTGGGGGAGGCCTTTATCCAGCAGTGGTCGTCTTCCGGCTGATGATGATTATGATATCGATATTATTTCTGATAATATTATGTCAGTTTACTATCATATCATATTGACCGTATAGAGCATTTGTAAGTTTTATTGAAACTTTATAAACGACCTAATGTTGAAACGGGTAATGAGCGGTAAGGAGCTGTTTCCACTTTCAGGGTTGAAACAACATAAAGCAATGGTTGAAGGGAACATCTTAAGTCTGATTTGGACAGTACTTCTTTAAAAATACTTGTTCTATCTATATACTAAATTATTTTCCTTATCAGGTTATTATACTTCAAATACCTACAGACAATCGAAACTCTTTCCACTGTTCTTTCTATTTAATTGTTACTTCATTATATTTGATTTGCTTCATGCATAATTAATTTTTGGTCGTAGCTTCACTGATAATGGTAAGAACAGTGCACATCCGTTTGTCAAGAATGCATAGCATAAATAATACCTAATTTCTCATTCACCTTAAGGGCTAATAACTAATATTGTCCGACATCGTTCAGAGATTTCGCCACAACAATGAGAATGACACGATCTTTACTGACTACGACAGCCTCCACAATGGTTCATCCCTTTCACTTTCGGATTATGTGTCAATTGGCTAGCCCATAGTTCACTCGGCAATACCGCAATGTTTCATATCTATGCTGTTTGGTTTTTGTTAGTTTTAATGAAGTGTAAATTTCTTTAGGTCTGCAAATCACGCAAGATATTAAAATAGGTATTATTTATGATATAGAGTAAATAATAATAGAAATATCTGTTTTATCGGTACTTATGTGGGCACGCAAGAATTTATGCTTCTTTGGCGTAAGAAAACAAAAATCCTAAAATAATATCTTAAACAATTAGACTCCTTATTATTCACATATATTAATATAAAAATTTTAGTACGCTGACTGTTTTTTATTAAGATAAGATAAGCTTAAAATTAATTAAAAGTCCGCTAATGTGACTGATGTTGAGTTTCAATATTATAAAGCTCTAATAATAATTATGATTATAATTTTATTTGAGGAAAGCTATAACCAAAAAACCAAACACACAAACCCACGGGTCATGCAAAGTCTCATGAAACATTCACGCATTTTTTTCACACTTAAAAAATATTCACGCAGTGACAAAGCAGATGCAAAACAAAAACACTAACGAACTGCGGGACAAAAAGGCATAAATTATTTAAATTTGACTTGTAACTCTGTATGGGCATGACAGAGGATATGCATAAAAGGGTTGGTAAAAAAATCGAGAGGGTAATATTTTTTATTCATTCGCAAGGGGTCACGGTTAACTGTGATTTGTTTAGATAACGTTCGCCACGACTATATTGAATATCTTAGCGAGCTAAGCATCGTCTCCTATTGAAATTATATTATGAATTAATATACGTTACCATAAAATTTATGCCATCACTTCACCCGCAAGAGATTTTTTCATTTTATGATTAGAAAAAGTCACTTTTTACCGTGCGATCGCCACAAACATGCTCTTCTGCATCACCTTAATAAATTTAAGAAACTTTAAAAGAGAGTGGTTTTCGTTCCAGAATCTTCCTTAAAAAATCGACGGCTTATTTGAACATTAGTTTCTCAGTTTTTATTAGTTATCTCGCAATAGAAGTAACCAGAAAATCTTTCTTTCATAACTAAATAAACTGTGGAATAATTCTTAATATTTCTTTTTCTTTTGTATATATGAGTCATCAAATAAAATTATTCTTTCTTACTTACTTTTAAAATGAAATAAATTAGCATTTAATCTCTTTCTTATCAATACACGATAAATCAACAATGTTTGAAGAACATAAAACACCCTCATACCACAGGGCACATTTTTTATCTGTTCCGGCTGTATCATCGTGCCATTGCCAAAAAGCCAGGTGGCTCCTAAAAAATTAAAAAAACCATGTTAATACTTTGGACAATACTTGTAATCCTTTGGCCATTCCCACACATGTTCGGATGGACGATCCTTTTGTATCCGCGAAAGGATGAAGCGTATAATTTCTTTGTGCAATCTTGCTTTATAGAAAAAAATTGCAAGGAACTAATAACGACCGTTTTTCTACAGACATGGATAAGTTCAACATAAAGGGTACTTTTCATTAGGAAATAAGAACCTTACTGTCTGTTATCATAATATTAAAAAAACAAACCATCATTGACTGAAATTTTACGACAGTTAACGAAATGTAAATTTATTATATATATGTAATATATATTACCTGATGTAACCCTCTAGAGTTATTTACTTTTTTTCTTGACCTCTGCAAAGAGGATGTAAGTACTACGTAATACGGGGCAGAACTCCTTAACTGCACTTTTCCTACATTCGAGTGAATCGCTTTTTTCTTAGACAGTTTCACTAGGCTGGACCTCTGTTTTATAGGTAATGGGTATTTTCCACAGAATCCAAAAATAGGTATTTTAAATGTTATCTCTTTTTCTTTTTAATAATATCATTAATACAAATAATTTAATTATTATCGATCTACGCATAGGTGAAAATATATGTAAGTATTTTATAATACGATCAAAATAATATATATTCTCCTCAGAGTGGACCAATTTCTACTCCTATAAAGAGCTGTAGGTACGTGATTTTAATAATTAAGAAGTGTAGAGGATACTGCTTATTAGCTTAAAGAAAGAAAACCATATTATTATATACAAAACAGCTATCACCAACCTCTGTAATTACATTATTTTTATCGCAAAAGCAGGGTTAACAAATTATCGGTTCAAACAAAACAATAGCGGCCACGGCGCTATGAGTAAGTAACCTCCACGAATATTATGTTATATAACGAGAATAAAAAATATCAAAATATAATACAATAGAAAATTTAATAAAACTTATAATATGGAATAGTTATGGTTACGTAAATGTATAGGATTACTTTATTAATGTATTATGTAGTTCCTCATAAAAGTAAAGAAAACTGTCACTGTTCGTAAAATATTTGTGATTGATTCAATAATTAACTTTTATTCCCACCTCGATGAAAAGCTGTCTTTGAGTCCCTGGTGCCGGGGAGAGAAGTGGCCGATTCTCTCCCGGCAAGACGACTTTTTTCCCTCGTACCAGGGACTTAAAGCGAGCTTTTCGGATGAAACACCTGGATAGGTGGGAAAAAAATCGTATGCGTAGCACGTGAGATAAGTAGAATATTGCCACCCGGGATTGTTAATATTCCGCGGGTGAGAATGATCTACTTTTCTCCCTAGGTACGTAATATAGTATTATCATGGAATGTCACATTTGGTGTCACAACCATTAATTTTGAAAATATTAACTGAAATAGAATGAAAATTAAGCGTCATCGTTCAGGATAACGTTACATCTCTTAAGTATCTACTAACCCGACAAATATAATTATGTATTAATATTATACTATTGTAATATTAATTTAGGTATTTTTTTTTATTTTTGAAGTGAAAACTTCTTTGGCATCGTTGTGATTTGAAAGGTGATGAAAAAAAATCTTCTGGGATTTAATTTATGTGTTTAAAATTTAATTTATTCCTATCACTATTTCCACTATAATAATTTCAAGTATCTAATTAATACTTCTCTATCCGCATTTGAGGCAGTGATTGATCACATACTATTGGGTAATATTTCCTTCCATCCGCCAAACATTTTACTTCAGGCTTATTTTATGTATTGTTGTTAAATATCACAGGCTTGTGGCGGTTACTTACTCCTACGCCCATGCACACGTGTCTGCTAACATTACCGATTGTCCTCACATTGTCCTATCGTCCGCTCAAATGCGGGTACTCGTAAAAGAGCCATCGTGTGTATCGCACCACAACGCAATAGCCAATACAAACCGAGTATTTATTTAAATTAACGCATGTTCTCAGAATACTAATGACGTTACAAATTAAAAATGTATTAGTTTTTTTTTTAAAGGATAAATCCTCAACTGCGTTTTGATTCTTGTCCTTATAAATACTCCAAGCTGAGGGTAAGGAAAAATAATCAGATGATTTCCAAATTCTTCTGAAGTAGGTACTGTTTTTTATGCTATTATTTTATAACAATGTCTCTTGTCTGAGATCTAAGATCTTGGAAATGTTTATGTCCAAGAAGCGATCTCGAAAAATCTGAGAATGCCTACTACTCACACCTTTGTACTACAAACTTTTTTAAGATTTATTTGATCTGCTGAAGTAGGTTGAACCACTCTTACGAGTATGTAATTATTCTGAAAAATTATGACGCTGAAAATGTTGATTTAAAAGAGTGGCAATGAGTTTCTTGCCACTTATTTTCATCTTTAGGAAATTACAGTTAAAGTTTAAATAAAAAATTCAACTTAGCATAAGTGTTTAAGCTGATAGAATAGATTATTTTTGACATACACATTGAAAAGATCGATTTTCCGGATCTGACCTCTGGTGTTCAGGTGATAAGAAGGACAAAAAGAACACAGAAGGACAGAGTCCTTCTACGCTGTACAAAATGCACTTAATATATAAAACTTTAAAAAAATCATAGATAGGTTCCCACGTATTGCTAAAAACTACAATAGGTCAGCAGATGCGTATAGGAAGATCCCTAAAACGCACCCTGAGAATTTCACAAATCCTTACCTATGACCCCGGGCCAATTGTCCGACCGGTAAAAAAATAAATTACAGTTGTTAAGAAAAGGAGCCATTGTTTGGCAAAAAACTCCGGAGTTGTATTGCCGTGCGATTTGAATAAACGTTTTTTATGAGGGGACAGTTACAAAAGTTCTACCCCACGGGTTTTTTTAAGATGGGGACAGTTAAATATGCACAGTCACATATTAATGTGGATCTCACGTTTCTATAATCATGTGCTTGGTAATATTTGGTGCCATTTTTATTATTTAATAGCAGTTCCAATTTTTAAAACCAGATTTATCCAGTGTGTGTTGTCAGTGATGACATATGGAACACAGATGTGGTCGATAACTATGGGCCTTATGAGGAAGCTCATGGTCGCTTTGCTCGGAGTTTCTCTGCGAGGTCGAATTAGAAATGAGGTGATCCATAGGAGAACCAAAGTCACCGACATAGCCTAGCAATCTGGTCAAGATCCCCAGAATTGGTTGAATGAGGGTAGCGCAGGACCGATCGTCATGGAGCTCTATGGGGAAGCCCTTGTTCAGCTGTGGACGTGTTCCGGCTGAAATGATGATGATGATGATAAGTTGCGATTTTATAAGGCACCTGAAATATAATCAACGGGAATCATATTACTATCACTCTGCTGTTCATCCGTCCTTCCATCTGTCCGTCTGTCTGTCACCGGATTGTATTTTATACAATATGCTGTGCAACGTAGCCTCTGACATTGTCAAACATTTTAATCGTATCGTAACAAGTTGGTGACGAGTAATTAAGATAAGGAATGTAAAATGAAGATCGAAGGCAGTTACACTACATATTATATAGACTTGAATTATTTATTTATTTTAACTCCAAAACGAACAGTTGCTGGCTAGTAACACAGAACCAGACACAAAGATGATTAGATGAATTCTGCTTGCAGAAAGCTTATTAGTTAGATAATAAATCGTGGCATTCATCTTCAAACAGATCGCAATATGATTCGTAACTAGCAGTCCATTGAACATGGAAAGGACACGCGGCATTGGCGACTTACTTCTCGCATCGGTGCGATACAGAGGAAACAAACATGTAATTTATGATTGTGACTGCGGAGATATTTGTTAGGTACATATAACAGTCACAGCTAGTTGCGGGTATCAGGCGCTTCGATCAGGTATTTGTCTGATCATATACATCTACAAGTAGTCGGATAAGTATTGTAACGCTTTTTATAAGCTGCTTAATGAAGGTTTTCTGGATAGTCTCTAGGATTACGCATTAAAATGCAGGAATTGAAAATTGCACTCATCATTTTGTGTCATAAGATACAATATGTCATATTATGTTTCATTAACCCCAGCAATTTCACTACCTACGGCGCATTGCTGTGTCACGGCAGAAGTAGGGTTAACTTACCCAATATGGGTAAGAAAACCTCCCACTAGTAAAAGCACAAGTGGTCGATTGCATATAACCTGGAGTAACGCAGAGCTGCAGGTCTTAGTTCAGGTCAACTTGCTTCTTTTGCCGCTCCAAGTTGCAGTCTTTAACCCCTTTCATCCATATACAAGTGAACCTTAGAGTCCCAAAATTGACGACGAAATTTTTCTGGACAACCAATTATTAGGGTTCTCCCCTTCACGGTACGGTGAATCCAGAACGGGTAATGCTTTATGAACTGGGTGGCGATCACCTACAATCAAAGTGACTCTCATATTCTTCCATAACAGGCACAAACTATCGCCCAAACTGACACGTCGACTTATCAGCCTAAACAGACATGATGTCCGAATCAAGGTGGGCACCATAATGGATCACCAAACAAGCACATTTTCGCAATCGGCGTAACGGACAGTCCTAGGACTGTCTAGCCGAGGACAAAACGGTCACTCATGTAAAAAATGTGCAGAGGTGGTCAACAAACGGGCATAAACCTTTTTTTTATAAAAATAAGGGACGTTCAGCTTATAGTAATTGATATGCACTGCCAACAATGCAGTGCCGCTCAGGATTCTTGAAAAAGCCAAAAATTCTGAGCGACACTATTTGCCCAATAATTTCACTAGCTACGGCGCCCTTCAGACTGAAACACAGTAATGTTGATACATTACTGCTTCAGGGCAGAGATAGTCGCCGTTGCAGAAATAGTTTCTCAATATCTAGCTGGCATCCTGAGCCTCCAACCTCAATGAAATCGCTCCGTGAGGTCTGCAAACACCTCCGGCTCTTCTGAACGTCTGAATGGAGCTGGGCTGATTGAAATAACAGGCCAAAACTACTCGCAAAATGGACTCAACTGAGTGGTTGAATTAAGGAAACAGGAACCTTTACCAATACCAACTAGCATACAATTTTTTCGGTAATTTACTTGTAGTACAGAATAATCCGTTATAAAATTTCGTATAAAAATCTCAAAAATTTCTTCTACAATATTTTTATGTATTTTACCACACATTCGTCCCTAAGGCCCTGAATAGTGCCATTCGATAGCGGTAGTCAAATTACCGTTCAATGAATGGAGAAAATAAAAAAAATGTTGAATATCGAATGCTGCGCATACGCAGATGTTTTGTCCAGTTTTTATGTGTTTTATTGGAATTAGGTACCGCTATGTTGGTACTATTCTCCTTTGATAAGAGGTTAGATGACAGATGCATTTGGCTTATATTTATTAATATACGGTCTACATTTAACTACATCACTGCATAATATCATAAAGCAAAGTAATCCGCCGCGTCTGTCTGTCTGTCTGTTCGCGATAAACTCAAAAACTGCTGGAGCGATTTTCCTGCTGTTTTCACAAATGGATAGCGTGGTTCTCGAGGAAGGTTTTAGTATATATATTTTTTAAAAATTTATACATTTTTGTATACAATAACGCTTTTATGTTGTAGGTGGCGTTAAAAGGTAAGCCGTCTGGGATCTTCAAATAAAAACACTGTCTAAGCCCTTTGAGATATAACAATATTATGTATGGTGGAATTGTGTATTATGTGTGAAAAGATAACATACGATATCCATTTTAATACATTAAAAAATTGGTAATTATAAAGCGGTAATGTAAAAGCTGTTTACACAATTAGATATTAATCCTTATTATTTTAAACAACTTAGATATTTTACTCTTTTAAACCATATGTTTTTATGATAATATCGTGTTAACATATAATCAAATATATATGATGCAAGGATACCACCCTCCCCCCGCACCGTCTTGCCTACTACTAACGTTGAACGATAGTTGAAGGTTATGATCATTCGGAAATACGTTTTTGTTTCTTTTTTAACTAACTATTATTATACTTACGCCTTATGGTCGGTTTCTGAAGTACTTTTAACGGCAGTTTATCTATTCGATAGCGCTATTGGTTCGATAACCCACAAAAGTATGTTTCTGAACGACGCAACACTAGTTAAACTCCGTTTAAACTACAGTTAACTTAACTGACCAATGTGTGCCGTTTAACTGTTCCATAACTTTATTTGACGTTTGATTTCAGTTATAGGTTATAATATAAATAATAAAGTACCTACCTCTGTGTTTCAAATATATTATCAGTATTGTTATTCGTGAAAGTTAAATATTTTTTTATTATTAGTAGGAGGAATCCTTTTGAAATGTATACGGAACAAGAATTTAAATTAAGGTATCGCTTTGATAAGAATACTGTGCTTCATATTAGTAATGTGATTAGCCCTGTTCTAGCTCACGTTATTTACCGTCAATACGTCTGATTTTATGCTACAAGTAGATACTTTCCAAGTAGTAATTGGTGATTATATTAATGTTCACAAAACTCACTGTAGTTTCAAGAGTGGTTCATAAAGTAAGCAAGGAAATAACTAAGCTGTAGCTGGGTAGGATTTATATAAGTATGCCAAATTATGAAGACACTAGTGATGTTAAAGCACAATTTATTAAAATTTCTGGATTGGCCTACACGGTACGGTCCCGTCCGTCTTTTTGTTGTCAATAATGAATTGAAATTTTTTGGCTACTTCGATGAGAAACACCTTCTCTCTTTCGGTGAAGTTTTTGCTACGTTTGATGGATTCCATCTTTTAATTACAGAAAAAAAAAACAAAGAAACAAAATATTATATTGAATGTTAAAATGAAATGCACACTACGAAGTGCCAAATACGAATAACGAAACGAAAACAATTGAATTTCGAATACAATAGTTTCATATTGAGATCTTTTTTAAAAAGTAATCACCCAACGCTGTTGTACATACAGCCACTGATAAATAAAAAGTATTATTATGTTTTACCAATTTATTATAATAGCACTTATTTATCATCACAGAAAATAATATTGTACTCAAAACTGGAATTAATGATGAATTTAAATGAATATTGTTAATTTAAACTTACCATTTAAAACAGAGCCCTCTAGTGGCACAATAAGGAACCAGTTATCGATTGCATAACTATTGAAAGATGCGATCTGTATTCAGAAACGAGGTGACAGTTAACCGACGCTTATCACATACATAACTTTAACGGACCAATAGCTAATAAGAGTTTATCAGAGAGCTTCAGAAACCGGACATCAGACTGCATTATTCCCGAACACTTTATTCACAGTTTTTTCTATTGACAGAACAGCGTCTGTCGGGTCAGCTAGCTTAAAATGAAAACGATTCTTATTTGACTTTCAATCATACAAAAACTTTTTTTTATGAAAATAAGGGACGAGACGAGCAGGACGTAGGCACAGCTAATGGTAATTCTTGAAAACCACAAAAATTCTGAGCGGCCCTTACAATAATTGCGTTCGTCACCTTGAGACACAAGATGTCAAGTCTCATTTGCCTAGTAATTTCACTAGCTACGGCGCCCTTCAGACCGAAACACAGTAATGTTTATGCTTCACGGCAGAAATAGGCGCCGTTGCGATACCCATAATCTATATCCGGCTTCCTGTGCAAAGGAGCCTCCCACTGGTGAATAAACTATAGAAGGTATTGGATCTATGACTATTCAATGCGGATACCATAAGCCAATTACTATTCTTGGAGTCCATTGAATCATTGCAATTTTATTTCGTGCTTTTCACTATAATACTGAGCCACAGTGATTCACTTCTTGGATTAAATAAACAAATTTAATTGATTTTGAGAGCTCAACAAACATACCAAAGTTTAAGAATAATTCGTCAATCAAAGGTTGGCTAAGTGTTTAAAGCGCTGGGACGTATCCCGAGGTGTGCATGAGCATAAAACACACATACACAGACACATGAACAAAGTGACTTTTCTTTAATAGTTACATTAAGAAAAGTGTTGATTAACGTAAAATAAATTAGCATCTACTTTGAATAACGCGAGTTTAACACATAAAAATAAAAACTTTTTTAAAGGCTTAAAAACGCGTGTAAGTGTCCCTTAAAACGTTCTCTGAACACAAAACAGTTATAATAAAAATATAACTTTGACGCACAAATTAATGTAACAACACAGTTGCAATTGCACGCGTTCTAATCCTTTAAAAGTGTTTTATTTAAATTAAAGTAGATTTGCTTATAAGCCTAAGATAAATAGATTATAATGCAGGTATTATGTTCCCTATAGGAAAAAATAATATTTCTTTGCTCACTCTAAAACTCGTTTACAAATCAATTTAAAAGTTCATTCATTAACGAAACACTTTCCAAGGTGTAGTTGAATAAACACTATATTATGCAATTCTAAAACAGATGGTTCCCAACCAGGATTACATCATCAGAGAGGTGACAGCTAAATCATAAATCACATTAATCAATACGATATAATGGATAATTATATCAGTAAGTTATTACTTGCATAAGCATTGACCCTTAGATTCAATGGTTGGAGAGTGCGCGGGCGCGAGTGACTCACAGTACTATCAAAATTTAATAGATGCATTGCGAAAGATGCGCGTGGGTCGAAGGTTCTGTGCATCGTATCGTCCTTACTATAATTAGGGATCCAATGTGAAATAATAAAAAAGTGTGTGTGTACGTACCTACTAGTGAGTGGGAGATGTATTACCAGTGAGAGGCTCCATTGCACTTAATTCCGGCTAGATTATGGGTACCATAACGGTGCCATTTTTCTGCCTTGAAGTAGTAATGTGTAAGGTGACACCGTAGCTAGTGATATTACTGGGCAAATACCTATATATTGGGCATATTGATTATATTGATACACTTTTACACGAATTATCTTGCCCTAAACTAGGCATAGCGTGTACTAGGGGGACGACACGCCACAAGTTATTGTGGCGTGTCGTGCGAAGGTGGAATGTCTAACAGCAAGAGACTATATCTAGGCGTATAAATTATCTTAAAAGGCATAAAAGGCATTTATTTTCTCAAAATTGATTCCTTTAGAATTATTTTTGATGTCATTTCTTATACTACTAGATACTACTACCGCTTCGGAAACAAATGGCGCTCTGAGAGAGAAGAAGCGGCGCAAGAAACTCTCCCAGCATTCTTTTTTTTGCGCTCTTTTCAATAAAAATATACAATATTGTACAGTCGCTATAAAATAATCACAATCTAGTCCCAGGCTGTCCGATCATTTAGATATTCAGCAGTGGAGTAATAGGATTTACGACAGAGCCACTTTTTTATAAAACATTTAAATTTATTTATAGATAATGCCTGAACAGTGGCTGGGACTTTATTGTAGAAGTGTATACATTTACCCTTAAAGCTATTATGTATCTTATGAAGCCTACTAGAATTAGTTACCAGCAATCCCTTATGTCTAGTGTTATAATAATGAAAATCACTATTAAGAGCAAAAAGGTGACGATTTTTGTGAACATATATTAAATTTCATAAATGTACTGACAATAAACAGTCATAATATTTATTTCTTTAAATTTTTCTTTGAGAGACTGTCTATAACCAAGCTGATATATAGCACGAACAGCCCTCTTTTGCAGTGCAAACACTATATCAATGTCAGCAGCATGACCCCATAGTAATATACCGTACGTCATGATGCTGTGAAAATAACTAAAGTACACTAATCTAGCGGTCGCAACATTCGTGTACTCTCTAATCTTTCTAACTGCATATGCCGCAGAGCTGAGTCTATCTGCTAGATGGTTAATATGTGGACCCCACTGAAGCTTTTTATCTAACGTGATACCCAAGAAGACCGTAGTGTCCACAAGTTCCAATCTCTGGTCATTTATAAGTACGTTGGTTTGTACCTCCGCTGTATTTGGTGTAATGAACCGTAAACACTTTGTTTTTTTACTGTTTAAGTGCAGATTATTCGTCTCAAACCAACGCACTATCTTTGAGAGTGCATTGCTTACCTCGTCATCATAAAAATAAGTGAAGTATCATCAGCAAACAATACAATCTCATGGCTATCATCTACCACAAACGGTAGATCGTTAATATATATAAGAAACAAGAAAGGACCAAGAATAGAACCCTGTGGAACACCTATTCCCACAGGTTTACCCGAAGACCGTTTGCCATTTACATCGACTACCTGAACTCTTTCGCTTAAATATGATTTTAACAGATTTAGGGCTCTATTTTTCACTCCATAATGCTTTAGTTTTAGGAGTAAAGTTTCATGGTGGACGCAGTCAAATGCTTTTGACAAATCACAAAAAATGCCCAATGCATCCTGTGACTCTTCCCAGGCGTCAAAGATGTGCTCAATGAGTCTAGTACCCGCATTAATTGTTGATAAGCCCCTAGTGAAACCAAACTGATTTTTGTTCATTAATTTACAAAAATGCATTTGTAGCTGTTGAAGCAAAAGTTTTTCAAAAATTTTACTAAAAACAGGCAGCACTGAAATAGGTCTGAAATTAGCAGGGTCAAAAGAACTGCCCGATTTAAACAAAGGTATAACTTTGCTGTATTTCATGAGGTCAGGGAACACACCCTCATCTATGCATTCATTAAATATTATTGCTAATTCAGGTGCTATAATGTCAAGTATGTATTTTACAATAT
>CATIXQ010000021.1:6739196-6980592 GCA_949711755.1 Leptidea juvernica | reverse complement strand
ATATTATTGCTAATTCAGGTGCTATAATGTCAAGTATGTATTTAACAATATTAGTCGAATGGCCCCATAGGTCTTTTGTATTTTTTAGGTTAATTAATTTGAAGATTTTTATTATATCGCTACCTGTAACATACTTAAATTTCAAGTCAGTAGAAGATACTGGTACGTGTAATCTAAGCATATCATATGCTGCTTTTGGCGAAGAGTTAAGGTATTTGGTCGTGACAATCGGGATTTCGGAGAAGTATTTATCAAATTCATTTGCAATTTCTATTTCCGAATTTATAACGCGATTATTAATATTTAAACAGATAGAGGTGTTACGGTAATTCGATCTACCAGTTTCATTGTTAATTACACTCCAAGTCGCTTTTACTTTATTATTACTGTTTTTAATTTTATCTGCAATGAAACGTGTTTTCGCTTTATGACAAACTATTTTAAAGAGCTTGGAGTATTTTTTTACATATATTTTAAATTCTTCACTATTATTGTAATGTTTCTCATAATAAAGGTCATATAAGCGTTTACGACTTTTGTGGATACCCATTGTTGCCCAATCATTAAAACTATGTGTGTTGTTTACTGTCACCGTTACTGGAGTAAAAATCCTGTCAAATTCCTCACAGAAGGAATTGAAGACTAAGTTGTAGTGAAAATTAGCAGTTTCGCCACAGTGTAAAAATGGTATTGTATTTACCAAATTATTTCTAAACCTCTCAAGACGGCTACCCGTAACTGGTATAATCGTCACCTTTTTTGGTCTGACATTGTCCAATCTTGTATTTACTTTTATAAGTTGCCCACTATGGTCAGACTGAAGATTATTAATTATGAGTTTACTAGTAATAGTAACATCTGTAAAAATATTATCTAAACAGGTTGCTGTTGTAGAAGTGATTCTAGTAGGTTCCCAAAATACATTGAACAAATTAAAACTTTGAAATAAATTTTTAAGGCTAGTACAATTGGCCGAAGGTTCAAGCAAGTTTATATTGAAATCTCCACACACTATAATTGACTTGCTAGTTTTGCTAAATTTTGATAGTACCTCCTCCATTCTATGTTGGAATTGTTCATATGATGCAGTGGGGGGGCGGTATACACTTACAATAATAAATTGCTCTAGTTCTATACAAGCTATCTCAATTAGTTGTTCTATAGAGAGATTAACAATATCTCTTCTATTTTTACATTTTAATCTATTATTAATAATAATTAGGGAACCTCCATGTATTGCCCTACTTCTACAAAACGAACTGACTACTTTATGTTCTCTAAAACTAAACTGGAGCTGATGACTCTTACGCCAATGTTCTGTAATACATAATATATCTATATTACAGCAGCTCAAAAACAGTTCAATTTCTAATTCCTTACTTGAGATACCTTGTATATTCTGGTGAACAATATTTATGAGCTTTATATTATGATTATCTATAGCAGTAACATTTATATTTGGTTTACATTTATATTTCTTACATTGTAGAAAGAATAATATTGTAATAAAAAAGTAGTAACTACAAACAATGAAAATATTATTATACCGCATAATTAGTTACTTTAGTCTGAACTATGATACAAATGGTTGAGTTGACCAGCTAACGTCAGGGTGTCGAATTTGCGCAATTCACTGTGATTTTTTTCATAACTTCGAAATTATTTTTTTCTTCATTGCTAGGCTAGTACGCTTTTGATTGATTGAAGGTTTCATCTGCACGAAAAGTATTTACATACCCACATACTATTAAACGTATTTTTGTATTTATTCAGGTATAATTTATTTTCATAGCCTCACTAGAGAATATCAGAGAGTACATTATGACTAACTGCAACGTAAGGACCATACCAACGACCTAGTACATTCAAAATCGTATGAAGGTAACTAGCGCCATCTCTGGACTAAAGATGGAGCAATCAGCTGTTGATATAAACTGGAGGATAATTAAATAAAAGTTCAGCAAAGAAAAGAAGCATAATCGTGCTACCATCTCCTCGGTATTATATATAATTTTATGAAGAACCTTGCTTACTAAGTTATTTTATTATTACAACAAATTGAGAATGATATTACTTTTGGAATTAATTTTTTGGTAAGTAGGTCATACCAACATAGTTCAACCGTAAGTCGTAAATTTAAAATATCTTCGAGTAATAATTCTTTAGTTTTTACTATCTCTGTATCAAAGAAAACTTAAGTTTTCTTTAACTTTAGTTAATAATTTTATAAATTAATTAATTTTGGCAAAACAGTCATGGCTTTTATTTAGAAAAATGGTATATGTAGGTACATAATAATTTTAGTTCTCTAGGGTTATTTAAAAAAATATTAAGTTATTAAAGGTAATGTTTAAATCGACTTCAAAAATATATTTATTTCGTATATATTTTTTAAATTTTACATTTTAAATTAACATTTCCGTGTTATTGCTGTTAACCACTAGAGTAGAACTTATCATTAGTCTGCCCTATAATTGTTACGGTAGGCCTCACTACTTAGTAGGTTAGCACATTAAAAATGTATATAGGTACCTGATATTACAACGAATTATCCGCTGTGAAAAATCCAATTAGATTTATTAAATAAACTTTATCTTATAAGATTTGAAAACATCTTTTTACTGCTATATAAGTTTTTAAGTTAAGCGAAGATAAAAGATTTTTTAATTGTATTGATTTCGTAATAAGAAGTTGCTACTACTGGGAGGCTTCTACAAAGAATCCTTAATTAGTTTTATGATGTGTTACCATAGCATCGCCTTTTCTGCCGTGAAAAAGGAATGTGCAGGCAAGTGAAACTACTGGTCAAGTCAAGTCAAGTCAAAAATAGTTTATACAAATACGATTCAGATACATATTAAGTACACAAAAGTTTAAACATATACAAATTTAAAAAATAATGCAATCCATAAAAAACATAAAAAAAAACAACTATAATAATTATCATAATCCATAAAAAACAATTCCATATTGTAATATCGTTCACGTAATCTTCGGTACTGTAAAAAGCCTTTGACATAAGTCTGCGCTTAATAAAAGATTTAAATTTATTTATTGATATTTCAGATACACTTTTTGGTAATTTATTGTTGACTGGGCTAATGAGACTTAACATCTAATCTTCCGAAGTGACGAGCACCATTGCAATGTCACTCCGAATTTCAGGTTCAATCAAGAATCTTTGTCATGGACAATGTGATCACGCAAGCGATTAGCTCGTCTCATGACTGTTTCTTATAAAAAAAAACTGTACTTAATTGTTTTGCATTAAAAATACCTTTAAAAAAATCTTATTAGAAATATTATCATAAAATATATTAAGTAATATCAACAGTGTTTTTTGTATGAAAATAATGATGGTAATTGATGGTAATTGATGGTAATTGATACGCCCTGTCCATTACAATGCAGTACCGCTCAACATTATTTAAAAACCCATAAATTTCTGAGCGGCACTACAACTGCGCTCGTCACCTTGAGACATAAGATGTCAAGTCTCATTTGCCAACTATTTCACTAGCTACGGCGCTCGTCAGACCGAAACACAGAAATGCTTACACCGTCGTGGTACCCATAATCTACCCGGCATCCGGTGCATAGGAGCCTCCCACTGGTAGTAAAGTAATTACAATAGTCATATTCCTACGGAACCATGAAGAAAATTGTACAATATTTTGACTTTCATAATATCTCATGCTAATTCAGCCAACTGACAATGAGCCATTTAATATTTTAACAAACTTTCATTTGCGCCTTCGATTTATAGTAATTAATGTACGAACTCTTATGCCCTTGTTATAAGATTCAATTTATTAGTTATCTAAAAGTTTGATGGAAATAATATTTTAGTAAAAATTTGTTATAATATAGCTTAACGTTGCGATCAAAGCAAATGTTTTGAAAATATTAAAGGAATATATAATAATTGGTAGAAAACACGGTGTTACAGAAAAAATCCCAATTATAATTTACGTTTGTCGTTCATTACAGCGGGTGTGTTCATTACAACCATGTGATGGTTCAATATTCTCTCTGAACAAATAATTGTTAATGAATTCGAATTTAAAAAAGAATAACACGTTGCGATAAAGCGTACACAAATGATACTTATTAATAATTATTTTTCCGTCAAACAATGTTAGTTCTGGTTTTTAGCTTTCCGTCAAGTTTACTCGCACTTTTGTCCCGTCTGATATAGAAAAAAGTCCACATGGTGATAATTAATTGTCACAATGTGTGACGTTAACGTGCGCGTTCTGTCAAACTTTGCTAATAATTGAAACTAAAATGCCGGGTTGCGTAGTAAAACTTTGTAAAAATAATACTAATAGAAATAAGAATGACACTGGGATCACATATCATCAGTAAGTATTTTGTATTTTATTAATATCAATGTAAAATAACACGAAGCGTTTGTTACAAAATTTTAAAGATCCCAGTGAGTGCCAAAATGCCACGCTCACAAACATCTAATAGTTGCCGTAGTAAAAAAGCTCTTCGGTAGTGCGGTATCTGCATAGTTGTAGCGCTGTGGAGACCAATCCTTAATCTAAGACTTCATAATAAAATATGGTCGTAACGATCTGACAGATGACTTAAAGTCTAGTACGTACTTCTGTCAGAGAGTAAGTTTGGCCATGCAGAGAAGTATCGTTGTCAGCTTCATGGGTAGGTACCTTATCTTTATGAAATACTAGCTGACCCGACAGACGTTGTTCTGTATATAATAAATAAAATAATGTTTTGATATGAATTTATCAATAATATATCATAACATCAACAAGTACTTCGTAAAATATGCACCCTGCTGTCGTAATGAAGTTGTTTCACAGCAGAACTGTCAAACCGTGCGTCAATAAATTCTCACATAGAAATTATGTATGGACACATCAAAGGAAAAACAAATTTATTGTTTTTATTTAATTTAGCAACATTTTCCTATTTATTAACCTTTTAAGCCTTCTCTGGACTTCCACAAATAATTCAAGACTAAAATTAGCCAAATCGGTCCAGTCGTTCTCGAGTTTTAGCGAGACTAACGAACAACAATTCATTTATATATATAAAGATTTAGATTTTTTTTTAAAGTAAATCTAAAAACTACCTTTTGAGAAGTACCTATATCTAGATAGTACAAAACTCTTTCTGTTCAATGTCCAACTCACCCATGACCGTTTTTTTTATCGAACTTTATTCCATGTGCATTAAGCGCAGGGCGGGAGTCATTGGGTTGAAAATCCTTATAAGATTTCATACTTTGGGTTTAAACGCTACGTTTTTATAAACTCTCGTGCGGGTGAGGCCTAAGCTGGTGTGGGATGAATTAATTCATTAAGCATCAGTTGGACGAACACCTTGACCTGTATCCATTCGGATCAGTTGTGGGAATCGAAGAGATTTAATCATGGGCGTGGATTGCATGCAACTAATTATCATAATAACATTTCTTCATAGCGTCATTTAAATTTATAAATTTAAATCGCTAATAGTCGATAAGGTCGAGTTTTCTTTCAAGGCGTGGGAACGACATTTTACAGTTCTTTAGGACACTTTTTATGCTGGATTTATAATACAGTTCACATCTTCTATGTTCTTATGGATGATGCCGACTAGATTATGGGTACCACAACGGCGTCTAATTCTGCCGTGAAGCAGTAATGTGTAATCATTATTGCGTTTCGGTCTGAAGGGTGCCGTAGCTTGTGAAATTACTGGGCAAATGAGACTTAACATCTTATGTCTCAAGGTGACGAGCGCAACTGTAGTGCCGCTCAGAATTTTTAGGTTTGTCAAGAAACCTGTGCGGCACTGCATTGTAATGGGCAGGGCGTACCAATACCACCAGCTGAACGCCCTGCTCGACTCGTCCCTTAGAGAGGCGCTAGATAAAAAGAGCGCGCATAAAAAGAGGCGCTTAGGTTTCTTGAAACATACAAAATCCTGAGTGGGCACTGCGGTTGCGCTCGTCATTTTGAGACATAAGATGTTAAGTTTCACTGGGACACCACGGCGGCGCAACCAATCGTCGCTACCAACAAAATGTATACAGGTCTATAGCGGGCGACTCACCTGGTGTCCGTTTGGTTGCGCAACCAACCAACCAGCTGGATGCGCCAATAGTATTAACTATAGCGTTGTATGGTGTCTCAACCACTAGGTCGCCAGTCCGGCCGCCAGTGACGCTCCCACCTCATTTCATGCAACACGAGTGCACTGTTGTGTTTTGTTTTAAATTGCGATTGCTTACATTGCATACTATTGATAATTTTGATACAGAAAGGTTCATCGAAATTCAAACTAGACCAATTTCGATTAATTTAGGATAAATTATATAGGAAATAGGAGGATAGAGGATAGGATAATAGGAAATTCAATTTAGGATAATTTCTCATCAGATATTTTCAATAGAGATTTAAAAATGAGATGCTTAGGATAAATAAAGATGAACCCACAACTGTTCCTTTTTTCCCATGAACTGTCTTTTCCTACGTACATACAGCACTAGTGCTATCTCTTCGAGGTGCATTTTGATACTGTCTCAATGTGGTGTCGTGACTCTGGGGAATGTATGGTGTCTAGTTTGGTGGCTTACAGACACCATGTTTTGCGCGCCTGGTTGCGCCACCGTGGTGTGCCGATGTAATATAGCCCTAAATCTTATCAGCCGAGGCATTTCACTAACTACGGCGTCCTTCAAAATGAAAAACATATATCTTGCACATTGCTGCACGGCGGCAAGAAAAATGTAAATATCTTTCTTATTTATTATCACGTTTTATGGAAAATTTTTCAAAATAAACCAAACGAAATGAGAAAGTGAGGGCTATGTCGATAGTTTCAGATTTTCTCTAACACAATTCAAAACATTTTAAATATCTGCTGTCACTAGATCGCATCTGCATTACTTCGTGACAAAAGTACTACTAATTCTTATTTTCAGGGTAGTATCTCCTCCGCCTATTTCATTTGTAGTGCTTTCCACTGTTTCCCACTGGAAAACTTCCAGGTGTCAACTTATTTCAGGCTTGCCTCGAAATCACTCAATCTGTCACTCGAAATCTGACCAAAGATTACATAATTATTAAAAGAAAGTATATAGGTATAACGGTATGGGTGTTTCCCGGACATGTAGTCATTTGTATGATAATCAGGAACGACTTCCTAGAGCAGCTAGTGTCAAACTAACTAAAGTGTCTTATAAGGATTTCTCCTTATAAGACACTTCAAATCCCTCTTCATCACATAACCACTTCACATACACCTTCCATAAAGGCCGGCAACGCTCTTGTGATTCCTCTGGTCTTGCAAGAGTATGTGGGCGGCGGTGATCACCAGGTGACCCGTACGCTCGTTTGTCCTCCTATTCCATAAAAAAAACATAAGCTATTGAATTTACTTGTTTATCGGCACACAAGTTTAATCCTTATTGTTAATTGCTATTAATATTTATCCAATAAAATTTTAATATACCAGAATACCAGTACATACACCCAGTATTGTCAAGAATGTTCCCAGCGGATATCGAGCCCGCAACTAAAAATGGGACAATAAAATATTTTGTGATGTAACATAGAATATAGATTGTGACACTATTACAGGGTGTCGTCACAGCGCGGCATCCGATGCGAGAGTTCGTACGGGACATCCTGATAACGTGGCCGCGTCCACGCTACACCGACGGCCAACTCGAGTGCAAATGGCAAACATACATAATGAATAAACTAAAACTTTAATGAAAATAACAAGTTATTATATATTATGGATTTGTGTAATGTGTTTTAATAATATTTTTTGTCAGTCATTAACAGATTAATATGCAATTCTCATTGAATTATTAAAATAAAACCAATTTAAAATAGTAGTTAATTTATGCAATATCTTATTAATCACTTAAGATAATCAAACAACTCTTATTTATAGCAATTGTATAATGTTACGTTATTTGTATTTTAAAACTTTTTCATGTATTAAAATTTCAATATTAAAATATATTTATTTTATTTTTAAAAGTGCTATTTTAATTTATATGATGTTCATAACTTTTTATCTCGTATGGCCTGATTTATTTAATGCTGTACATTTAAAAAAATGTGTAACTCAACTGCCAATAAATTAATATTAACAATTTCAGAGGCAACAAGCACATTATGCTACATTACTGCAGATAAATTTCACGTTTGATATAAATTCAACCCACTTAAAGTAAACAATTGAACACATAATCGCACAAAAAGGATAATTAGATTTAATGCTTGGGCAATTTCTTTAAAATATTTACATTTAAAATTCGTAAAATTAAGGGGAAAGGTAGACCTTGTTCAAGTACCAAGTTAATAAGAGTGTCCCGCAGTGTAGATATAATGGTGCGACCAGTGGCGCGCGGTCGCCAATTACTCTATTGGCGACAATTGTTGTGCGACACTGTCCGTCCTGCTATCAGTTTCAATATCATTATTGCCATAACATACATAGCAAAAGTTCGTATACATGTATAAGCCTATAATATATACATATAACAACAATTTATATATTTCTAGATTCAAGATTAAATAATTATTTCTCATCCATTTTTAAGTATTTTTAAGATATTTATTTCCTATGTCAGTATATTTAGTACAGAACTTATAATCAGCAAACAAACATCCTTCTCTTCACCTCAACTTGGCGATAAACAAGTAAAAGAGGTTTATGAAATGACAGAATTAGGCGTTAAGTTCGATACAAAGCTTCCATTCATACCACATATAGAAGAAATGATAAAGTTCTCGATATATGATTGCTTCAAATACGCTTCAAACATATCTGATAGCTAGGAACTAGATCGGCTCCTAGCCAGTACTGACTTACGTAGTAGCTACGGACCCTCCAAGTAGCCTAAAGAAGTCTTCAAGAATGTTAGGATTTGTTTTAAGATATACGAAAGAATTCAAGAATATTAAGATGAAAAAATAACTGCTGGTAGACCTTATTCCAAATAAATAAATCATTTTCGTTTCTCCCAAAAAATCAAAGTAACAAAAACCTGTTACAACTCTCAATGACAGAACGTACACATACATACTCGTAAGAAAGGCTTGATTACAACATTCTTCTCTTGGATGTATGGCGTTCTTCTGCTGTACATATATAAGTGTAATTTTCACCCCTATATAGGTTATAGGTTATCACGGGCTACTATCTGCAACTCGACGACTATGGCGCGCCTATTTTGCGTGGTGAGGTGGGCGGCTAATCTTGCCATCCCAGCTCCTCAAGGTAGTTAATCAAACCTCTGATGTCACCCATGACCTAGGGGAGAGTCCTCGGTGACCCCAGGTGTTTGGCTGAGTAAGTGGCCACACTCCTACACTACAGCTTGCGAGAGAGCCTGAAGTCTACTTGGAGTAGGGCCTCTTTTGCTTGTCTACACCCTCTCACTTCCGTCCAGTATTTACTTTGTAATTCCTTGGTATGTTCTCGTATGACCATTGCATGCCATACGATTGGATCTGGTCCTATTGCTGTCATCTCCGAGCCTTTCCTGGCCAGTTCATCCGCAGCATCGTTGCCACGTGAGTCACTGTGACCCTTTATCCATTGAAGAGTTACCTGGTTGCCATTTGCACATAACTCCGTCAGATACTGGTGACCGTCGTATATTAGCTTTGAGGTGATAGTCTTACTTTGTAGAGCTTGTAGTACTGATTTGCTATATGAGAGGATGCGGATTGAGTAATCCTTTACCTTTCGTGCCAAAGTAACTGTAGCCGCTTCTATGATACCCATGCACTCTGCTTGGAAGACAGTGTTCTGAGCTCCTAGTGGTGCTATTTTCATATTTAGATCTTCCGAGAACACTCCGTATCCTGTGCCAGATCTTGTTTTCGAGCCATCGGTGAAAATCATGAGGTCTATAACATTAAAGTCCTCTTTTGGTTCTTCATACAGCTGTATTTTGTATTTCCTATCGAAGATGTATTCCTTTGGAAACCTGTCACTTACTGCGAGCAGCAGAGGCTCCTTTTCAATCACCTCTATTAGGACCTCTGGGTGTGCGGGTTGATTGGTTCTCCAAAGATTTAGTGTCTTCAACCTTACTGCGGCGGAGGCCGCCTCTTGTTTTATAAAGACTTCTAGGATTATCTATTACTGGGTTATCAACTGTAAAGTAGACCCTATAGATGAAGCCACAACCTGAGAGTTGAACAAAGCATACAAGATTTTGTGACGATACGTCACTCGAACGGTTAGCTCAGTTAGAAGAGCACAAGCACGGAACGCGAGAGGTCGTGGGTTTTTTTGGGAATTTTGTTTTCAAATTTTATTTGTGTAGATATTTATAAATAAAAAATATAGATTCCGGATACGTAATCAACAAAAAACATACTTAAACTTGTTTCGAACCTCGCTGCATCTTATAAGTATTATTCAGATCGGTTCAGTAGTTTTCGCAGTATAACACTACAAAAAAAACGGTCCTCAATTTATTACTATAGATAAGTAAGCAAATTAGCCATGTTCGTGCTTACTGCATAATAGTGGAGCTTACTATAACTAAGATGATTTGTTTGTCTAACCCTCTAATGGTTCCATACGTCATGGTCAATAATACCACATAGCATTAATATGATTTATTTATACGATATTGTTGCAGCCTCGGGTTATATCTAAGAATTGGATGGTGTTTAGTTGATTAGAAGTATTTTCTTGGGGTTAATACTACTATCAAGATGAGTATAGGTCCTAATTAACGTTAAGTGAACTTAATTAAGGTTAAATGATGAATAGTTATATAAAATATATACATGTTTTATTTATTTATTATTTTTTGTAGTTCCCTGCGGACTCCATAACGACTGGAGTAATTTTGATGAAATTATTAAGCAATCTTTAGAATAACGCAACCAAAAAAGGAGGAGGTTCTCAATTCGCCGGTCTTTTTATTTTATATTTGTTACCTCAGAACTTTCGACTGGGTAAACCGATTTTGATATTTCTTTTTTTATTTGAACATTGGTGCTTTTGTGCAATTGCAAGTTGATCCAGGTCTGACAATGCCAACCATGAGAAAACCATGAGTCCTCAATTTGCTATAAGTATGTGCGCGAAAAATGGACGAATAACTCAATATCGCGCCAACCGATTTCGATGATTCTTTTATTATTGGAAAGAATTCAAAGGTAGTTTGGTGAGAGTTTGGCAAGATTCTAATTATGGGATCCATGACAAAGTAACGGAACTCTTCAATTCTTAGGAGAAAATTGATAATAGATTGGATAAACTAAGCAATTATTTTTTAATTTTTAGTGCATATTATATCCATTGTTTTCGATTTATTTTATTTGAAGTCAGTTGTTTATTTGCAAGGTTGCCAGTCCAAATTCATACAACATATAAAACCGCACAAGTACCTACGTAATTGTACGTAAGTACAATTTCCAATTCTATACAATAAACATTTTTACAGAATATTAACTGAAGGGTGCGAAAATGTATGTTAATAACAGATATTGTCTGTTTGTCGGTTTAAATATGAACCTTTCTCTTTTTCAAGTTTAGTTTTTAGGTTTAGTTACAAACATCAAAAGGCCGAAGTGTACATTTTTAAACAGTGATTTGTTGTGCAAAAATTCATACGCTATATACGAATTTTTACAACCTAAGCTTACTAAACTATGCAAACATTACTTCTTGCAAAAATATCAAGAAATGTTATTTAAATTATTCATATTATTAATCTACTGCATTTAGTTCTACTTAAAGTTTTTCATGTTTAATATTGAATTAATCTGGAAAGCAGCTCATGGGACGGCTTCATTCAATGAAACCCACGTAATTCAATCTTGAGCTTTTTCCTATTCTTGATAATGTTCCATATGTTCATAAGCACATTGAAGATTTTTTTAGAAACTGTGACAATCATAATGTTAGCATGAGGGACAAACATAAAATTGTTATGCCCACTACTCTGTTAAGTCGAGTTAGTAAGTCTTTTATTGGGCGATGTATATGCTTCTACAATATAATCCTAGAAAATGTACAAAACAAATGTATTAGGAAATTTTAAAGAAATGTAAAAAAAAATTGTGTGGGAAAGTTTACAATAGCATAAACGATTTTCTTAATGATTCCACAGACTGGGCATGAAGCGAACACCCTCAGGCTCTTTAATTATAAATGTTTATTGTGCGATATTACATTGTTATCCATATTTTTATAAAAAAAAGCCCGCTGAGTTTCTTGCGCCCGTTCTTGTTAGGTCTGAGGCAGTTCATTTTGAATGGGTGGTAGCTTTTGACGTTCAATAAGTAATTTTGAATCCTATTTTGAATAAAATTATTTGAATTTGAATACAGAAAGCAAAACCAGCACAAATACGTTTGGGGTCGTAATGGTCGTATAATGTAAAATGTAAAGATAATTTGAACCGTCGGCAAATTCAGTTCATACGCATAACCTTAAAAAGAGACACAACTGGTTAACAATTTACATTTACAGATAAGATATTATTTATCATCGGTCAACATACAACAAATTGATATCTGAGTGTAACAGAGCATAACATCCACGATAATACAGTAATGGTTATTGCGTTGTCGAACGGGCCGGTGATCCATCTTCATTAATTATCGATCATTAATATTCTCCTGACAGACAAACATGGGGTTCAACTGTTGGCAGATACACTGACCAATGTTTCTTCTTCTCAGTAGATACACTCTTGACAGAGCAGTTGTGGATGCGTGTTTAGTTATAAGTGGCAGACGTAATGCTTTTTTATTTTCTGCTACATTTTACTATCAGAGGTCGATATGATTGGATCGGTCCATCGCATTGGGTGACCGTTGTCGAGGCATTGGGAGTTTTTTTTTTGTATAAGAGGGGGCAAACGGGCAAGAGGCTCACGGGATGGGGAGAGGTGAGCTGCAACATCAGGTGTCAAGAGATGCGTTGCCGGCCTTTGAGGTGGGAATATGCTCTTTCTTGAACGTCCCTACGTCTTATCGATTCGGAATAACAGCAGCCGGTAATTGATTCTACAAAGTGGCTGTGCGAGGCAGGAAATTTCTTGCAAAACACGCGGTTGTGGAATGCTAGACGTCAACGTGATGTGGGTGGTATTTTGCATTTGACGTAATGTCCGGTGGTGGAATTAAGTCGCTGGAATCAACCCGAAAATCCCCTCTGAGCACTCCCCGTGATAAATGTGGTAAAAGATGCAGAGAGAACCCATATCTCTACGCAATGCCAAAGAATCAAGCCGATTGGAAATGACATGATCGTTGATGATTCCAGTCGCTCTTCGTTGCATGCGGCCAAATGGAAGAAGCTGGTACTGGGGAACAACCGCCCAGAGGTGAGAACAATATTCCATGTGAGGCCGCCTTATAAAGTTACAGACAGTGGCTTATAGTGAAGTACCCTCTCGCCTTACTGAGTACACCAAGCTTTTCAGAGGCCAGTTTGGCCTTCTCTGTATCCTGGCCTACTAGCTGTTTTACATCGAATCCCCTTTACGAACTGATGTAGCTTTATTACGTTTTTTTTAAGTACCATAAACCTACCTAAGGTACCCATGCCGTATCGTCCCGAAAACACCGTACAAGGAAGCTCATTCCACAGCTTTGCAGTACGTGGAAGAAAGCCCCTTAAAACCCGCCCTGTGGAGGACCGCCACACATTCAGATGGTGGGGATGATGTCCTAATTTATGGCGTGTCATGCGAAGGTGGGATTCGGCGGCAGGAAACAGTTCAAACAGCTCTTTGTAAAACTCCCCTTGATAAATGCGATAGAAGACACACAATTTAGCGACTACTACGACGACGAGTTAGTGATCCAGCCGTTCATAGAGCACTGGGTCCCCGACAATTCGAGCTGCTCTGGGTTGCGTGCAAAGCTCGAATTGCGACCTTTTACTAAGTGTTTTTGCATATTGTTATGATTATTTATTTATTTAAAAGAATGTTTCAAAAAAGTCTTAAGAATTTACCAGTGGGAGGTTCCTTTGCACAGGATGCCGGCTAGGTTATGGGTAACACAACGGCGCCTATTTCTGCCGGGAAGAAGTAATGTTTAAGCATTATTGTGTTTCGGTCTGAATCTTATATCTCAAGGAGACGAGCGCAATTATGGTGCCGATCAGAATTTTCGGAATTTTCAAGAATCCTGAGCGTTACTACATTGTAGTGGGCAGGGCGTATCAATTACCAACAGATGAACGTCCTGCTCGTCTCGTCCCTTATTGTAAATAAAAAAATGTGTAGCTGTAAAATACCCAGCCAATTACAGGTCTGTATATAATCAACAAAATTATCTCACGTTTATTCAACTGAACTTACTTTAACATTACAAGCGTAAAAACATTATAAACACCATACTGTGCGTATGAATGCGAAATTAATATCTATTACTAGCTGTCCCGGCAGACTTCGTACTGTTTCAATGCCTCAATAAAAACATACAAAAGGAATCTTTTTTTAGTGTTATTACCCGTGTTTCAAGGAATTTTATTTTTTACCTCTTAAGAAAGTTAGAAAGATATAAAAATTCTAATTAGTTATTCATTTTAAACTATTATTTTTATTTGATTTCCGAATGACGCACATTCAGGGGACACATTAAAGGAAATCAAAATTGTTGTTTTTTTTTAATTCCGAGTATTATCATATTTATTCAACCTTTTAAATCTCTGGACTTCCACCAAATAATTCAAGACTAAAATTAGCCAAATCGGTCCAGCCGTTCTCGAGTTTTAGAGAGACTAACGAACAGCAATTCATTTGTATATAAATTAGCTGACCCAGCAAACGTTGTATTGCCGATATTAAAATCGCGATACAAAAGTAACAGTCGATCGTACATGGGTGAAAAGTTGTATGTATTTTTAATGCTGACTCATAATCAAAAATGTCAAAAAAATTAAAAAAAAAAATCGTGTGGACCACCTAAGGGTGGTGGACATTTAGGGGGATGAAAAATAGATGTTGTCCGATTCTCAGACCTACCCAATATGCACTCAAAATTTCATGGGAATCGGTCAAGCCGTTTCGGAGGAGTTCAAAGTTTAACACCATGACACGAGAATTTTATAACCTATAAAATATTATATTATATTTTATCAACGGTGTATTTCTTGATGTGTATGTGTATGTAGTACTAGTATATTATATTAATTATTGTCACTCCCTGTGTAATATAAATATGTATATTTCTATTCTATTATATGGATTAGCTGTCGGGACACCTCGATGCGTGTCCAAAGATATAAGATAAAGTATACAAGACTGCACTTATGGAACCAATATTGAAATTAATTTATTTTAGGAGAATTAATTATTTTATATAGTAAGACACACAAAATAAATTCGCACACACACATCTTGATAATGCAATGTATGTTCATAGGCACATAAGTGAATTTGCTATAAACTGTCATAACCATAATGTTAACACCAGGAACAGACATAAACTTATAATGCCTACTACTCAGCTAAGTCGAGTTAGAAATTCTTTTGTGAGGCGATGTATATGTTTTTACAACAACAGAAAATGTTCAATACAAAAGTAGTATGTTATTCAAAAGAATTGTTAAAAACGATTGTGTGGTAAAGGTTATATAACATAAATGACTTTCTTAATGATACCACATTTTGGGAATGGAGCGACCGCCCTCAGGCTATTAAATAATAAGTTTAATTGTACGCCCGCTGAGTTTGTTGCGCCCATCCTTCTAAGGTCTAAGGCTTCCGTTTTGGAATGGGTGGTACTTTTTGACTTTCAATAAGTGATGTCACATCCTATTTTGAATAAATATATTTCAAATTTAATTTGAACACATTCTTAATTACAGCGCAAGATTCTTCACCTGGACATATGGCGTTCATTCACTGTGTGGCTCTCAAGGATCTAACTATCACGCTCTACACACGAAAATGTGGATTTATATTTCCAGTGCAATGTTTTCACATTGATACGACGAGGATGCCTTAAAAAAGCGACAATCCGATGATCCGGTGATTTCTCTGATATTGTAACAGTGTATGAGCAACAGTGATCACTTATCAGAAGTAATCTTGGTTGTCCTCTTAATCCGATACAAATCTACTTTCACTTTCATCATGATTATCATCATTTCAGCTTGTAGACGTCCACTGTTGGACAAAGGCCTCCCCTAAAAATCGCCATGACGATCGGTCCTGTGCTGCCCTCATCCAACCTATTCTGGTCATCTTAACAGATCGTCGGTCCATCGTGTACCTACCAACACTAAGTCTTTCGGTACGTGGTCGCCATTCGAAGACTTTACTGCCCCAACGGCCATGTGTCCGTGAAGCTATGTGCTCTGCCCGCCTATGTCGGTGACTTTCGTTCTCCTACGGATCTCCTCATTTCTGATTCGATCTCGCAGGGAATCTCCGAGCACAGCCTATAGCATTTCTAGCTTTAAATTCTACTAATTAATTATTTTATTTAACACAAAAGTAGCCTTTAACATAACACAAGAAACGTTTGAGTTTGGAAACCAATGGAAGAGACCTATTTTGAGGTTCATGAGTTACAAACGATCGTAAATAGCGTCAAGGTAAAAGTTATAAATTTAATTACTTAGACAAAACAGTAGGTCCATAACTAAAGCATTTCCACGTTATATTAGGATTTAAAATATTAAGATTTGGCTACTGTTTCCTTATAAGACATTTACGCGTATAAGCCTGTGGTCGTAATGAAAACATACGACTCAATGATAGCCTGATTTGGTAACACTGCACACAGCAAATTGGATACTTGAATCATGCAGATTAACCCTTCATTAAGCTTAAATTACAGTTTTAGCCGACCGATTAATATTTTAACTCCAAGTGTACTTTTTTATGCTACCTATACTTTTCTCTAGATATGTTAATTAATGTTGCTAATAATTTCTTAAACTTTTTGACACCTCTTCTTAATATAAGAGATATTAATAAATCAAGTTAGACTGGGGTACATATATATGCTTCATATAATAATAATATAATATTGTCACACTTTTTACACAAATTATCTTGCCCCAAATTAAGCATATATAGCCTATGTTATGGGTTGCAAGACAACGATATATTTAATACAATAAACTTATTTCAACATACATAAATACATATTATAAACATACATAAATACATTTAAACATCCATGACTCGGAAACAAACATCCATATTCATCATATAAATGCTTGCACCTACCGAGATTCGAACCCGGGACCTCTAGCTTAGTAGGTAGGATCGCTAACCACTAACCATATACTCCATATCTAGTTAGGTAATTTCTATTATTTAAATATCCTGTTTATAAAATAAATCTAATTTTTATATGTTTTTCCTTAAATATTTTGGTCGCAATTTGAGGGAACGTTAATATATCAAAAAATAATAGGATAATCCAAATATACCGAGGCTTATAGCTTACCCTTTGGAATTACTCATAAGATAATTTTGAAAGTTTCTAGTATTTACGATAAATAGTGGCTATACTAGATTAAGTTGTTAACATAAATGTTGATTTGATGTACCACTGTCCCGTTACGGTGCAAAAATGAACGAGCGGACAGACGCGCGTTCAGTAACGTTGATTTCAGTTTAAATTGTAATTAAAATTGTTAATAATAGTCATAAGGTAATATCAGGGTAGTTCTTCAGTAAAGCCAAATGCAAAATATAGTATACCGCGAAACACAGGTTTTCGTATTTAAAAATAATATAGTATTTTTTTTTATGGTAGAGGAGGACGACCCAACGGGTCATTACGGGGCACCTAATGGTACGTCATCACCACCAACTTTAGTAACCTAATCAGTAAATATATATGTATATATATTTATATGAAAATAATTAAACACATTGGTAAGTGGCGAACATCAAACCTTGGGCTCCGATAGTAAGAGTCAAAGTTCTAAGTATTGCGCCACAGACTCTTATGTATTACATTTTAATAGGAATAAATGCTGGAATACGAGCCATCCTGATATTGTGCTGAACATCTGCCAATTATAGTTGAAATATGGTATATAGAAATTTAATTATTTGACATATTATGAAAATCGACTACGTCGTGATTTGGCTTGGTAAAACTTACCATACCTACTGTCTACCATTTTCGATTATTATAAATAGGATATCCGTAGGGTTATTTCTAAGATGTCTGTCGTTGACAAAGAGTTTGTTTTGTTAAAAAAATTGAAGAGATATTAAATTTTTTGTGAAAAAAATATTTTGTTTAAGCAAAATGTAGTTTACTTCTTTCAAATGACAATCGGAGTCAATGTAAACAACGGCACAAAAGTATGAGTTCCGATAGACGCGTAGAATGCCAGAAAATACATAAACAGCAAATATTGAATATGCAGTGTTTTAGTATAGTTTTGTTTAGGCAATTCATTATTATTAACATGTTACTCTTAACGTCTCATTCAAGTAGTCTCTCATTCAATTCAAATAGTTATATTATTCAAAACAATTTTTAATATACTTACTGAACATTCAAATTGTAAAAATCTATAACTATGTCTTTGCTAAGCTTTGAACACTGGAAACAAGTAATCGGACACAAAAGACGTATGTTTAGTTATTTTTTATAATATATTTTTTAATTTATTTAAAAATAATTCTTAATAAAAGGTTACGTGTAAGCCGCCCATCTATTTTTGACCATGTGACAATATAGTACACAGTAAGAGCCATCGCCCACTCGAAACCGTCTGATTTATTGCAAATAGCGAAAGCGAAAACGCTCGTAAACCGTCGTATTTACATATTCAAACGTTTATAGCACGTTGTTCGACCGCGCAATTACATTACATTTGCACGAAACAACCCAATTTGCACCTCTTTTGGGAAAGTCTCATTTGATTGTGATCACAAATTAATTGTTTTTGATGACCCAGTAAGTCTAACAGATTAGTGTTCGTTTTACACAACTATTCTCTTCTTGGTCGCATGCTTCATTTCTGAAGGTCGTGTCCGTACTTCAAAGTTTTTGTAACGTTGGTCACTAAAGCCATGTTAGTGTTTTTTTTTATTTTATTAACGAAGCTACGAAAACGAACGAAATAGTTACGATAAAAAAAATATCATTCCTAGAACAAAGGGACAAGTTTTCATGTATATAGATTTACAAAAATAAAAATAAAATAAAGTTCATTTCAAATTAGTTCACACCCATAAAAATGTATGAATGTTTAACACAAGAAATAATATGTAATTACAGTTTTACAGAAGGGGTTTTTATTTCTTATAATTACGTAAATTCTAGTGCTTTGCGAAAAGCTTTTATGAGAGACATTTATGATATAGCGTGAAATACTTACAAGTGAGAGGAGCATGATGAGGAAAAGATTATCAGACAAAATAAGAACATCAGCAATCAAGAAGCAGACGCAAACAAAGGATGTTTCTTTTATAATAAGGAAACTTAAATGGAAGTGGATGGGGCATACTATAAGAGGACAAGAGAAATGGTGTAAAACTATTATGAACTGGTATCCGAGAGACAGAAAAAGAAACCTAGGTAGAACATTTAGGAGATGGATGGACGAGATTAAAGCAGTTGCCGGTAGTACATGGACTAAAACAGCTGAAAACAGGAGTCTGTGGAGGCAGTTGGAGGAGGCCTATGTCTATAATAGACAAACAGACAAAACCCCTAATAATTCAACTAATTAAAAAAGATTTGTTCCTGTTTCGCCCCACGTTGATTTTTATTCCTGTTTCGTCCCACTTTTTAAAATGTTATTTTTGTACAGCCAGAAAAAATGTGAAATACAACAATATTCTAGATATATGTAAGAGCAATAGTTTACCCGAGACCAAACGATGGCATGAAAGGTGTTAATAAACCTATTCCAGGATATTATGTTCTTGAAGATTGCGGTACAGCTGTCTTAGGTTGTCTCAAAAGTATAACGATAAAACTTGTCACAAAAATATCAAAAACGGACCAAGTACATAGTAAAATTATCTTGATTCCGAAGTCCATGCATCAAGATGAAGGTGGAGAAAACGGGTAAATAAAAGTTAGAATTTTAAGCCATAAACTTGCTTGTTTAGCGGGCACACGTTGTACACGTTTTTTTTAAATATATTGAGTTTTTAAACCAATTTATATAATAATTTGAAAAAGTAAAATTTGAATTAGTTAAAAGGCTGTTTCCATTAATTGATTTCTGGTATTGAATACCTACTAACTTGTTGAGTTCATTAAAAATATTAATCGTCAAAAATATGATTTTGAAAATATTTTGTATGTTGTCCGAAAACATGTTGTAAAACACATAAATTACTACCCGAAGCGAATAAAGAACAAAAAGTGGGGCAAAACAAGAATAAAATAATAAATTATTCATTATTCTTATTTTCGAGATGAAACAGGGATAAAATCTGGGGCGAAACAATTTTTTTTTGTGTGGTGCGAAACAGGTACAAATCTTAAAAAAATGTATATATAATTATAAAGGAAAATACTGTCAAATTTAAATAATAATAATGCATGTTAAATTAGATTAAGTATTTTGTCTGAATTAAGGCTATTTTATTTTTATTTAGTTACTTATAAGTTAGTAATGAAATTGAATACTTTAAAATTTATCTTAAACGAATACTGTTCAGACATTCACAGAAAGCCATGTTTTCTTGAATGTTCGTTTCAAAACCATTATGAGTTACCTCGAGTAACTTCTGTATCTAACGAAGGCTCGCGATAAATCGTGTTGATACATATGGCAGGAGCTTCTTGGTCGTGCCGGACGGTCCAACTGTCTCACGCCGAACATACCTAACTTTATGCAATTCCCGACGAAACAGGCTTAAATTACGTCATAATGCAAAGGTCCCTTATGATGAACAGTATTATTCTGTTGTAATTTTGTTCGTGTGTGAGCACTTTAACGACTTTTAGATAGTGTGATATTATATTTTTATTTTTCATAATTATGTTTAGTTGAAGGTGCCTTTATACTGGATGCCATGTAGATAGACAGCGGCACATTTTTCTGTCGCTTATAGCATAGCCATTCTCACTCCCCATGTAGGTATCGAATTCGCGCGCCGGCCTCTACAGAGGAGGCCAGCCAGTAGGGAATCACGAGTTACCTAATTCACCGGTGCAACCGATATTTTAAGAATGGAGAAAAATAAAAAAGCAATGCATATTAAACGTCATCAATCCAATTTTTTTTTAAGTTTCTTAAAAATGCTGAAATAACCTAATTTAAAGTGATTAATTTTCATTTATTCGAATTCAAATAGTCTTATTCAAAATAAGATTCGAAATCACTTATTGAACGTCAAAAACTACCAACAATTCAAAATAATCTGCCTCAGACTTGAGAAGAACGGGCGCAAGAAACTCGGCGGGTACGTAACAATTCTTAAGACTTCGTAACACATTTGTTCTGTACATTTTCTGAGATCATATTGTAGAAGCATATACATCGCCCAATAAAAGACTTACTAACTCGACCTAACCGACTAGTAGGCCTAACAAGTTTATGTTTGTTCCTAGTGTTAACATTATGAATGTCACAGTTTCTAGCAAATTCCTCAATGTGCCTATGAACATATAGAACATTATCAAGAATATATTGAGAACAAACAGTCAAAATGTTTACTTCCTTAAATTTTTCTCTTAATAATTCTTTAGGACCTAGTTTATACATAGCGCGAATAGTCCTATTCTGCAGCACACCCTATTATTTTCATATGCTGCGTTTCGTATATATATTTTGCCTTAGTAAAATGTGTTAGCAGCGGACTCTTGGTGCTTATGTAAATGATAGTCGAACTTGCAGTATATAACGTAATTTATTTCTCACCACGGATAAGATTGCACGGTACACAGATCACATGTACAAACACACAAGGATTTCTTCAAGTGTAACAACATTACAAAAATAAAACGGAACAAAATTCTTGCGTTGCTAGCGACAAAATTTAAATCTGGACTCTGCCGGCGAAAGCATCTAATTGAAGTCGAGAATTTGTATAACTGTTACTCTACTGTCAATTAACAGCCATTTTCAATAACCTATCTATTCTTAGTTTAACTTACTAGACATTGACAAATCTATCCTTTTACGCTTACTTACATTTCAATAACCTATTGACAGATAGCATTGAACTATAACTATATTGGACATAACTATGGATAGATAAGATTTGTCATTAAACGGTGACAGCAATGTATCCGTAAGTTAAACTAAGAGTAGATAGGTTATTCAAAATATTCGCTATGTAAAGCTTCATTTAGTTTTTTTTTAGGTAGAGGAGGAAAAACGAGCATACGGTTCATCTGATAGTAAGTGATCACCTCGGCACATATCTCTCGGCACACTCTCTTATAACACTATAGGAATCACATGAGTGTCGCCGACTTTATAAAGTTTGAAAGCACATTGGTACGTTTCGTACCTCGAAAAGTTTTTGTCAAAGCCTAAAACGGTAAATAGAGTTCTCGTGGTTTTGCGGCGTGGGAGCAGGTCAGAAGGACCGCTGACGAGTCGCAGCCTGCACGACTAACAAAGCACAACACACGATATAACCTACATTGCGATAATTATGGCCAACGTACAATGTGCCACGTCATATTACTTGATCCTGTCATAACTTAGTGCGGCAAGCGCTTTGTTCCAGCGCGTTAGCTTGTTTTGTAATATTAAATAACAGGAGGATAAGCTCATAAGCGATTTCTTTTTCTAGCATTTCATTTTTGATTCTTTCTTTAGCATCGTTGTTATTTGAAAGTCAGTGAAACGAGAAAGTGAGACATTAAAAAGAGACAGACACATAAATTCATAAGATTTAACGTGGGAGAAAATGAGATAGGAAGCATTATACAGTGTTTTGGTACCAGGCGATCATAGTTGAAGAAGAGATTGTCTTATGTATGACGCGAGTATACCTTAATATATTTTGACGTCATGCGCACGTCTAAGTACTACATAGACACAAGGATAACGTAAATATGGTAGCGGCGATAGTAATGTCTTTCATAGTGGTTGGAACCATGTGTCATACTAGCAACATATACCAGGATTTCATATGCAGTTTAGAGATTCATGCACAATGCTTCTGACATGATACGCACGGAACTTTAATGGATGTGGCATCAACGATCACAATCACAAAACGATTTAACGTGCAGCATACTACGAAATGAATCCGATCAAATTACACCTTGATCCACGCAAGTATTTTTAAGATAAAAACCGCGTGACTAAGTTTTCATATTTTATTAAAAATTAAAAAAAAAAGTAATTTAAAATTCGTCTTTATACACATTAATTTCTAATTCTCTGGATAATGTTATGTAATAGATCTAGCAAGAATCCAAGCAAAAATATGATAGTAAGGGAGTAACAATAAATAACTACTAGTTTCAGACTACATAATCCAAAATAAAAAATAATTAAGAATTGTTTTCTACAACCATTGACGCTATTTGATATGGTTCTATCACACTCATAACTTCAATCATGTACATTTCTTGCTAAATTCACACTTAAATATAAAATCTAAAAATAATTTTTTATCGTCCATACAATCGTTTGCCAGTCTATAAAGATTTCATTTCAATTCTAACTCTCTGATAATGTTATTTATTCAATCAAGAAATAAGCAATATGTACTCATTAACTTTTGTAACCTTTGACGGATTCTTAATCATTGAAAAGCGAAACCAGAGTATTTTTAGACGATAACTCAAAATCCACCCAGATACGGTACAGAAGATCGATATAATACTATATTTAACTAAATATTCCTGACGCGTGATAAATTGGATATAATTTGGAACCAGTTCTAAAACCCCTTTCGTGCAGGACATCAATTCAAAATGCGCAACAAATTTCAATTCAAAATTGGCAATTAGTTCATAATTATTATCTTCTTATGTCATCATAGTGTATTAAATAAGGTAAGAATTAAATCGTATCTGAAATATTTGCAATCATTAGGCATAAGTTATGACAACTAAAAGTTACCGCAGAGTTGCGCAAGAGTCCGTCCCATCGAACACGATCGTTCGGCCCTCCCTAGCATTGACAAATACCACGGGGGACATGCCTCGAGCGATATGACCTTGTGGACGATTCATACAAGAGGCGTACCATTTATTTTAATTTTGTATTCGTTAATATTTAAAGCAGAACGTGGACATATTTTAAGAGTTTGTAAAAAGTTCAGCATAATATGATATTATCAAATTTTTAATCTAAACCTTGTGAATTTCTAATTTTTATCTAAGCAGATATATAAGGTATATAAGATATCGTAAGCAATAAGTAATCAAAATATAATTACCACAAAACTATTAATTAATGACCAGGTGGAAAGCAAAATGCCAAAATTTACCTATTTATAATATTTTATACCAATATTGTGTCTGGAAATTAAAGTTTAATTAATGATATCTATAGCACTTATTACATATCAATTATGTTTAAAGTTGTTTGGGATGTTTACTAAAATAGCAAACCTCCTCCTTATGCATGCTTGTAATATAAATAAAATGAATGAATGGTAAATAAATTTTGTGATATAATAACTAGTATAAAAGTAAATAGAATTACTTATTGCATGATACCATTATATTCAACGATTGAAAGTGTGATTGACAGTCGATCATAACAACAATAAGTGGTAAACAATTATTCGTATCAAAATTATAGCATTATTCGTACATCTCGCAATATCGATTATATATTTTAAATCAGTGCAAAGGTCGCAAACTTTCGACTTTGTTTTGATGTTAAATGTTTTATAGCTTTGACCTTTTGCAATTGCAGATTTATATTTATCTATTTATATAGTTTATATTATGTTTATTATAACCGTTTGTTTGTCAAACCCCCGTTCAGGTTTAGAAAATCTCAACTCTTTTATGAGAAAAACCTCGCCTTTATGAAGTTTTTACTTCAGTCGAGAGATCTATAACATACACCTTATATTAACACGCAACGTTAATTCTGTGAAGGCTTATTTTTAAACCATTTTCCTACTTGTAAGCTTCAAAAAAAATGCAAATGACCTCTTCTTCTACTTTTATTAAACTAAGGGACAAGACGAACAGGACGTTTCGCTGATGGTTATTGATACGCTCTACCGATAACGATGCAGTGCCGCTCAGGATTCTTGAAAAACCCAAAAATTCTGAGCGGCACTACGCTTGCGCTCGTCACCTTGAGACATAGGTTGTTAAGTCTCATTTACTCACTAATTTCACTAACTACGGTGCCCTTAAGACCGAAACACAGTACCTAATGTTTACACATTACTGGTTCACGGCAGGAATAGGCACCGTTGTGTTACCCATAATCTAGGCGGCTTCCGTGCAAAGGAGCCACTGGTGTAATAGGTATTCAAAACGAGACATGCTTGCAACTATGTCCTCAGTACTTATAATGCTTACATTATTTTAAATTAAATTCTTGAAGTAGATTCTCAGATACAGGCTAAAGATCACATGTTAATAAAAATCCTCGCCTTATTTATGAAGAAGCCGCAATCGATTAGTCTGATAGCATAAGAGCAGGGCCGTTTGCGACACAAAGCAAATGCCAAAATAAGGTTAAAGGTAATAATTGTTCACTGCGAGACTTTTGGCATTCCGTGGCGGTTTGATTTATGCAGGAATCTACTGATGTTATGACGTGATAGATAGGTGTTGAGAACAATAGATCGTAAGGTCGAAACAGTTACTTGCAACCATTTTTATGATCCACATTGAGCCTTTACAATCATTACATTGGCTCGATCTGTGCTCTCTGTACAATTAATGCTGGAACTTGAAGTCAAAATTAAAAAAAAGTGTATTTGTACTTATATATGCACGCAATAAGTTATACTTCTTTGGCGTAACAAAGCAAATTCCTCCTGCTATTCTACGTTTGTAGTAAGAACAGTATTGTAAAAATCATGCAAAGATGGCGTTGACAATTAATTATTAAATAACGAATACGGCTGTATGGGCTTGAACTCTTTGGCTATCCTAATAATGGACGAAGAAACAAAAAAAAATAACGAACGTCACAAACGTCAGAAAATTTTAGGAAACAACTTTTGAAAAACTAAGATAACGGGTTCGATAAATAATCTACTATATGATTATGAAAAAACTAAGATACTATATATAGATATAGATCTTAGTATCTATAATATAATATATAAGATAGTTTCTTAATTTTTTTATAATCATGATTATTTTTCGAACCCGTGATGATAGATTATTTATTTGAAAACAATGGTTGTAATGTTTTATTCCTCGTGCTATTTTACGTTTGTAGAAAGAAATTATTGTAATAAGGAAGGTTTTAAGCAATTGAAAATATTATTTATACCACATAAGTTAGTTAAATAACGTTTATTTAAATATCATTAGATAATTTTTATACAATAAGAAAGAAATGATTTTTTTATTGAAATTAATTTAATACTAGTCCATTGGTTGTATTTCAGTGGATAATATATGAGTTACAAGAGGCTTAGGGTAGCTGAATATATGATACAATTGGTCTAGTTGACCAGCTAACGCCAGGGTGTCAATTTTGTGTGACGGTGTGCGCGCGCAACGGAAAACTTCAATCTCAATTTTCCTTATTTTCCTTACCGCGCCAAAGAGCTTACAAATCTAGAATTAATATTATGATATTGACAGATATTAAATAACTTGATATCCTTACTTAATTTATTCGTATAGATAGAGCCTCTTGCTACTAGACAACCGATGAAAACAGGCCCGGTTTATCACCTTATTGAGCGTGACAAGCTACGTTTTACAGTCGCTATTTATATTTCACTTTGTGTTAGTGTACGTGCATTGCTCGAGATAGAGGTTTACGTTCAACCTCAATTTTTTTCTATTTTTTCACAGCTGTCACAGTCTATCCAGACATATAAATGATTTAAGTTAATGTCGTAGCAAACACTTTACAAGAATTTTTATTAATTATATTAATAGAAAAGTTAAAATCTTACATTTGTAACGCAACTTCTAATTCTTATAATTTCGCAAGACCGCCCGCTCTTCCCATGACATTATCCGTAACAAATTTACACCCGACTTATCATGAGCAATGCTCGAATCAAAACCAACTCTAAATCAACTTCTATAAAGCTACATTTCGAATGCAGTCAGCATCAATTTATAAGATCTTTCGAATGGGCACTAAAATAGCGCATTTGAGGCACCGATGCCCCCAGAGATGGACCTCAGCTTTATTTCCACCAAGGAAGACACGACTTTACGATGCATGGAAAATATTGCTTCAAGTCCGTTCACTATTTCACGAAGGTCGGTCGGGGTCACCTCCGCGGACATTATTAAACTGTTACTCTTGAAGTCGTGAGACGTGACTTATGCAGATGTTTAAGTAGTAGTTTGACTGATAGTTTCACGTGTATGCGGCCGTTCTCATGTGAATCTGCCTCGCACGATTCGCGCAGGAAATTAGTTGGAAAGTTTGCTATGACCGTATTAAGACAACTACGATATATATTGAAAGGTTCTCGTGTCAATATTCAAGAGAATAATAATAACTTAATTAGGTTCATAGACTTAGATGATATCGTCAGATCTGTACGCCAAGTATAGACGATTGTGTGTGACCAATTTTGATTTGTGTGCGTTTGCTATTTTAATATTCGAAATATGAGATTTCCACCTATGTATTGAGTCATCACAATATCTCTGGAACCATTAGGCGTAGAGACTTGAAATTTGCAAAGAATATTCCTTTCGTCAGCTAAGAACGGGTTTTTACAAAATTCCACCCGCATTTTTTTTTTATTATGTACAGCACAACGTCTGTCGGGTCAGCTAGTACTTATACATACATGGCGATAAAATACGATAAAAAGCATAAATTCAGGCTTTTCATACGGTCAAGTGCTTTTCTATAGCATTTGTAAAGCTTGTAAATATATTTTAATTATCACATAAATGGCTGCATCGATTGCGATGCTATTTACAGCACGGTGCTGCGATTACAATGCAGTGCCGCTCAGGATTCTTGAAAAAGCCAAAAATTCTCATCTTGAGACATAAGATGTTAAGTCTAATTTGCCCAGTAATTTCACTAGTTACGGCGCCCTTCAGACCGAAACACAGAAATGTTTACACATTAGTGCTTCACGGCAGATATAGGCACCGTTGTGGTACCCATCCTGTGCAAAGGAGCCTCTCACTCCCTTCCTTTCTCTGAAATCATTAATTACCGAATTACTCCTAATTCCCTAAGCATTTCATGTCAACATCTTCCGTGATACGTGATGTATTACTAATACACAATCGGATGAGAGGTAGTGGCTCTGTACACGCAATTAATAGTTTTTTGCGAGCAAATCAGGAAGGCAAGTGTAACTGTAAGCGGCGAAATGTGGGAACATCCACAACAATGGGAGAGATGTTGTTTTTTCGTTTGAAAGAGCGTTGATTGTAATTACGTGGGGCTTATATGATAACTATACAAAATTGACGAGTTCCACGAACCACGATAATCGTTAGTTAATCAACTGTTAACTAGTAATGACAAATAATCGATAAAACCACAGTCATTGTATTAAATTTATAAGATTTTGCCAATGTTTTAACAGTTATATTTGCTAAATACAGCTACTTTCAAATAAATGAGTTATTGAAGTTATTAACACAAAAAGTACTGCAAATATTAGAATTATAATTTTTTAATGTGAGTATACAGAAATTAATTTGATTAATTATTCTATGTCTTAAACGATTTCATTATTCAACTAGTTATATAAACTTTTGGAAGCACATGCATTAAAACTATTTATTGTTGCGAGAACACTACAAAAAACTGTTTCATTTAAATATACATTCTCAACTATTCTTTCTCGTCATAAGAACACTCAAGTTATTTAACCGGGAGTTAACCCGCGTTCACAGCCATTGTGCTACCGAGCGGCCTCATAAGTTTTTCACGAGGAAAAGTGTATACAATACGACAGAAGAAGTTGGGAAAGCATCACAGTATGGACCGGACAGTTATTGTACTGTCTTCCTCATTCCATAATCGTTTAATTAACTAACTAACAATGTTACGGTTATATTGCCCTTTATTATCGTAATTACATGCACTTGTAATGAATGCTTCTATTTCTATGTAATTTTACGATTACAAGGCTTCCAGTCAATCATTCATCAATCAATCGAGATTCCGGATTGAAATTCCGATAAGAACAGGGCAACTTTAATAGGAATAGGAATTACAAATTATTGATAATATTTATATATATTTTTTTAAATAAATTCAATACATTTAAAGAAATATTTGAGCAATTCTTATTTTATAAGGACTAGCTAGTGTCCGCGTCCACGTAGAGTCAAAGTCAAAATTCTTTATATGCTAGAAACATTTACAGCTAAATTTCTTATAAATTTAAGACTAGGCACATGTTATGTATAGGAATGCAAATATTCCAGTAGTTACTTTTTGTAATTATTTTTATACAATTATTTCTATCGATAATTACTGGTCCATTCAAGTTGACCAACGTAAAGCCATACCTAAAAGACCCTACAATATACAATTAAATTATTTTATTTACTTTTATTTACAATTTATTTATTTATAAGTTACTAGCTGACCCAGCAAACGTGGTATTGCCGATATTAAAATCGCGATACAAAAGTTCTTCACCTAAAAATTTTCACCAATCTACGATCAACAGTTGTTGATCGTAGATTGGTGAAAATTTGAAGTTGTATATATTTTTTAATGTTGACTCATAATCCAACAAATTTAAAAAAAATGTCAAAAAAATTCAAAAAACAATTCGTGTGGACTACCCTTAACATTTAGGGGTATGAAAAATAGATGTTGGCCGATTCTCAGACCTACTCAATATGCTCACAAAATTTACTATTGTTAATATTAGCGTAAAACTTAAAATATAATATCTATTTCATACTTTTTGCATTTTGCCTGTATACAAACAGACAAACATTCTGTAAAATACTTTTTTGGCTTCGGCATTGTCAAAGTCAAAGTTTTATCTGCATAAACATGTTAGATTCATTTTATACATAAATATTATAAAGTACATGTTCGCCACACTTATGACGTGCAAATTTTACAAAATACATTTCTTAATCATTAGTTACAATAATATCATCAAAGATTAGTATCAGTATTATTTAATATTATACTATATTACTTAAAAAAATGACATATTTTATTAAAAATATACGTCTAATGAATGCTGTTTTTACAAATGTATATTTTCAATTTAGTTGAGAAATATCTATTTTACGATACCTCTCTTATTATCTTTGGGATGTGATTATATTATATTATTGTTTGTAAAGACACAAGTATTCTTAAAATTTTAATTGAGCTGTTTTAACTTTGTAACGATTCTCTGTCTCTGCTATAAGCTTTAAAGTTCCAACACGATCTGTGCGTATTCCATGTTTATTTTCGATCAATTCCTCAAATAATAATGTATCGCATAACAACCCGATTATGAGAATTTGTAGAGAATTTAACGAAGTGTGTGCTGATTTTGATATATTCTTTACAAATATAGACTTTTTTTTAAATACTCTTTATAAAACTTTCTAGTTTACATAAAATAATTTAATGTTTAACTTAAATTTCGTTATAATGTAAATACTATTGTGTCCACTTATTTTTTTTTACTGTATTTGGTGAATGATGTGTACAATTTTAATTGGATCTCAGGATCATAAAAATATGCTGAACTTGTTATTAGATGATAGTTTTATCTTGTTATCTGTTATTGTACCTACTTGTAAATAAATAAATAAAATCTACAATTAAAACTTAATGACGTTATTTCCCAAACCGACGTTACACCTTACAAATTGGCCGAGCTGTTTGCGTGCTATTGGCTACAAATCAAAGCTAAGCGTGTTTATTAACGTCACTTTGTTGGTCTGGTCGTGCTAACCGTGGACAGGCGCCCAATTAAAACCGTTTTTCGTCACTTTCCCACTTGTTCCTAGCTGTTTATTGCATATTGAATCGCTTTAATATAATTCATTCGTGGCTAATGACAGATATTCCATTTACGTAAAGCTTATACATACTATATTATCACTTCAAAATGTTAAATTAATAATGTACTGAAAAACAGGTAGGTACAGTCTAATTAAAATTTGTTGGTCTTTATGGCGTATGACAATTTATAGGTAATTGACAGAATAGATAAAATAGCGGAAAAAATTCGTTCTCTGCACCCACGAGAACCTCGAATACGATATCCATATTGTTGAAATCATAATTTTGCGTGGCGGCCATCTTGGATTTAAAAAATGATCCCAAATTCGTTCCCTGCACCCTGGAGAACCTCGGATAGGATATTATCCATATTGTTGAAATTTAAATTTTGCGCTACGGTCTCGCTTTTTCGTTTCATCGAGTTTCAATCACAACAATTCTAAAGAAGTTTCACTTCAAAATGTGAAAGAATCAATGAAATTCAAAAAATAAGTAGCTTAGAACCATCCAATTTGCGTTGATATAATTTGGCAGAAGTCAAAAAGACCAGAAACAACCCCCCCCCCTTTAAACGATGTTTTGAAAATAATAAAAAAACAATCGCTAAAGAACTTAAAGATATTTGCGATTTCGAACAAACGAGCATTCAATTTTGATAAATTACAGATTACATAGTAAAACTAAATCATTTAATGTTTGTTCAAAGATATTTAATACATCAAAAACTATACTAAGAAGATATAATAAAGATGATAAACACTTGAGAATGACTTGCTGTAATTGAAATAATCTAATGCTCCTATTAATTAAATCGCCCTAAGTTTTCAAATATTCCATCTCCATAGAATGCTCTCGAAACACATTGTAATATTATATATGACGATATGACGAGGGAGTGTTCCAACTGTGTCAACTGATCCTGCTGTATTCTAGCATCCCACTTAACGTCACAATGTAAACTGCCATATCCATGTGGGGCTCTCAAGAAACAATATTTCATGCCTGACATGGCATGACACATTCCGAAGAACAGTTTGAACAATCATAACATCATCCTTACCTTCTGGATAAGAGACTTTATTCCATACTGTGTTTTTCAAGGATCATTCTTCAACGCTCATCCCATCTTTGTACCTAATCCTTGCACATTCTTTGAGACAGTTTTTCCTTTCTTGAACGTATCTACACTGACAATAATATTTCACGAATAGTCATCCGAATGAGGCCATGGTAAAGCTCGTGTAATTCCTCGAGTGCTGCTAGAGAGTAAAAGTGCCGGTGATCACTAATCATTCTAGCGCTATGCAAAGCGCAAGTTCGGCCACATATGGAGTATTGCTATCATCTCTGGTCTGGTGTACCCCAGTATTAGCTCGAACAATTTGACTTGACCCAGTGCCCTGTGAGCGGCTCGATCACTTGGCGTTGCGTAGTGACGTCGCTTAATTGTGATTCTTCTTCTGCATCTATCTCGGGGAGTGTTGCGAAGAGTTATTGGAACTGATTCCTGGCGCCGAAATCCACTTTAGCACGACCACGCCACAAATTACGATTTCATCACCATTATCTAGATATGTGGCGTTCTTCCACAGCACGGTTTTCAAGAAACTTTCTTTAAAACAAAGCTGTCGAATGAGCTGCCTTGTGTGGAGTTTTTGGGACGATATGACATGGATATCTTAAAAAAAGGGCGCACACCTTCCTTAAAGGCCGGCAACGCTCCCTTAATTCCTCTGGTGTTGCAAGAGAATGTGGGCGGCAGTGATCACTTATCACCGGGTTCTTACTCCAGTAGATTTGAGAAATCCGGTTTCAGAATTACTCTAAAATTCCTAGTTTGATCAATTCAAACTTAACGATACTTTATGAAGCTTAAAAAACTGCGTCGAATAACCGCTAACCGCGTGAAAATCGTTTTATCCATTCAAAAGTTTTTGCAGTTTGAAAATTTAAAAAATAATGTAAGTACACTTATTTAAGATCGAAAACTATTACTATCGCAAAGATACTATTTAATGTGTGAATCTTATGACCAATGACAATTTAATATCTCCTTTAATAAATACTCAGCAATGTGGCAATACCATCAGGATCGAGAATAGAATAATCACATTAATCGTTACTAAACGGCTATAATTGACCGTATTTTATTTATAACCTTTAAAATTGCACTTGCGAGGATTTCATCCGCTAGCGAGTTGTACGCTAGCCGTGTATTGTAAGGAATATATAAGCTAGAGTTGTTATTACTGGACATTTTAATCTACTTTGTTATATTTATATTCTTTAAAGCTTAGCATGGGACCAATACAATTTTGTTATTTTATAACTATAAAAATCAAGAAAACATTCTTAGAATCCTATTATTTAATTATATTATGATTCATATATTTTACTGCTATATCAATTACAATTATTTAATGAGGATTCAGTCTCTGAAACGACTTTGCAGAATTTGGGTAGGTTATTAAACTATTATTAATATAAAAGTAGTTTATTGAAAATTAACAAAACTACAACTCTAGTAGTATCAAGAGGACTATGTAAATATATTGATATCAAATTATCTATGCAATACTAGCAATAGTTTTTCAGCTAATTATAACAATTGATTCTTGCACAACTTAAAATTTTCAACCATGGTAAACATACAAAGCACTGGAGTAACAGCTCTCTATATATATAATTAGTCCTTCGTGACTAAATCTATCTAATGCGTGTTGCTCGCATAATATCGGTCCACAATGAAGATAGCAACAGAGCGTTATTCATTGCCTGATCAGAACATGACTTAGTCTTTATCTGCTCCTCTTAAACCTTTGAAACACAGCGAAGAATTCACACGCCGCATACTGACTTAAAGTATCCGTTAATTAAGACAATAGCTTAGACTTAATAAAGTAATGATACGTCAGACGACTACAACACCCTTTAGATAAAACTATTATTCCTTTAAAAGCAAGACATTATAAATTATATTATTTTAGTAGGCAAGTAATATTACTTTTGCTTTATCTTAATATAGTTTCTGTTCATATTTTCCACCGCTGAATAATAATTAATTAGCTTTGATATTTAATATTATCTTGTATTTATATGCTGTCCGCTGTGATGGAAAGCGTCCTATTGGAATGACCCTCATGGCTCGGGCACGGGGAAGGGCGCTGGTGTGCGATGGGTCCAAGCTATTTCAGTTAGTGCTGGGGCTGTTGCTTCGATTGCTTAAAGCAGCAAACGATTCAAATATGTCGGTCTCGTAAGTTTTAAGTGAGGTCCTAGAGCCACAGAGTTTGTACAAAATATCTACGTGCCTCAATAAGACTACTGGAAACCCAAGCTGTCAGCTATGTCGGCCAACTGATCAGCCTAGCTATCTAACGATGAAACGTTGCCAATATTCTCGATACATTTCCTCGAATTGATAGTTTTACCTTCATATAATCATATTTAGTATTGTAAATAAGTATAACTTTGTTGTGAATAAATATTTAATTTTATTGAACTTTATATCGCATACCAGACAACTGGGCACTGTCGCCTAAACAAGCACAAGCAGTGTGGTCGGTATCAAAAAACGATAAAACTTGCAGATTTTGTCTAGAGACTGATGAAACGTATCCTCATCTACACTGCGATTGCGGCTCACTAATGCATAAGCATAACACCATCCTTGGTGACTACACCTTGCTCGCAGATGCTGTTTTTAATACTCACGTCAAGAAGATACTGCGGTTCGTAAAGGCGGCAGGGCTTGACGACGACCTATAAGAATGTTCAATTTTGGACGCAGTGTTACTAGGAATCATTAGGAATAGAAAAATAGCCACCCTCTTTAACTAATAATAATAATACCAGACAAAATAGAGACATTTGCAAAAGCAAAATGATATATGGCCATCGAAACCATTTATTTCCCATTTAAATCAAATCAATTGTAATCGAAGAAGATAAACTAACTTACGAGTCACCTGATAAGAACGAACTGCCGTTCATACTTTCCTTAAAGACCGGAGCTCTCACAACAATTTTTAGGATATTCGAACTGGGAATACAGTGAAAAGATCATTCAAGTCATCATTGAGAATCAGAGTTTGGATTGATCGCCACACACTGTGGCGAATAGGGTAAACAAAGCCAAAATATTTTTTTAAATACATAGACTTTTCATATTATGTTAATTAAACAAATAAAATAAAAATGCTGGGACAACTATTCATAAATATATAATGAAAATAATCTAACTTCAAAATACTTTATTTACATCACCGAAAATTATAAACCTTTAAATTCACGATATATTTCGTGATGAAAACAAAAAATGAAATGTCAACAAACGGATTTTCTTTCATTAAGACGTCCCTAAACAATCACATTTATTAATAATCAATATCGAGATATTGGGTACTTTTTATTCTAGACTTACATGGCCATATCATCTGTGGACCTTACTGGAACGTGAAGCCCCCTCCCGTTCCCTTTTCACCCTCTCCCGCTTGTTCTGTTGCGTTAGTACGGTTTGCAGTTTCATTACCGTTAGATATATGTCGTGATATTTTCATGCTATCACTGCTTTGTTTATGAAGTTTTTATTGTTACGCTTTGACTCTTGTTGTTGATAATTCTGTAGTTTCTGTAGTTCTGTGTCGCTTTAATAGTACTACCAGATACATAAATATTTTTTTACTTAACCCAGATACATTGATTCTTCGTAATTAAAATAAATATTCAGCATCATTACATAGCACCTTTAAATCAATTTATAGTAATCGCTGTTTTGTCATTTTTTAATAATAATATCCTAGTGATGCTTGTTTTGCAAACCGTAACAAAGCGACGATGTGACGTCATCGACTTCAGGTCCAAAGATAACCGGGTAGTAGTTATTAATTGAATCAGATAGAAGATATTACGCACATTATCTAAGACCTAAGCGCTTATAAATTGGAAAACGTGACGAAATAGACGCGGCCAGTGAGAATCCAGCGCCGTACGAGATAATATCCTAATGGCCTATTTAACAAAACACATCAGTTACAAATACACAGGCTTAAGATTCTTGTAACGTAAACAATTAGATGTTTGAATGAAAACTGTATTTTTGTTTTTATAATAATATTATTTTGGTAGGGTAAAATATTATGGGTTCGACATGCTCACGACTGGCGCATGCGATAAATATAAAATTAAGAAAAATTTATGAACAGAATTTATATTTTTTTTAGTGCAACAAAGTGTTTTCATTCATTCATTCATTTTATGGTGCTAATAAACAGATGATGATGCTTGGAGAGAAGTGGAAAGTGATCGCTACACGTTCAGTGTGATCGTGAATCTCTTTAGTCTTCCTACCTACTTTGATTTCTCAGACTCAAACTCCACAATATGATCTCCTTGAGCTCATTATCTCAACCTCGGCTATTGAAGAATATTTTTGTATAAATAGCCGGGCATTACAAAAGCAATCACGGGGTAAGCCTTGTTCATCCCACACAACAAGTTAATCGGGAGGTAATAGATTCGTACGAGTGGGCGCTGTGTGAACGATCATACTAATGTTACGTATCTATCTCGTATCTACTTAATCTATGTTCACACATCGTTATATTTGGAAATAGTTTGAAGAATTTATCTACTATAGTTCAATATTACAATGCAATGGTTACTTTATCATGGAGTATTACATTTTGTACAACATTCAAAATATCTAAGTACAACTGATGCTCGAGTTCTATGTTGCAGTGTTTCATAACTGTTATTTTAAAATTATACAAACTTTGACTAAATATGTCCATTTCACAATTTTTATTACCACTTAACTAGTTATATAATTAGCACATATGATGAAGTGGATCCCTCTGTAGGATAGCCATGTCAGCAATTGCTGCATTTAAGACTTTGAAATTTAAAAATGTACCAAGCGGTCCTCATACTCAGGTATGGCTCGTGTCAATCCCATTTTGGTACTTAATTTTCTATTGAATCGCCATTGAATTGTTTCTATACCAATTGATCCAATACATTGATCAACAGAGGTATTGATTGAGAATTGATACAATATACTTATATCATTACAGAATCACACCCACAGTCTATTGTGGCTTCACGGATTGTTAATCAGAGTCAATCAATTTCGTAATTATAATTTTTACTATAGAAAGTCACTGTGAAGTTCTTGGTGAGTCACAATGAGGCCGTAAGTTAAAAATCAAATCGTTAATCCTAGTATAAAAACAATATACAAAGTTGCTACATTATACGAAAAAATATATTTAAAAACTTAATATATATTAGTGGGATATATAATTTAAATGTTTAACCTGTCTGTAATATCCCTTTTTATGTGCCAAATACACTGTATTTTTTTTATTTCAAATAGTTATTTTCTCAACTTATTTTGACTTAAATATCGAAATAGAACCCCAATTTTCAATCAATTCTTACGTCAAAATATCAGCATTTTCAAATAATTTATGTTTGTTGAAATCTCTACTTTTTAATGGTGTGAAAAAAATATACATTACTATTTTATATTACTATTTATAAGAACATTTTCAAATGTTCTTAGAAAATTCAGAAAATAACGAAAACAGACTCTCAAAATTTTGAGCCGTTTACTAAAATTTACTCTATTTACTTTATAATAACTCTAAATACGTAAGACTCCATGTCACATTGATAAACAAAAAATTTGGAAATAAAAAAATACTACTAAAACTTACAACGAAATAAGTTATAAAGTTATTATTTAACAAGAAATCTACAATATATTGAGAACGAAACAAAAATTAATGAAAATATTATGTACCTGTGTGCTACCTAATATTTCTATGAACCTACCATACCTAACCTAGATTTAACTGTCTGTGGCACAAAAACAACTGTGCTTTTGACGACATTATAGTACTGTAAACAATGCTTTTTTGGACCATAGAGTATAGACTTATTCAAAGACTTAATAAAGTATGTACTTATATTACTAATCTTGGCTATTTATATGACAGATAAACGTAGTGGAGTGGAAAAATAGATTACGATTAACGGCCGTTTTCAATAACCTATCTATCCCGAGTTTAACTTATTAGAGGTAGACAAATCTATCCTTTTACGCTGACTAACATTTCAATAACCTATCGACATAAAGCATTGAACTGTAACTATATTGGACATAACTATGGATAGATAAGATCTTGTCACTAAACGGTGACAGCAATGTATCCGTAACTAGAGATACGTTATTGAAAACGGTCGTAAATAACAAGAGGTTGGGACAACACATAGGCTATACATAAGCACGCTAGATGTACTGACACGTAGTATTATTGCTGCCTTATAGCATAATAACTTCGAAATATTATCCTACAGAGAGTGGAAAGCAACTGTGTTTAATACGACATCATTACATCTGACAACACCAAAACTGTACCCAAATTAAAATCCGCAGTTGCAAATCTTGAAGACACGTCAATAATAAATGTCATTAATGAAGCACGACATACCCTCTGAACGTATCTTAATTGCAAGCAGAACGTTGATAGTGCAATCATATGAGACGTGCGATGCGCTATCAACCAGTTCCCATGGTCGGGTTTGTGAATGACCGCCGGGGCACTGATGCTCGTGTGATGGTCATCGCTGTCTCGAGTACACTCGGCCGCACAAGTCAGAGCGTAAACTAATTATTGGGTTTAGTAGTGTTTATTATTTTCTTTTTATTACAGTTGGAGATCTGCATCTGAGCAGATAATTACTTACTAACAAATATTGTTTGCAGTTACTATCGTTACTTGACCATTATGCAATAAAAAATATTTAGTTTTATTGAACACCGAGTCTCGCCTGTGTAATTGAAGAATTTCATTTAATTTTTTCATCCTTTGCTCAATATATTAAAAAAAGTATCTTAATCTGGATTATTCACGTCATGTTATTAATTAACTAATTCCTGTGACGACGTGAGAATCTGAGTCTCTTCTGAGAATATATGGCAATAGTTTTTTTCATTTTATATTCAGAGTCACATAGTCGATGCATAAGGGCTATACAGTAAAATTACTATTCATTTGTTCTCTATCTCTCTTTAGCTGGTATACTAGTTAGCTGGTTATAGTGCTGGTTTTTCAATATGTCATTTCTCACGTTATTATTTAGAAACGTACAATAATCGAAAAAAGATTAAAAATTTAAAGTAGAAAGTGGACTTTTGCGTGATATTGATTACGATTTAACTAGTAAATAACACAAAATTGAAAGTTTAAATTAGTTTTATTTAGCACTACAATATAATATAATCACCAATTGAATAATTATTTTACACATTAAAATAACGTAATTTTACGTACGTACGTATCTTAAATCAGTTGAAAAAGTCATTTCAGAGTAGTCGTACAAGAAAATCTTCCTAAATATTGACAACTTGCTTAAAATGAAACCAAGCTTATATTGGATCTACAAATTCTGGAAAGCAACGGTGATAACAAACCGTTGTATATTTTTATGCATTTAAATATAAATTGTGATTTTCAAATTTCTGCATGACTGTACCCAGCTAGAACAATTGTGGCTTTTTAGCAACGATTTAAGTGAACTTAACCTGAGATAAGACTACTTCGTATGCAGAGATCTGTCACTATCAGCACTCATTTACTTTGAGGAAAACAACTATCTATTACAGCATGACATATACGTTCCTGTTTCGTGCCTAATATCATATAGATAGTCGCTTTCAATGTCTGATCTCTAGATTAAGATTATTGACAATACAAATTATTTCACTCGTCGATCGATCTTAAATCTTTTTATATGACCAAAAGAGACGAGATGAGCAGGACTTTCAGCTGACGGCAATTGATACTCCCTGCCAATAATTAAAAGGCAGTGCCGCTCAGGATTCTTAAATTCACAAAAAATCTGAGCGGCATTCAAATTGCGCTCTTCACCTTGAGACATAAGATGTTAAGTCTCATTTGCCCAGTAATTTCACAAGTTACGGCGCCCTTCAGATCGAAACACGATAATGCTTACACATTAATGTTTTACGGCAGAAAAAGGTGCCGTTGTGGCATCCGTAATCTATCCGGCATCCTGTGCAAGGGAGCCTCCCACTGGTAAATGCCCTTAGTAGCCTCTCACGACATCCAGGGGCCTGAGAGTTCCCTATTCTTTTTATGCCTCGGGGAAACACAGGGCAGTCTGCATTTCAATGTGACAATCTTAATTCATAATGAATATTTTCTATGCATTATGGTTTTGGAAGTTAAGTTTATTCTGTTACATGCTTAATACAAAGCTAATAAAAGTTGTATCTCATTCCATAAATAGCTTTGAAAAGAGATCTCCAAAGTATCGGTTAGATGATAGTCAGCGCGGCTGGTAGCCATTGTGTGTGATCTGCTTTTAAGAAAATTGATTCAATAAGGTGTTGTTTTACGGAAATCCATAATTATCGACGACTCCTATAGCGTAGTGGTTGGTACCTTGCCTTCTGAGCTAGAGGTCCCGGGTTCGAATACTGTTAGGTGTAAACATTTATATGATCAATATGAATGTTTGTTTCCGAGTCATGGATGTTTATAAGTATTTATGTATATTTAAGTAAGTATATTGTACTAAATATATCGTTGTCTTGTAACCCATAGTACAGGCTATGCCTAGTTTGGGGCAAGATAATTTATGTAAAAGTGTGTCAATGTATATTTATCTAAATGATTTTAAGTGTGAATTCGGCTAAGATTTATTAGGTTACATGCACGAGAAAGTAAGAATGAGAATTTCACAGTTCGGCGAGTCAACAGCTCCTGAGTATGCGTCACTTAGGCTGAGATCTATAGAGCGTAATTAGACTTTGCTCAGACTTTACTGACGTTAAACAAAGCTAAGTATAAGCTGAGCATAATCTTTTATTTCGTTTTTATGGTCATTTGATTGCTGAAATTATGCTAAGATAGCCGAATACAAAACTCAAGTTTGCGTTTTATCACACTCAGAAAAGTTTTACGAGATCTCAGCCTTAGAGGCGAAACACGTGTCAAATTGGTTTCCACCTTTGACGCTACCGAATAACCCGGTTTTTCGGTCGTGGTTTGAGCGGGGGTCGAATTTTGTATTCAAAAACGAAACAAATTATATTCAAGCCTTCCTCGAGAACAACGCTTTCCACTGGCGAAAACGGCATGAAGATTGGTACTTGTAGTTTTTGATTTTATCGCGAACAGACCGACGGACAGACGCAGCGGAGGAATTTGTTTGTTTAATGTGTAGTGATTCTGATATATATTATTAGAAGTGTACAATACACTTCTGCGTTTTTTTAATAATTGAAAAAATGAGTCTAATCAGTGATTATGATGAATATTTTTTGTGTCGTATGTATTAAAATAACGTGGTTACCCTGCTGTTCACCCAACAAACCTGCACCCGTGAAATAATGACATACTTTCAAAACAATGTGAAATGTACTATTTTCAATTGACGAGCTGGTAGTGTTTCTTTAATTATATCTCCTGTTTTTTTTATACAAACAATCTTACTATCTTTCTATTATTATTATTTATCTGGATGTGTGGCGGTCCTCCACAGTGCGGTTTCCAAGGAGCTTTCTTCCTCGTACTACAACGCTGTGGAATGAGCTTCCTTGTTTCCGGGACGATACGACATGGGTACCTTCAAAAAAAGCGTGTACACCTTCCTTAAAGGCCGGCAACGCTCTTGTGATTCCTCTGCTGTTGCAAGAGAATGCGGGCGGCGGTGATGACTAACACCAGGTGACTCGTACGCTCGTTTGTCCTTCTATTCCATAAAAAAAAAACAATAATGTATTGGAATTTCTAAAACACAGAAAACTCCTACAATATCTTGAAAAATATTGAACATATACAGAATTGAATCTTTGTTCAAAACCTCTCATAGTCATAATTAGTACCGCTAGAAAGACAAGATTGTGTTCGCAGCGGATAAACAACGCGCGTACAGACAAGTCACCATGCGCACGTTGCACGTAATCGACTCGATCTGTGACGTGTATGAGCGACAGAGATAGAATCTGTTCTCATGACCGCAGACGTGCACTTCCGAACCCACACTGAAGCAGCAGTACGTCAAGATAGATTTTGAAGTGACGTCGGTAGAAGACTGCAATAAACAGGATGGCAGAGATATAGTGCGACCGCTCCGCTAAGTAGTAAAGGGCAAGCATTATTGTAAACTGTATTATAAACAATATATTTATTATTCAAACAAAACAAATCTTATAACTATATTTACAATACTACGACTACATAAAATTAAAACTATTATTACGTGGAAGCGTACCAAGAATACTGGCAGCATTACCGCGTTGGATAGCAAGGCTGATCCGTTGACCGAAATAGCTGCCAGCGCTTGGGTTTCCAGTAGCCTTATTGAGGCGCGCAGATAGTATTTTGAACATTCTCCGCGCCTCTGCGCCCGACGGGCTAAGTGTCTCGACACCAAACGGCACAAAGATGTATGACTCACTGAGACTAACATATTTACGACGCTTGCTGTCTTCGTCAGTCGAAGCAGCAGCCCCAGCACCAACTAACGTAACTTGGACCTGAGAAGGAGCCAGAGTGTCGACGCAAGTAGCGTCCCACATCAGCGCCCTTCCCCGTGCCCAAGCCATATTACTGTATTGTTGTAGTGCATTATTGTAAATTGTAAACTGTAATTTTATCTGTAATTTAATTAAAATTAAATTAAACTCAACTATGATACGTAAGTTAAGATTGTTTATATATCTATGGGTGAAATGCCTGAAAATAAATGATTTATAATTATTATTATTAGTTTTTCAAATCGTAGCTAGTGAAATTATTGGACTTAATCTTTGGGCTGTCTCTCCTAATTTTTGGATTTTCATAGTACAGCACCGCATAGAATGTATTCAGTCTCCCCCAACCTAATGTGTATCACTAAAATCTCGAAATATATGAGAATGACGGTAGTCGCGAAAATTGAAACAACAACGTTACATATTACCTTAGTAACCGAGCTTTAATCGGTGGACAAACTCGAAAAGCGCGTTTTCCAATACAGTATTCACCATAAAATAAAAAATAAAAGCCGTTTGATTGTTCAAATTCTTAGAGTTATCTTGAGTGTAAATTCCGCTTATATTTGTCTTCCCACTTATATTTGTACAAGAGGCATCCTCAGGTGATGTTGACTCGCCAAACTCTGGCACAAGACTGGACAATAAATTTTCCAAAATAACTGTGCCAATAGAAAAGCGCAGCAATTCATAATTGAAAAACTGAAGCCGAAGCCGAAGCGCGTAAATCACGCAAATAAAGTTATTGTTTAAGGCCGCTATCCCAAGAAATTGCCAAAATAGCGCATCTTAACGGTTTATATAAAGATTTATTCATACAAAAAAAATTATATGTCTACAGAATATGAGAAGATAATTCATTTTTTCTTTACACTTCTATCTTTAATGGACATTGCAAAAAAAATCACCAAAGTTAAAACTTTTACAGTTGGAGCCATGCTAACCATTCAATCTAGATAAAAGTTGTATGAAAAATTATTTTCTGTTTACCAATTTTATTTAAAATGACATATGTTTGTAATAAATAAAAAATACTGATAATTCTGAATTAAAACTATTGCGATCTTGTACGGGAGAGGTAAACTAACTCCGCTCGATTCCTCAAGGCCGTTAGCTCGGTCCCCAGCCTTAAGCAAAACAGTATACAAATTATCATACACGAAATCGAAAACAGACGTAATAAAATGAACATTCATCACAATAGATTCCTAAGTTATGAAACCCAGTAGCTTGTCAGTGTCAACTTCACAAGGACAATAGTACCTATCTAGATAAAAAACATCCGACGTCACATCTACATGACAATAACATTGACCCCCGTCACCGGCTGACCCCTAACCCTAAACCGCCGTGCCTTTGGTACGCGAATGACCTTACAGCATACGCCAGTAAATTTTAATGCAGATACTTGTCACTTTGTTTTCGTATTGGATATTGTAGATTTATTACTTTGGAGTTTGGACTAAATCTACCCTAAGACAAGTAGTTTAATTGGGGTTTAATATCTTGTAGATGAGATACGTTTTTTGGGTTTGATACTTCAGATAGAAAATATAAACGTCAGTTCCTTTGTTTGCTTATCGCCTCTATTGTGTATCCTCACCATCTAAATGTCTAGGTGTGGTTTCACTTCTCAGACACAGTACCTTTGTTTTAAAAACAGGGTATTTATATCATGTAATTGGTGGTGGTTTTTACCATTAAAAAAGCTCTACGCTCTAAATACCAAAATACTTATACTATTATGTTCGTAACATTCTTATGCAAACAGCTATCTTAAAATTGTTTGTCAGTTACCTTTAGTGAACACAAGAACGAAATTATTGCACTAAAGGTGCAGATCCTCACTTTTACTATGACCACTAGCCCCTTACATACCCATTACTAATAAATAAATCTGAAACTAGCATTCCCCGTAGTTTCATTTGTATTGTGTTGTAATTTTAAATGATCTTCAGATTCATGGCCAGGCCATAAGAAGTTAAAAATATTATTTCCCGTCATGCTTCCAAAACTTGTAGTATGGAGATATAAAACAATCAGTGACATAATATTACAATTTATATATTAGCGAATGAATCTAAAATTCTTTTCATCGTCGTTGCCGTCCAGCGTACAAGAGCAAAAGAAGAAGTTATTGCCGGTTTATCGTAGGCATTCACCAAACGCGTCACCCGAAAGTGCCGATGTTTGACGAGATGGCCGACACGAGATCTTGAACTGAATGCGAAATAATCTAGTTCTCAATATTATCCTGATGACAGTGATTTGGAATAAGTCCCGTATTTCACAACGTTTCGCGAACTCATGAAATAAATACTCAGCAGAGAATGGTATGTTTTATACAGATATTGCTCACAATGTCTTTTGCCTGTATTCCAGAAGGCGTTGTTGCGTAGTTTGTGACAATGTGTTATGAAAAGTTATTGAAGTAGGCGTTACTTTGCGGAAATCCATAATTATAGAAATGATTTGAGTTTTCGAGAGATCGAGGCATCCTCAGGACGTGTTGTCTCGCCTTTTGAGTCTCGTGCCAGATTTTGGCGAGACAACACGTTCTGAGGATGCCTCGTGTAGAGGCGAAATACGTGTCGACTTGTTAAAAGACAAATATTGGCGGAATTAACACTAAAGAAAACTCAAATCATTTGTAGAATGTGTTTTTTTTTCACTGTCTTTATAACTATCCATAATAGAGTTAATAATATACTTGATCATGTATTACGTAATGATATGCCGTCGGGAATACGTAGATATGGCCATGACAGAATGGATACCAGAGTGATAGGTATATTTCTTAGGCACAAAACAGCTTCCAACCCAAAGGGTAGAGCTTAAAATATAATCGAATACAAATGCAATTGGCTTCATAATTTATTGGTTCCATCATACAAGCCGCACAAATATGTTTATACATGTGACATGCTTCTATGGTAATACGAAATGTATTTGCGTTCGGATGAGTTATGGATGTTGTTTGGCCCATAACCTCACTGCGTCAGTCCACGGAACAATTATACTGTATGTAAGAACAGAGTATCGATGTTCATTATAATATACGAAGGTTAAGTTTATGGTATTGTAACTAACGGTATTAATGTTATTAGACCCTTGCACTGTGACACTGAAATTATGGCAACATTAATCAATGATTTCTACTACAAATGCCAACTAACAAGAAGTTATGCGAATTAATTCGTTACATCTATAATTAATGCCAAGCAAATTATTAGTTGTAGATTTATTTTTTTCTTTATAAGTGGTAGCTAGTAATGGGCTCGTTTTGTTAATGTTGAAACATATGTGTACTTTAGCCACCACCTTTTAAAAAAAAAGTTCCATGCTGAGCGTTGCAGATAAAAACTTATCATAAAGTAGACTTCTTCCCGATATACACTTTTTCTAAACTTACATTAAAGTTTTTTTTGTTTTAGTAAAATCGTCGTGAATAAACCGTTAACCAACAGTTCTTTAACCGAAAATAAAAATGATCCGAAGACGAACACATTAAAAATAAAATTAAACGGCTGAACATCGTGTACCACAATAATACCCACTGTCACATGGCCAGACAGACAAATTAATTTTTGAAGGTGAACAACATATCCCTTAAGAGCCCTACTGCATATTAACCCGACCTGACAACTTGTGCCTTTGTTTTGTTTCCAAGATTTTAATCATGAGAAGATTAGTATTCAATTAATGTCATAATGGTTTTGGAAATGGAAATCGTATGAAAAACTGTTTTATTTCTAACGGAGAATATTTTGAGAAACAACAAATAAATTATTGATGATTCACAGTAATATTTTCCTTCTTCATTTTGCAAACATTTAGTGCTTCCAACGTATTAGCGATATCTGTGTTCTGTTATAGTCTAATCAACATACCACCTCCAAAATTAATTCCTACAAAATTTCCTTTAGTAAAGATTAAACCTAAAACTCAATGTTTATGTATGAAGGTGTCAAAACAGCGTTCAGCATTTGCCGACAACCTCCTATGGTCATGAATCTAAATACCGTGTGGTCCCATCTGATTGTTCCTGTTAAGATAGCCTTCTTCGAAGATTTATAGCGTATAATCCTCATTGAATTTTAATAGTCATTATACCATTGTCCCATCTGTACTATTTCAAATTTTACCGCAATTTCTATGGGAATCGCGAAAGGTCAGTCGTGAGTTTTATTTATATTATATTGCGGATTTGCGGGTACTTCGACGCAAATGTCAGTGGTCAAGTTATAGGATGGCTATGGTTTTGTGAATTCAAAATCAATAATACAATTCGTGACAAATGGAACTTCACTTCATATTTCGATAGGGTTTCATTACATGTATATGCATATACACAAGAATACTTTTTAGCGTTCCGTAACCCCGAAGGCTAACTAACAGGAACCCTATACTATGGCTAAGGTATTCTTCCTTCCGTCTGTCTGTCAGTAGGATGTTCATAAGCAGAAAAAGACTACTGAAATTTTGACTTGAATTGTTATAGAGCTTATATTCCCAATTTTTCTACAAAGGGTAAAAGCGTGGACGATTCGAACTCGAGAAATTTCGATTCAAAACCTTGGCTCACTTTTTTGTACAATAACAATGTATTACTTTTTTGGAAAAGGAGAACAAAGCATCGTACGGGTCACCTGGTGATAAGTGATCACCGCCGCCCACAGTCTCTTGCAACACCAGAGTAATAACAGGTGCGTTGGCAGCCTTTAAGGAAGGTGTACGCACTTTTCTTGAAGGTATCCATGTCGTATGTATGACGAAACACTGCACAAGGAAGCTCATTCCACAGCTTTGTAGTTCGTAGATGAAAGTTTCTTGGAAATCGCACACGTCAAACACCGCCGCACATCCAGATGGTGGGGATGATATCTATCCTAATTAGTGGCGTGTCATGGTCGAAGGTGAAATTCGGCTTCAGGAATCAGTTGAAATAGCTTTTCGGAACACTCCCCGTGATAAATGCGATAAATGCCACATGATGAAGCGACGTCTCTTCGCAACTCACTCCAGCGTTCATGGGGTTCGGGTTCGAGCAATATCCATCGACAACAACCTGTATGCTGCACCCAGTGAGGAAGCTGGAGATCCACTTGCATAAACTCTCGGGAAGTCCAAATGATGGAAGTTTTGAGAGAGGCGCCTTGTGCCATACACGATTTATATAAAAACATATTTTTTTATTAGACTCTCTGCCTGGCACTGATCACAAATCCACCTCATCGTGTAATTAATTACGTAACTTAGCGCTTACATTACTTATTGCATTGGTACCTCTTATTTTCATTTTAAATTTTATAATTGCTGTGTAAAAACCGTTATTTTTAAGCTTTAAATACTTACCTACTTAGCAATAGTACAAATCTCGGTGGTTTTAACTGCTACGAAACTATTATGTCAAATTCGTATTTAATTATTAAATAAGTAGAATAAGGTTCAGACACATTATTATTTATATCATAATACCAGGTCATATTTAGCTTTATTCAAACTGTCTGGTTATTATTAATAATGCCGTTTCAATCATATTCGATGTCCTAGATATTATAAGATCTTTTGAGCATGACCATCGTGACATTGTCAAACGTTTTAATGGATTATAGGAAAGTTCGCGACGGTGTGGTCGGACGAGTGTGTTTGTAATGAGGTCTTGAGGATGGAGTGCAGAGGTATAGGTCAACTGGAGGACACCGTGCCGTTGTGTACACGCGAAATGTCACCGTCCCGGACGTTGGACGATCTTATGCAAGAATTGTAATGTGAGGTTTATTTAATTTGTACAAAAAATAAAACTTATTAATAATTATAATAAGATATAAAAAGAGCTTGTCCATATAAAAAGAACAACGTTTCTATCCAGCATGGTCAGTTCTCCTTTTTCATCTTGTACTCTATCTTCTCCACATTTCTTCTTTCTTCTAAAGTTCTTCCTTCTGTTTTACTCGCCTTGCCATATACACCTTTTCTCTTTTATATCTTTGGTTTCTTTTGTCGTCGTTCGTTTTAATATCTGGATCGGGCAATAGGTTTGAGAGATATAGGTATGAGATTTATTTTAAAGTGAAACTTTTATTACTATACATTCAACTGAAAAATTAAATTTGAAATTAACTTACGTATTTAAAATCGAAAGTATCTAACAGTCATTTAAATACAAACGAAGATCTTAAATTTTTCTTGGTGGGTTATCAAGCTTTCAAACTGTAGGTACTCAAAAGAACCAAACATTGAGTAACTTACCTATTCTCACGCAGTATCTACTCTTAATGAAAACACGGCTATTGAATTTGTTAAATATGTATCTTGATTATTACTTAAGTATTTGTTTGTTAAAATATGATTTAAAGTGATTAATGATTACATGCAAAACTAAAAATAAGTAAATTTATTGTTATTACATTATATTAAGTATATTTCTTTATCTTTCTAGTGTTATTAATAGTGCAATCAAATTTTACAAATTTCTTTCACCCTTGAAATATTTGAAAGTAATAAAAATATAAAACCAAACGCACGCAAATTAAATGCTATAACATACTGCATAAGCCCATCCCTGGCACATCTTCTCAAAGGTCGTTGCTTGACCGATAACGACGTCGGCCTTCTGCGCCCGAATCATTGCACCACACTGTACGGAACCAATGCTATTGTGTCTATTAATTACTTATTATATGATAATATTTAACCTCTATATATTAGAATTTTATCCGAAGTGGTAGAAATATGAATAGCGAAATAAATGCCAACAGAGCCCCAAACATCTATTCACAATTGTTTATGTGGTTTTAAGCTGCAAGTTTTATTATTGTATACGTTTTCGAGTGCTTATTATAATTAACATATACAATCATTACAAATTACTTTATAGTATTATCAAGAAAATATAAGGAAATAAAATTTTCTTCATACTTTATATCTGAATATTTTTTCTTCAATAAATCAATTCTATTAAAATAATAACTATTACCTACACATATCGGATATATAGTAACAAATTGTCCAACCATTAAATAATTTGAGGCAAAAAAATATAATTAATATCAAAATAAAATTAAAAATATATAAATTTTAAACAAATACTTTTTATATTAAAAACTTCAAAGTCATATTGTCATTGTTCACTCAGTCTTATATAATTTAATTTACAATCTCTGTATCTACTTGAGACTTGAATCTTTTTTTTTTTATGAAAATAAGGGACGAGACGAGCAGGACGTCCAGCTGATGGTAATTGATACGCCCTGCCCATTACAATGCAGTGCCGCTCAAGATTCTTGAAAAACCCCAAAAATTCTAAGCAGCACTACAACTGCGCTCGCTCATTTGAGACATAAGATGTTAAGTCTCATTTGCCCAGTAATTTCACTAGCTACGGCGCCCTTCAGACCGAAACACAGTAATGCTTACACATTACTGCTTCACGGTAGAAATAGGAGCCGTTGTGGTACTCATAATCTAGCCGGCATCCTGTGCAAAGGAGCCTCCCACTGGTAAGTAAGGTCTCTTTGTTATTATTATTTCTTTTACAGTGAAAAAAGACAGATTCATACATTGCTTTAATTTATTCGTCAGCTTTAAAATTAATTTTAATAATAATAATATCAACATTTTATTTCTAAGGATACCTAAAAATACTCGAGCTCTGAGCATCACTGTATACTCAATAACGTCTTATTCTTAGATTAAGGATTGCTCTCTGCTGCGCTCCAACTAGATACCGCAGACGTAGTCGCAAAGTGCGGCAACTAATACTACGCCCAAGTGGGCGTATTCGAGCCAGCTTCGAACAATGTGTGACGTTCACACATGACGATGTTCTATGAAACTTTGTTAATTATTTAAACTATAATGCCGGGTTGCTTTGTAAAACTTTGTAAAAATAATACTACAAGAAATAAGAAAGATACTGGGATCACACACCATCAGTAAGTAATTTGTATTTTATTAATTTCAATGTAAAACAACACGAAGCGTATGTTACAAAATTTGATAGATGCCATTGAGTGTCAAATTGCCACGCAACAAGCATTGATAGTTACCGTAATAAAAAAAGCTATTGTTCTTTGCTAGTGCGGTATCTAGAGGAAGCGCAGCGGAAACCAATCCATAATGTAAGCCTTTAAATTTAATTTTAATAATGATAACATCAACAATTTATTTCTAATGATAGGTACCCAAAAATACTCGAGCTCTGTACGTCAATGTATTCTCAATAACGTCTTATTTCATTACTAATGATTATCTTCTCTGACATGTTACAATTAATCTTCAAATGTTTGTTTTGAAATGAAAAAGGACAATATCGTGAACTGGGCTGAGATGTATTCAAATAATATATTCATGTCTCATATGACCTTCATGGTAATAGGATGTATATATGTTAGCACAATTATTCATAGTTCTATTTGTCGCTAGCAAACAGCAAGACATCTGTCATATCTTAAAAAAAAATTGCAGTTGTAGAGACAACCGATAGAAGTGAGAACTTAGAAATTTTAAAAATTTGAAATTTCATAATGTATCAAAACAATTTAATTATAAATTTTGATTTATTTTAAATTAATCAAACATAAACAATATATTTTCAACAATGCACAGAATAAACACATTGAACTTTTCACTAAATCAATTCAATTTCACTTAAAGATAGACAAGCACTAATGTTGCACAATACGTCCGTTGTATAGCTACAGATATACCGCTATAAGCATTTCGGTGACGCGAACTCACGAGATTTCACAAATCCAAAAAGTGTCCTACTACACTGGCCTTCAAAAGTAAGTATCACACTTTTAAAATTGGGATAACGTTTTAAGTTCACAAGATATACTTTCGAAATAAAAAGGACTCCAAAGAGAATTTAATTTTGTACATAAAAACTTTATAGTCGGTAACCTTCTTTTAAGAATTGGCTGAAAAAAAACATCAAAAACAAAACCATTCCTTTTTTAAATTGGACGTTTCCGAATTAGAGTACATGTATGGGCTGGCATATCTTAAGGAGGTCGCACAGAGCTAGAAGCCATAGAAAATGGCACCCTCACTGGGCAAAGATATGCTCAAGAGATTCTCAATGAGTATGCAGGGCCGTATTTAGCAAATATGGGTGATGGATCGATGCTGATGCATGATAATGCCCGGCCACACACGGCTCATATCGTACAAGAGTATATTCAGGAGGTCGGTATCAGCGTGATGGCTTGGCCATCAAGAAGTTCTGATCTCAACCCGATTGAACACGCCTGGGATGAGCTTGGGAGGCTAGTCAGAAATCGCAGACCTAGGTGGTGGTACCCTCAGGGCACTAAAGCAGGCCCTGGTAGAAGAATGGGAGAATATTCCCCAACATCGGCTCCGAAACCTAGTGTTCAGTATGCCAAACCGGCTTGAAGCTGTAATCAGAGCTCGAGAAGGCAATACCAGTTATTAAAAATTAAATAACAAGTAATGCATTTTAGTTGAATTTTCTTACACTAAACTAAAAATGTCTATTTTCATTGTTTTATCTTTTTTAAGTTAAAAATGTAACTAATGTATAATTTTAGTTTCTAAGAATTAAAGCCTATAAAATTTTCAACAAAACGTTTTTAATCTTAAATCTCTACCTTCTATAGTTAAGAAAAAAAATTAATTTGAAAAGTGTGATACTTACTTTTGCAGGCCAGTGTATATACAGGTGTCCTACTATATACATGTGAAAGATATGCTATACAAAAATACGAGAACGTGGGCGAGTTACAAACAGAATTGTGCCATATCATATCGAGTATTCACCATAAAATGATAAGAAAACAGCAGGCAGCGGACTCATTAAAAGATTGGCGATTTGCGTAAGACAAGAGAGATCACATTTTGAGCATGTCATGAGCATGTCGGTGACGCGAAACCACAAGATTTTCCCCTACCATAAAGTGCCCAACGCAGCTAAAGAAGCTTTCATTTCAAAAACTAAAATTTGAGTTATACCAATTTCAATTTCATATATTTTTTATGAGAAAAAATGACGGCAAGATATTCATATGAATATTAGTGATACGCCCTGCCGCTCACAATACAGTGCCGCTCAGAATTCTTGAAAACCCTTAACATCTGAGCGACATCGCAAGTGCGTTCGCCACCTTGAGACAATTAAGCCTAGTAATTTCAATAGCTACCTACCTACCTTCACTTTTAGATACGGGATAAACAGGATAAATCAAAGTTATTTGTAAGAATTTTGATTAAACGGTAAATAAGTAATCACGTAGGCAAGATGTAACATACTGATACTTCGACGACCCATATAGCCGAATGGCTAGTGACCCTGACTACTAAGCCAGACGTCCCGGGTTCGAATCCCGGTACGTGCTATCATTTATATGATGAAAATGGATGTTTGTTTCCAAGACATGGATGTTTATTTGTATTTATGTATGTTTAAGTAGCCATATAACATATTGTATTAAATATATCGTTGTCTTGTACCCATAGTACAGGCTTTGCCTAGTTTAGGGCAAGATAATTTGTGTAAAAGTGTGTCAATATTTTTATCACTGCTACACGGAGACAATCGTAAGAAACCAAAAATAATTTACAACGATTTTAACACAAAAGTTTCCGGTCAGGGCAAGACAAAATAAGATAGCGCGGAGTTCGGAGAGGTTGAAAAGTTAAACTTTTGAAAACTTTTCAATAAAGCCCCTATGGGCCGCAAGTGAGATAAATTGATAGGCCTCCGGGCTTCTAGCCCTTCGTAAGGACAAAACTTAAGAAAGGCTTTCACGATTTCCATAATTAATTCGAGTCAAGGATTACAAAACTATATTTTAAAAGCTCGGGAATTAATTAAATCTCTCAAGAGTATCATAACTTTTATGGTTCCGTACCCGAACCAAAGGGAACCGAATTACTAAAAATCCGCTCCGTTCGTCTGTATGTCTGTCACCAGGCTATATGTCATAAGTCGCAATGTTAATCAGCTTATATATTAACCAAAATTGGCCGCGATGCATAAAAAAAGGGTGTAAGTAAAGTACTTACGTATGAAGAAGTTGTACTTAATTGGCCTAACAAAGCAAAAATCCTTAAAATTATTTATTCCTCGTGCTATTCTACGTTTGTAAAAAGAACAATATTGTAAAAATCTTGCAACGATGGCTTTGACAATTAATTATTAAATTATGAACACGGCTGTATGGGCTTGAACCCTTGGCCTGTCCTAAAAATTGACGAAAAAACCAAAAAAAAAACGAATGCCGCAAACGTCAGAAAATTTTAGAAACCAACTTCACCCTGTTACTTTTGTGTTACAGTGATGCGCGCATCTTAAAATTTCACTCTCATAATTGTTTCATAACGCGCCTAAAGAAGTATAACTTCAAAAATCTCTTTCAAAAAGAGTATTTAACACATAGTGCTCTATACTGAACGATAATGGATAATTGTGACTATTTTTTATTAAAATTATTAGCGTTTCGTACCTTCGTACGCTTCTAGATCGATATAGGTATTTAAGCCTATTATTTTAGCATGTACTTTCCACTGATCTAGAAATATGAATATTGCAAGTAAGTTAGTAAGTAAGTAAGTAAAAAAAATTACATAGCACCGAAAATTGGTATTTCTCGTTGTTTATGTGATTGGAGAGTGTGATTAGTTCAACTGATATTAGATTAAACTGTGAGCATCCAAGATTTATATTTTTAGGGGGATAAGTGACGAGACGGATAGAATGATTGGCGAACTCAATTACGTGGCTATGAACACAAGTTATAAGAATAATTAAATGATGATTTTTAGAAATTAACATGGAACAATGACACATATAAGGGCATATCATCTGAGTCTGATAGCGAAACGACAAAAAGTTAATGTAAGCATAGTTTTCGCCTTAGTCGTATGTCAATTGTAATCTATAATAATGATATAATGACTACTCTTATAACCCAGTGGTTAGTGAAGCTGCCTACTCAGCTAGAGGTCCCGGGTACGAATCCCGGTAGGTGCAATCATTTATATGATGAGTATGAATGTTTGTTTTCGAGTCATGGATGTTTTATGTATTTATATATGTTTAAATAAGTATTTAATTATATATATCGTTGTCTTCCACCCATAGTAAAGGCTATGCCTAGTTTGGGAAAAAATAATTTGTGTATGAGTGTGTCATTATTATCTTATTATTATAACTGTAATCTAACTCAGTAAATGATTTACATTGCTGCTTATTCACCAAGAATATTTTAAACTACTGGAGTAAATGCGGCAATGTATAGATATAGCCGTCAAAGATTATTAGGGTGTAATTTATAGCATGTTCCATATTACGGCTTTGTTGATAACGACTTGATATTATGTCTATAATATGTATAGAACGTCATTGACATAGAAAATTATACATAGAATGTCACGGGTCAGATTGAATTGAATATGCTAGACATAGGCTGTAATATCTGGTAATAATGTGAGCTTTATTCTTGTAAATATATTAATGTAATGTTTCTATATGCATTATGTAGCAGTACCCAATAAATAAATACTAAAATTGACAAATATTTGTCATAATTCGAATTATTGGAATGGGAGGCTCCTTTGCGCAGGATGCCGGCTAGATTATGGTTACCACAACGGCGTCATTTTCTGCCGAGAAACAATAATGTGTAAGCATCTTTGTGTTTCGATCTGAAGGGTGCCGTAGTTAGTGAAATTACTAGGCAAATGAGACTTGACATCTTTTGTCTCAATTTGACGAGCGCAATTGTAGTGCCGCTCAGAATTTTTCAAGACTCCTGAGCGGTACTGCATTGTAATAGGCAGGGCGTATCAATTACCATCAGCTGAGCGTCCAGCTCTTCTCGTCCCTCATTTTCATAAAAAAAATCCTATGAGATGAGTAAAATGCTAATGAAAATTTGCAAAACACAAAACCGACACTGAGAATGTCACGGCTAACACTAGATTTTTCATTATTTTTAGTAGACAAGTTATTTACACATATTATGTGTGTGATAAGACTATACACTTATTATATACTAGTGTATAGTCCATCTGACAGCCCGTTAATGCGTTGCGTGGCCAATTTTGATTTGTCTGTGTGCGTTAGCTTGTGGTTTAGTATTGAAAATAGTTGAGAGCTATCATTCAAAATCGGTAAACAATAGATTTGCTACACAAATTAAATTTGTAAGCAAAATTTATGAACGATGCAGGACTCGAACTTGCGACCTCTAACGTTCCGTGCGAGAGCTCTTATAACTGAGCCAAGATGTCAAAAGATGTCAAGAGATCCCAACAATTGTTAAGATTTGAGAGAGCGACATGCATGAGCAGGTTATCAACTGTAAAGTAGATCCTGTAGATGAAGCTGCAACCTGAGAGTTGAACAAGCCATACAAGATTTATCAACAATACGTCACTCGACCGGTAGGATCACTGGTAAGAGCGCTCGCATGGAACGCGAGGGGTCGCGGGTTTGATTCCCGCATATTTCATAAATTTTGTTTTTAAATTTAATTTGTGTATTTAATCCCAGAAGTGAAGGCTAACACGTAAAAAAAAACAAATTGAATTGCTTTCCTTTTCTATCTTGTATCTTCGTTAGAGATGTATTTCACTCTCGCACGTTCTGTTTTGTTATTCGCTATTATTGTATTGTATGTTTATGGAAAAGACGAACTATTTTGTCTGTAAGTGCTTCAACAATAACCATCCGACATGTGAATATTTTAAGAATTCGGTAATAGTTTCGTAGCACTTCTTCTAAGTCCGACTTTCCAAATTAGTAGAGATATTATAGAATTTCTATGGAAAATACAAAAGATTTAACGTCACAGGTTGCTCAGCACGACATTCATCACCTAAATTCACAGCAATTGAAAAATTATTTGACTCTGTGAAAAGACAATTCAACGAGTGTTTCTTAAAATAAAGAGTTAAATGCACTTTATTTAGGTTCGGTCAGTGGACAAATCAATCATCGTTGGAATCTGTTTGTTGTCTTACTCACGACACACGAGTCACGCCGGACTTTCGAAGTAATTACGGATGTGTGGGCAAAAGACAAGGCCGTATATGCGCGTACAGAATATACACTAATATTATCCCTCATATTATTAACGCCATTTGCTTATGAACCAGTGGGAGGCACCTTTGCACAGGAAACCGGCTAGATTATGGGTACCACAAGGACGCCTATTTCTGCCGTGAAGCAGTAATGTGTAAACATTACTGTGTTTCGGTCTGAAGGGCGCCGTAGCTAGTGAAATTACTGGGTAAATGAGACTTAACATCTTATGTCTCAAGGTGACGAGCGCAATTGTAGTGCCGCTCAGCTATTTGGGTTCTTCAAGAATCTTGAGCGGCACTGCATTGTAATGGGTAGGGCGTCTAAATTTCCATTAGCTGAACGTCCTGCTCGTCTCATCCGTTATTTCATAAAAGAAAGAACCTTGCTGTTTGAAATGTTTGTTTCGTCACCTTCTGTCGAATAACATTTCAAATCAAATTCACTTTATTTGGGTGAAGGAAATGACAGTTATGATTGTAATTTTTTTGCATAAATAAAATTTGAAAACAAAAATGAACGATGCGGGACTCGAAACCACGACCTCTCGCGTTCCGTGCGAGTGCTCTTCCAACTGAGCTAAAACATCAATACTCAATGCCTCACACGATTAAGTCAAAAAATAAATGTTTATTATTAATAAATAAAAACAAAAGCGGCCAAGTGCGAGTCGGACTCGAACATGCAGGGTTCCGTAGCAGCAAGCAACATAATATAAAAGTTCTTGTAGTTCGTTGTAACTTTGATCGATGTTTTAATAATAGTGTATTTTTTTTTAAATTAAGTTATTTGTGACGTATTAAAAAAACTACTTACTAGTTCTCGTTCAAACCAGTTTTTACTGGAAGTTTGCATGGTAATCTACATCATATGTTTTTTTTTATCATTCTCTTATTTTAGAAGTTACAAGGGGTGAAACACAAATTTTACCACTTTGGAAGTGTCTCTCTCGCAAACTATTCAGTTTAGAAATCTATCCTATCCTAGACACATCCTATCCTATTACACGTATGGGTTTGATAAAAAAAAAATGTTTTTTGTTCTATTTTTATGTAAAAATCTTAATGCGGTTCACAGAATACATTTACTTACCAAGTTTCAACAATATAGTTCTTATTGTTTCGGAAAAAAGTGGCTGTGACATTCGGACGGATAGACAGACATGATGAATTCGTTCCATTTTTTGCCATTTGGCTAATGAACTTTTATTTATAAAGCATAGTCTTTAATAAATACAGATTTATTGTTCAACAACCTAAGACGGAATTCCATACTTACGTGGTCATTTTCATTATCAAAATAAGTGTCTCCGAGGATCAATTATAAAGTAAATAAGTGTAAAAAGTGTATTAATTGACACAGGAAATCCACTAAGTAGGAATATCGCTGTATAAAAATTTAAAAAAAAAAATATTCACTGTAAAATCTGATAAGTTATTTACTGCAAGTCAGGATGAAGTACAAAAGTTACAATAGCATTCAAATGAGTGTTACAATATTCTTTTACAAAATTTAGAATATTAATCCCAACTATCTTTATCATTCAATTAATCTTTCACATTATAATAGGCCTTAAATGCTAATTTATTTTATACGATACATTTTTTTTAATTTGTAATATTTAAATATCATTTTGGAGTTTATTATAAAATATAACAGTCCACTTTAAAAGATTTAGCAATTTTACGGAACCTAGTAGATGGAATTGCGAGCTTATGTTTGTTTCCTTATCCTTTAAATTAAATGTTATCCTTTTAAATTGGCTAATATGTTTGTGAGCTGGCAGTGTACTGTCATAATATTAATTTCACTAAACTTTTCTCTCAAATAATTTCTTGAACGCATACTACAGACTGCTCGAATTGCCCTATTCTGCAGCACAAATATCTTGTCAATATCTGCGGCTCTACCCCAAAATATAATTCCGTAGGACATAGCACTATGAAAGTAGATGAAATACACAAGTCTAGCCGTTTCAACATCTGTCAGCTGCCAATTTTTTTTTACCGCAAATATTGCAGAGCGTACTTAGTCTACTACATTAGTTTTTTATTCGATTTTATATAGTTTGAAGTCTAATGTAATGCCTAGGAATGTTGTTGTTTCTACTGCAACAAGTTTGTCATTATTATCTTATGCTTGATCCAGATCGCCCACCATAGCCGCTGCGTTAAAAGTGGAATGGTGGAAGCCACAATGAGGACAGCGATAAAAAAAATTGGCAAACATAACACAAGAACAAAGACATCAGGAATAGTGAAAGTGAACGTCGTCGGTCAATTGCTGGAAATTTGCCAAATCTACGTGCAAGGTCATCGATCCGGAAGCGCTGCGACTGGTCAATAAACACAATATATACGTAAATAAAACACGTTTTGAAAGATATTGAATCTTTGTGTGTTATTGAAATTGAATTATTTGTTTTTTTTAATGAAAATAAGGGACGAGATGAGCAGGACGTTCAGCTGATGATAATTGATTCTTGAAAAATCCAAAAATTCTGAACGGCACTAAAAATGCGCTCGTCATTTGCCCAGTAATTTCACTAGGTACGACGCCCTTCAGAGCGAAACACAGTAATGCTTACACATCACAACTTCACGGCAGAAATAGGAGCCGTTGTGATTCCCATAATCTAGCTGGCATCCTGTGCAAAGGACCCTCCCACTGGTAGTAGTTTAGGTGTTTGCTAAAAAAAACAATTTTAATTTTGAAGAAGAATGGAAACAGAATAAGAACTCTAGAAACATGGCGTTAATTTCAAAGATAGATTACTAAAAATCACAAAAATAACGGTGTGTAGTAACTAAATGAGATAGTAACAGTGAATGTTTAGAAGATGTTGGAGTTTGAAATTAAGTGTTCATTTTCTAAGTACAAGTTCTTTAATAATTGATATCTACACTGAAGGTAATTGTTTTTGTTTATATGTTCGAAATCTTCTGATCAGATTTTTATATTAGTGTTCGAAAATCAATCAAAATTAAACTAAAAGTGTTAATAAATGAGAAAATCGCAAGTCATATATAAGTAGTCGTCATGATTTTGATCTACATAATTATTTTTTTGGTGTTGAAGCTAAAAAATATAATAATAACAATATCAATATACATATTAAAATTGACTTTTATAACAAAGGTCATTATTATGTATGACTATTGTAAATAAAATACGGTTGAAATATTAAATTCATGCCAACCGTTTAGAGGGTGACACTGCAAAACAATACCGAAAAAAGCGTTACAATAATTTTTACGCCAAATCTCAAATACGCGAGATCAATGGAAGTAAAACGGTCAATACGGGAGTCAGTTACAATGACACGATGATTTTGCATATTTTTATTGGTCCAAATAAATATCTATAGATCATTGATCATCGGGTCAATAATAAGTATTAAGCCTGTCAAACTAGTGATGTATGCAATATATAGACTCTATCGATACTAGTATTAGTCCTTATTTCATTCTAACGAATACTTTCCATTTAAACGTGTGATCTTATTTTTAACCAACTTCAAGAAAGGGGGAGGCTCTCAATTCGTCGTTGTGTTTTTTTTTATGTATGTTATCTCAGAACTTTCGACTGGGTGAACCGATTTTGATAATTCTTTTTTTTTTTTGTGTCAAGTAATTGTCGTAGTCAAATATGATGATCAATGGAAGTCCTTAACGACTAACAAACAATAAGGGTGCGATCTGTAGCAGAATTTCTTACTGTCTCTAATAAAATTATTTTTATACTTTTTGGTGCATATTATATGTATTGTTTTGAAATAGTATTTTTGAAGTCGGTTGTTTTTTTGTTAAAGCTTTTTTAGTATGGTTCATCCACGTCCAACATACATTCATATTATATTATATGCATTGGGACGGTAGGTTTAGGATGTTTATCAACTTAAATTTTTCCCGAAGCGAGTCTCTTGGGTGCAAACTATAATTTGCTCTAATAGCCCTCTTATGGAGCACAAAAAAACCATGAATATCCGCAGCATTCCACCAATTAACTGTTACGGCTAGCTGTTGCCGAAAAATAGATAAATAAATATAACATAATAATAAAAAAATAAATGAATTGAGAAACATTAATCCCAACCATCTTTATCATTCAAATAATCTATCACATTATAATAGGCCTAAGATGTTACTTTATTTTAATATTTCATTAACATTATCTTGACATTAAAATATACCGTTTGCCGATAATATATTAATATGTCGATACTTTCACAAGTTGCACACATCACTAAAGTATTTGTGCAAATCTAAGTTGACCGATGGAGCGTGGCAAATGACACGATCGATCATAAGTCTTTGTGAAATCTGGTCCAGGTGTGGCTCGCAGTCCCTATACAATTATTATGCCTCTATCATCAACTGATAAAAACTTCACTTCACATAGGTCCTTACCGCGATTCCATCGATTCGTACGCGCAATGTGACTTAGGTAGGTACTCTTTACGGTAGGTATCGATAAACGACCACGAGGCTCAATCTATCGTAGCTGTTAACTCCAACTCAGCTTAGAGTGTCAGCGCAATGGAGCGACCACGGCCTAGCCGGCCAGATGCGGCTCTGAAAATCATGAGTTTTATATAGAAGCGCTGGTTGTGACTCGTACGGGGCCACTGAGGCTTGCTGGTTGGTGTGACCAGTACTTTGTGTCCTCCATCATCTGTCCGTATCATCCTCCTTACGGCTGTTCCCAATATACTGTCTACAAATAGAGATAAATTACTAACTTCTACTGTTAGTAATTAGCTGTCAATAATCTGAAGCTGTCCCAATATACCCGATAAGTCATACTTATCGCCTTATATTAGGACGCATGAATTGCAATTTTCTATACAAACTTATCGCTGGTAACCTATACGTCGTCCAATTGACAGACAGCGTGTACGGATAAGGTGAGTTAACGTCGATAAGTTTATTGGGACAGAAAAGTCAACGATAGTTACGATTTTTATTTCAAGTAAGAGGTTAGTCGTTCACTCTTGACAGAGTGGTCGTGGTTGCATGATGAGGTTGTAGATACACACAAGACGTATTTATGGTGGATAATGCAAACCTCGCAATGCGCATCTATTTGCCACGGTCTTCAGCGTTACGGGACACTGGATTATGGCGGTTTGTGTCGCAGCCTTTATCAGGTCTGTCCAACCCGTAGGTGATCGACCTCGTGACCGCTTGCTTTCCACTCGTCCTTGGACGACGAGTCGATGTCCATAAAGTTTTGGTTTCGTGTAACGTGCCCAAAGTACTTAAGGATTCGTATTTGCACAGCCGTATCATCACATTTATTATAATAAAAAGTGAAAAAAGTAATGACTGCCATTTCTTCGACGTCCATCTCCGCTAATGTCTGCTCATCAACTGCTGGACCTGCCACGGCAACAGTGACACCCGATTGCCGTATTTAAAACCCTGACGACCTGTCTTGTCGTGGCTATGGTTGTGGCCGGGCCGTGGTGGCTCTAGTGCGCGGATGCTCTTAAGCCGAATGTGAGGGTTTATTTCTCGAACTAAGGTTCGTCGTTGTTCCAATTTATAGTCAAAATTACATTGTGTACTTATATGTAAAAATAGTAGCTGACCCGACACACGTTGTTCTGAATATAATAAATGAAATACTGTTTTTATAAACTTGTCAGCATTTCATAACATCAAGAATTATTTCGTAAAATATGCTCCCTGTTGTTGTAATGAAATTGTTTCACAGTAGAACCGTCAAAGCCGTGCGTCAATAAATTCTCTCATAGAAAATATGTCCATACAAAACAAATACTGGTAATAAAAATAATTATGGAATCGAAATTTAAACTATATACATATATATATATATATATATCTTTGTTCACTGGAAATAAATATCAGGACACTGGATTTATACATATTTATATTAAGACGTCATATAAAATGATCATAATTGCACCATCTATATTGTCAAATCCCTTTAGAAAAATCTGGAAAAATCTTGTTTAAAAAAAACTACTTTAAAAAAAACCTACTTAAGCCCTATCAATATGTAGCTCTTGTACAAATAATACTACTTTATTAATATTAAAGGCATAAGATTTGCATAAGAGGTGTATTAAATTAACTCTTTATTAAATTATTTTAAGCTTTTCTGTTTTTGAAGTCAGTATTTTTTAAACGTAGTTTTTTTTTATTTTTTTGCTTTTAAGTATCTGTAATCACATAAACTATAAGATTTCGTCGCTTTTTATTGTCATATTATGAGCTGGCCTACGAAAGGTGCCTTAAATACAACGAAAAAATGCTGTTCGAAACTCTATTTCACGTTCTTGTGAGACACTGAAATGTCGTGATGAACATTTTTTTTATTTATATTATCAACCTGAATGAAACTCCTTAGAAAGCCGTACATAAATTATAATTACATCATCCATGTAAACAAACATATTAATAAAAAATGTTCATAAAATGAAAACTACTGGGCCAAACTAAGTCAAACTTTTATGTGACCAAATGGCAAACAATCCGCATCAAACTAAAGAAGAATCCGTGTACATACAAAAAAAATACCAATCGAATTCAGAAACCTCCTCCTTTTTGAAGTCGGTTAAAAAGGCAAGCTATCGTCATGTGTCCTATGTGCTTATGTCCAGATAATATAATATTAATTGCCAATTCACTTTACTCCTTCCCGCAGATGCACTCGAATAATCTGTATTAACTCGATAATCTCTCTCGATTTAAATATTTCAAAAAAATGGCAATCTCACAATGCTTCACTTTCAATTAAGTATGAATATACTTATACGCTTCAAATTCAAACTACCCGCCAATATTGGTCAAAAACAATATCCGAACAAAAAACGCGAAACCTTTTGTTGTTGAATTGTTTGACCCAAGTTTCAAAATCACGACCCTTGTATCCCAATAAAACTCAACAAACCACGGACATGAAGAATTTTCTCACATAAGAAAGTAGCGTTACGCCAAATAACATTCAAACCGTGTCAAAGAAAATTCAGTCCTAAGTTGATCGACATAAGGGTGTGATATTAAAGAAATATGGCTTGTTTAACTCCCCTTGCAAACAATTTAGTCCATATGTTGTGGAAAAGTGAAGTGGTTTCTTAACACGCTGGACACCCCAAAGAATTAAGGGCGGGAAATTGTGTCTGAAGGAATTTCCTATGGGTTAATATCACGGTCAGTGAATTTCCTGTGGTTAGGGAAGTCAAATAATAAAATGGCTTTCTTTATCTGCTGAAAGGTTTTATCGTTTAAAGTTTATTTGTAAAACTAAATTCAAATTTAAATAAAGTATGTGTGTACTTATATACATAAGCATGTAAGAAGTGATACTTCTTTGGCCAAAGCAAAATCCTTAAAATTATTTTTATTATATTATTATTTATTAAAAAAGTTTGTTGAAAGAGCAATATTGTAAAAATCTAGCAAAGATGGCTTTGACAATTAATTATTAAATAAAGAATACGGCTGTACGAGCTTGAACCCTTTGCCTATCCTAATAATGAGTGAAAATACCAAAAAAAAAATAACGAATGTCGCAAACGTCAGAAAATTTTAGGAACCAACTTCACCCTGTTTCTTTTGTGTTACTGTGACGCGCGCGAATCTTAAAATTTCACTCTGATCATTTTGTTACACCTTTATAAATATTTTATTGCCATTTCAATAATATTTGACACGTATTAAAAACATTAACACAAGCGAAGCCGCAAATAAAAGCTAGTATATAGGTATATATAGGCGGGATTCGGATCTCGTCGTCCGCCATTATATGCAATTCTGACTCTGGTTTCATATCAATTAAACGTAGATAGTAATTTAATTTATTAATTTAAACGTATAATGTTTTATTTAGCTTTCTGCACTTCTTCAATATCTTTCACTATGCCACATTTTCCTTCTGCTCGCAATATGTTTAAAAAAGGATCTTATAATTATAAACCTTCATGTCTCACCATCATATTATCCGGAAGATACAGCATAGTCTACAGCTGGACAAGGCCTCCCTAAATATCTCCACAACGATCGGTCCTGCGCTACCCTTATCCAACGTATTCCGGCGATCAGAAAGCCTTCATCTTTAAAATAATCTCTTTGAATAAAACAAATTATAATATTATAGAAGCTAAATATAATAATTTTCATATAAGATAGAACAGATTAGCTTACACTCAATTTAATATGTTTCATTCGTAGGGGGCAATATATCTGAAATATGTCAATATCGTTTGAATATCTCATCCCTCTGAATAATTCACACGGCCGGAAGTGGGGCGAATTGAGCGGAAAGACTTGACCGCGGAGGTCGAGTGACCCTCCGCTGCCCTTCGATCTTCCCCAAGCTTTCATAAGGGATTTAGCATCAATCTTTTCTTGATATTTTTGCGGACGTAGTTAATTCATCGTAATGAGATTCATTTTTATAGTTATACAGCACTAGAAATTTCAGTGCTGCCACCACTACTGTTTCTCCCGACAGCAGCAAATAAACTACTTAAATATTTTTTTTAAATTAAAATAAGGGACGAGATGAGCAGGACATTCAGCTGATGGTAATTGATACACCCTGCCCATTACAATGCAGTGCCGCTCAGGATTCTTGAAAAACCCAAAAATTCTGAGGGGCACTACAATTGCGCTCGTCACCTTGAGACGTAAGATGTTAAGTCTCATTTGCCCAGTAATTTCACTAGCTACGGCGCCCTTCAGACCGAAACACAGTAATGTTCAAACGCACACACAAACACAGCTTCACGGCAGAAATACGCGCCGTTGTGGTACCCGTAATCTAGCCGGAGGTGTGGTACCCAATATCTACAAAGGAGCCTCCCTCTGGTAAACTCAACAACTACAATTCACAACATCCCTCCACCGATTTACGGCCGTTTTCAATAACGTATCTCTAGTTACGGATATATTCCTATTGAAAAGTAATTAAGCTTAAAAGGATAGATTTTTATACCTCTAGTAAGTTAAACTAAGGATGGATAGGTTATTGAAAACAGCCGTCAGAGAATACTAGCGCAAAGACAACTTGATAGCATGATAACACAATATGACCAATTTTAATTTATCCGTATTTAAAACACTAAGGACGTAGTCCCAAGCGTGGCTGACTGTTTACGACTTATCAAAATCGGTTACAGTAAGAATTTATTCACTTTCCACTTCTATATTACCGTATCTCTGTAAAGAGACCAAGGTGTTATTAACACCACAGTGATGGTTTGATTCTCTCCCACCACGTAACAATGTAAATTTGGTTTTCTAATTTATATTATATGTTTATTATGCCTTATAAAGTCGGCAATGCTGTTCTGATTCCTCTGGTGTTCCTCTTCTTGGTGTTCTCTTCGTCTATTAGAGCAGATATGATTCGCTTCATACGCATTCGCCACTTTTACCTGCTGTCCGATAGCCTGGTAAACTCGTTCAATGGACCACCCACGGCAGACTTAATTTGGTCTGTCCATCGCATGGGCGACCTTCCTCGCCCTCTGGTGCCTTCCACTTTGCCCTGCAGGACAAGGCGCTTGATGGACGCACTCAATAGGGTTCTTAAAATCCTACCCTCGACTCTTATTACTTTATTGGTTACCATTTTTAATATTCTATTGTCTAATAGCGCGTTCCCCGAACAATGGAAGGATTCCATTGTTATCGGTATCCCAAAACCCAATAAACCTAAAGCTAATCCGTGTAGCTATAGGCCTATTAGCTTAATTAACTCGATCGGGAAACTTTACGAAAGATTAATTCTCGCGCGTCTTAATCATTACATCGCGGAGCTCAACCTGATACCCGACATACAGTTCGGATTCAGAACCGCTCACTCGTGTACCCAGCAGGCTCACCGACTCATCGAGTACATTCTCGTACGGCGTCAACTTCACGCTACCACGGCAGCCGTGTTTTTCGATGTCGCGAAGGCATTCGACAAGGTATGGCACAACGGCTTAGTATTCAAGCTGTATCAACTGGGAGTGCCAGACAGGCTCGTGCGCATCATACGAGCCTACCTTACTGATCGCTCCTTCCGATATCGAGTAGAGGGCACCCTATCCTCACCCAGACCCATCAGGTCTGGCGTGCCACAGGGTTCAGTCCTCTCTCCCACTCTTTTCTCGCTCTTCACGAGCGACATTCCCAAGTTTCCGAGTGACCAGCTCGCTCAGTACGCTGACGATACGGCACTCTACTTTGGCTCCGCTCTATTGAACCGATCAACCTTGAGCAGGAACATTAAAGTACTTCAAGCCGCCGTCGATGAACTAGGCAACAGGTTCAGAAAATGGCGGATTGAAGTGAACCCCACCAAGAGTGCAGCGGTACTCTTCGGTAACGCGAATAGCATCCGCGCTAAAAAACGACCGACCGACGTTATTAAATTGTATGAAACACCCATACCGTGGGTGAAGGATTACAAATACTTAGGAGTCACGTTCAACAGCAATATGAACTTCAAGAAACATATTGATACGGTATGCAATAGAGCCCGATTTGTCCTCAGTCGCCTTTATCCACTTGTGTGTGGGCGAAGCAAACTTCCGCTCAAACACAAAGTGACGCTGTACAAAACCATCGTACGGCCCATACTGTCATACGCAAGCGTCGTTTTCGCGCACACCCGACCGAGCTACTTACGTCGTTTGCAAGTAGTTCAAAATAAATTCACGTGCATGGCAACCGGAGCCCCGTGGTTCATCCGAAACGTTGACCTTCACCGCGACCTAGAGCTTCCGACGATAGCTCAACACTTTAAAGAGATCTCGCGACGCTTCTTTGACAAGGCGCCTAACCATCCCAACATCTTGGTTAGGAAGGCATGCGGGTACACCCCCCTTCACCATAGTCTCAACCCAATAAGACGTCCCAGACACGTAACGGTAGACCCGGATGACGACATCACCATCGCGAACGCGACACCCACACAAACACCGACACAGACACGCACACACCGCCTTCGCAGGCGTAGGCGCGGTCAACCACCGCAAACCACTGGCACTCGTCACTCTGACGATGGCCAGCGGCCCGCACCTTAGATACACCACACATTGTTTTGATACCCGACGAGACGTTAGTCCTCGTCCTGTAATCGTTTCACTACACTCACTCACACACGGACTGACTGACGGACTGACATACACCACTTACACAACCACAAACACACTCCACAAACAGACACAAACACAAACATACATGCACACTAACATTTACACAACTTACACACATACAAACATACATACATACAATCATAAACATATACACACACACTTACATACATTACACTAAACATCACCACACTCGCCGGCGAGTGTGTTCTTCTCATCTTTTCATCTTCATCTCATCTTCATTTTCATTTTCATTCTCTCTCCTTCCCACAAGACACAGCCGGTCTGAGGTTCGAGTCTCCTTAGGAGACGCCCCGCGACTGTTGTTGCGTAGTCTTTGCGGCCTCCACGACCCACGTCCTACTTCGCTGTGAAAGCCAGGGCTGCTAACAGCACAGAGGAGGTTTTAGTCGGTATGGGGCGTCCGCTAACGCGGACACTCGAGTCCGACATATTACGCCCCGTTCCGGGGCGTAAATACGTAACAGTATTTCCTCCTCTCAAAACAAAAAAAAAAAGATGGACGCACTCTCGCGCTGGGAGAAGTCCGGCTTGTCCAAACACTTGTTTTTCCCATATTTTTGTATGCTGCAGTCGAGAAAAAGAAAATTGATGCTCTGGAGATGTGGTCCTGGAGGAGAATGCTACGAATTTCGTAGACCGAGTTTCGCATCAACATCTCCATTATTCAAGAGCTTGGCATAAACTAACGCCTTTCAGTGTTAGTGCAGAGTCGCATACTGAAGTTCTTTGGACACGTCCCGCGGCATGTCTCCCTCTAGTGTTACAAGAGTTATAGGCCGCGATGACCACAAATACTCGGGTAACCCTTATGCTCGTTTGTCCTCCTGTTCCATAAAAAAAAATCACTCATATCGTCCAGCTTTACATCATAGTTGTCGTAACTTATTGTTCCATTAGGAACCCGTGTTTAATATCCATTTTCAATTAATAAACAAAAAGAAATTATAAACTGATTCTCGCCTCAAAATAACCTATTAAATAAAGAAAAATGAAGACCATAGATTTAGGTCTATGGCTTAACGCTAAAACGTGTTTTGTAATAAGACTTTTACATAGACCGTGGTTTAAATATGATTTAGACCTGCTTTTTTTGAAAGTCCGTGCTTTGTAATAAGACGGAAAGCGTCTTAAATACTATACTACTAATCTAATATATATATATAATATATACTAATAATCTTAATTTGAAGAAAGAAAACATTTTAATAAACTTATATCTTTAAACGAGCAATTCTTGTAAATATGTATATAATCAACGATTATCATAAAATTTAGTATACAGGTAATTTCGGGGGCGATAAATCGATCTAGCTTGGTTTCAATTTAAAAAATTATGTTTTATCCGTGATTTAATGAGAAACAGCTACTACATTAGAATACAAATGTAAATTTCGCCAGACTATAATAGCTCAGATGGGACATTGGGTGATCCGGAAAGCAGAAGACCCCGGTACAGATCCAGATGTCCTATTAGTTTTGTTTTGTTCAAGTTTTGAACATTCTTAAAAATCCGAGCAAGGCTCGGTCGTCCAAAGCTATAAATATTTATGTATAAAAATAAAACGACAGTTTCACAAACAATATATTCAACAGAACTGTTCCTTATTAAAGATACACGTCACAAACAAGAGATTATAATTACTCAACAGGGTGCTAAGTATCAATAACTTGTAGAATTTATTTCACACGATGTTTACTTTCACCACGGTTTGCAACAGTAAGAGTATCGTCACAAAGAAAAGGACCGGCGTCGCAAGCGGTTTCAAGGCCTTACTATAACTGTCTCCTGATACTATCGCCCTTGGAGCGACCACCGTTGGCATGGCGAAGGCCTGGTTGTTACAACGATCCAGCTGTAAATTTGAATTTCTTTACAAATTTGTAACCAAAATTTATGAACAATGCGGGACTCGAACCCGCGACTTCTCCATCTCGGGTTCCATTCAAGCGCTCTTTCGATCTGAGCCAACCGTTCGAGTACCCATGGGTTAGAGTCCCGCATCGTTTACTTATACAAATTACTACTCAATTAAAATGATAAGCCTCATTTCTGAGGGTTAACACTTTAGAAATGACAAACTGTTTAGGTTCTTTACAATTTTTTGACATCACTTATCGAATGTCAAAACCCATTCCAAAAAGAATGCCTCACATTTGTGGAGAACAAACCCAGGGGGCTGTTTTTTCAAAAAAAAATATGGTTATAAAGTAATATCGTACAATAACTTATTATTTTAAATGAGGCGAGGCGATTGAGGATAAGCTGAGGGCGGTCGCTCCATTCCATGGCTTTCTTAATGATACCACAGATGATACCAGATCATTAAGAAAGTCATTTATATTATACTAACCTTTACCACACAAACATTTTATAACAATTATTTTGAACATCGTTATACTTTTGTTTTGAACATTTTCTGGGATCTTGTTGTAAAAGCAAATACATCGACCCACAAAAGACTTACTAACTCGACTTAGCCGAGTAGTAGGCAATATAAGTTTATGTCTGTTCTTGGTGTGAACATTTATTAAACTTGTGGTCCGTAAACCTTTTTTCATTAATAAGAAAATCTTAAATAATAAACGTTTTGACGTACAAACCTCACAACAGGTCGTTTCCGGCGAACCCAGACAGCTCGAGCGACAGCCGCGTGTAATCGCCTCGTATGAATTACCCTTAGATATGACCGAAGTCACACACTTGTCATCCAAGTTGTGACATGTCATAGTGTGCACCCTGGACACGTGATAGCATCGATTAATTTAAAATTTGACTCACAAATACGAAAACCAAATCGGTCACCAATTTATTTTATTTATTTTACAATTTTTGGAAAACTTTACATACATTACATACATAATTGCAGAAGGAAAACTAAAAATTTTCACAGATAGGAATGATTATATGATGTAAGAGTTAAGTGGACAACAAAAACGAAAATTACATAAAAATAGCTGACCCAGCAAACGTTGTATTGCCAAATAAGGTAGTAAAAAAAATCAATTATTAAAATTTTTGGGTTATAAAAAATAGATGACCGATTCTCAGACCTACCAATTATATCGAATATAAAATTTATCGTACTACAATATTTATTATATTCGATTGCCATCTTGCAACCGTATTGCGGATCTGTGAATTGAACAGAATAATATACAAATCGCGATACAAAAATAGGTGTTGATCGTAGACGGGTGAAAAATTGAAGTTGTATGTACTTTTTAATGCTGGATCATAATAAAATCAAAATTAAAAATTTTGTCAAAAAAAATATTTAGTAATGGGTCGCCCTTATCATTTAGGGGTATGAAAAATAAATGTTCGGCGATTCTCAAACCTAGCCGATATGCACACCTAATTTCATACAAATCAGTTAAGCCGTTTCGGAGGAGTTTGGTAACAAACATCGGGACACGAGAATTATATAATATATTAGATGATAAAGAAAAAAAATAACAAGAGACCCAAAATTTACAATTAAACCTGATTGAAAAAGTACTTATACTAACAGTAACTGAATAAAATACTTTTAATAACTTAAAATACACACTTTAAAAAAACAATAATATCAATTCCTTTTTGACGATAGATGAAAAAATTTAATTATGCAAATTGAAAAATGGAATAATTTCATCATATTAATGTATTATAATCGTTACATAAGATACATAATAGCTTTAAGGGTAAATGTATATATACACTTCTATAATAAAGTCCCAGCCACTGTTCAGGCATTATCTATAAATAAATTTAAATGTTTTATTAAAAAATGGCTCTGTCGTAAATCCTATTACTCCACTGCTGAATATCTAAATGATGGGACAGCCTGGGACTAGATTGTGATTATTTTATAGCGATAGAAATGACTGTACAATATTGCATATTTTTATTGAAAAGAGCGCAAAAAAAGAATGCTGGGAGAGTTTCTTGCGCCGCTTCTTCTCTCTCAGAGCGCCATTTGTTTCCGAAGCGGTAGTAGTATCTAGTAGTTATTAGAAATGACATCAAAAAGAATTCTAAAGGAATCAATTTTCAGGAAAAAAATGCCTTTTATTTACAAACAAACATACATACATGTGAAGCCAATAAAAAGCGTGTAATAAAAATACCTAAATTTAATTGGATCCAAGCAGGCTCGAAGGGGCGTCTCCGGTTTGTAAGCACAAACAAAACACTCCAGCGGTCTTCTCTTGGTCGTGCGTGTGACTGGCACGGTCTTCGTGGCTATCACGTTGTACATTGGCGCTCTCCGCACTGGCAGCTCTGGCTTCGGAGCAGGTTCTGGCTCATCTTCAATTGTATCCTCATTGTCTTCATCTTCGTCCTCATCAGGTGATCCTTGCGACTTGCTGATGATCATTTAATATGTAAGCATTTTAATTAATTTAAAGCCGACTATTCATTTCTAAGGTCCAGTACTGCAGATGACCACGGGAATTAGATGAGTTCTTGCCCATTTGCAAAATTTTTCATGCATTTGAAAAATGAAGAATAAAATATTACCATTAATGTTATTATAATTGGCAAAGAATACTGGGAAACGATTGAGGGAAAAAACACTCAAAATCAATACTGGAACGCTGTGATAAAAAATACTCCCAAGAAGGGACTCTCTAAATATCTTTATTTGGTCTTGGTCTTACCAAGGACCGCAAAGCAGAGCAATGACTGGCAGCAACAATCATCTACAAACTATAGGGATAAATGAGTATACCAGCTGTAGATTATGTCTATGCTCTATAAATATTAATAAATTTCTTATAAATAGGTTTTATATATTTCCGTTATATTTTAGCCTTTTTAGTGTAGTAGATACTCTGCGAATTATGTCTTTTCGGTCTTTCATCTCAGCTACAGCTAATTCTACAGATTACGATGTAATTTAACTAAGCAAAATTTTAGGGAAAACAAACATTTTAGTTATACAAACATATATAAAGGCTTCTTTTTAAATGTCAACATGAAAAAGAATTCAATTAGTGCAAGCTGAAAGCATGGTAATGTTTGCTGTAACATATCAATATACATTTTTGGTGTAGCTATAGGTATGAAGTTCTGCTAATAAAACTATTTTTGGTATATGAAGTACGAGAAAATCGAACATTAAATGTCTCCTTTAGGCATGATTTAATTCTCTGGCAACGAATACATATTTTAATAAGCATATAGTTGCAATTTTACCCACGTACCTACCTAAATATGTTATAATTGCGTAAACAACTTTGTAAAAATAACAGTACAAAAATAAAAAAGACACTGGGATCACATATCATTAGTAAGTATTTTGTATTTCATTAATTTCAATGTAAAATAACACGAAGCGTCTGTTACAATATTTGAAAAATGCCGTTGAGTGTTAAGATGCCACGCACACAAGCAACTAATAGTTGCCGTAATAAAAAAGCTACTGTTCTCATGCAGTGCGGTATCTAGTTGGAGCGCAGCGGAGACCAATCCTTAATCTAAGAGACAAATATTATTATGTCCATAGTTTTCGCAGCGCGTGCGTTATCATGAGTTGTACGTATGGGCAAATGTTTGTTGACATGGGTTTAAACGCCACGACTAATCTTTGGTTCATTTAAGAGAGATCATTACTTCAAATACTAGCTATTCTGGCGATTACCCACGTACTTATATAGTATCGGTGATGATAGATAAATATTATTATAGGCAAATATTTGTTAACATGGGTTAGGTACGTTTTTCCATTTCTAAGGAAAATCTGTTTTTTTTTTGGTAATCAAATTCTAGCTTATAATATTATCAACTTCTTAGGGTCAAATGATTTTTTAAATAGGTTAAGTAGATTTTGAATTTAGCCATTTCAAATAAAACATAAATAAAAAATCAAATCCTCTCTTTTAATATTTAATATATTCTGAATTTTAAAAATCAAATAATGTAATGATTGGTTACTCACTCTTCCTCCTCTTCGTTGTCTTCCGATCCTTGCTGACAAAGAGCTGGCATCAGTAAGAGCATTGCCAGCAGAACGCCGGTCCTCCACCGAACCATAATACAGGATTTGAACAACCAACCAATCTAAATTTCTTTATTACACATTAATTTTGTCATTTTATATGAGAAAGCTTGTTTTTGGCTTAGATAGAATATTTCTGTGTGACGCTGTCTCTCAATATTTTGTGTTTGGAATTTTTTCTTTTTTTCTTCTGGCAGTGTCAAATGGTAGTAAAATCTTCATCGTCCAAAATAATTACCTAACAATAATTCTTTGATAGCAGATGTAATATTTTTATTTAATTCACTAACGACATCTATACAAGTATTTTAGTTAATGCTACTCGTGAATAGATGGCGCCTTATACATAATATAGACATCGGCACATTCCAAAACGTACGTTTTATAATAAAATTCACTTCTTTTAAACAACTGTTTCAAAACACAGATTTAATATCCTTAATAAAATGCGATTATGATAGTAAAATGAAAATTCCTTGTTTGCTTTGAAAGTTTATAAACTTATAAACTAAGCCTGAAATAGAAATCTGTTCTAAGTTCACAACGAATACAGTAGGGAACGGCGGTTCACTTCATTAATTTACCAGTCCTTTGTACCCGAAATATAATATAATATAACATTAACTTACACATTTTTCAATATTAAATGTTTCTTTATAAGAAAAATCTTATAAGTTAATTGGATTTTGGTAAGGGAAGAGCGAAACCTCAATCACAAGTATTATTATCCTGAAACGGATACTGCTGTGACAATGTAAAATAAGTGAATTGTTGATGTGAAATAAATATTAATTATTACCTGTATTGCGACGAAACAAGACGAACATACAACTAGTTAGTCGATATGCAAGTTCATATAGCACTGGACCCTTGGGGTTTATCGAACTTGTTGTGATACATGAAATGTTAAGTTGTTTTTCCAATAAGTTTCTGCTTAGCCATTATTGTGATGCCATTTCTGAATGTCAAGCTAGCATGAGTAAAAAAACGGTTACAGTTTTGATTACTAGAATAATTCGCGTTTTGGTTACATATTTGAGTGGCAAAAATGAAAAACACGAATGGTATGACAAAACACCATTATTTCTAACTTACTGGTATTAAGGTAATGCTAACAGTGTTTTGCTGTCTGCTTGTCTGTTATTACTAGAAAAACCAACCAGATGATCAAGACTTTCACTAGATGATACCTGAATGATACGCCCAAGTGTAACGCCCATATACAATACGTAAGATAGTAAACACTTTAAAAAAAAAATGTCTTCAGGTTTACATTATCTAAGAACAAGGTAAATAAAAAGAAAAAAATAATATTTTAAAGTTTACACAAACAAAAAAAAGGATTGTGTGGTTTTATGAAACCACGGTAAAAGTGAAACTTTTTTTCACATTTAACTAAAAATGTTTGGAATAATATTCCATTAAGGGTATAAAAATCGCATTATCAATCTTAATTTTATACTTGGAAAATTTGAATGAAAATGGGAAAAAATAAAAAAAAAAACAAAATAGCGTGGAGCACTGGCACATATGAGTAATAGTCTATACACTACGCGGTCAGCTGGTGCGAACTATAGGCGCCGCCCGACCGTCCCGCGACATGCAACACACAGATGAAAAAGTTTGAGACGAAGTAATAAAAGTTTTACTTTAACAATAAAATATTCGACAATAGCAATAGAAATATTGTAATAAAATATTAGAGAACTTAAAAGCCGAATATTCATTAAAGTGCTTCAATATTTAGTTTGTAATAATACTATGGATGTACAAATTAGCCTATAAGTGTGCTATATATACTATTTATTTCTTAATTTAGATTCTAGAATATTCCAGAATCATGGAATGTTCAGAAAATGGCAGGTGTTAACGGGCTTACGAACTTCATGAAAAGAAATTTAATGTTGTCGATTAGAAGTTCTGAAGCGACAAATTGTGGGCCGTAAAGTCGAAAAAAGTGTAAAAGAGAGACGGACATCTTGGAGATAGAGCAAGCAAAAGCGAATCGACTATTACTGTAACCGATTTTGTTTTTATGAAAATACGGCTTGAGACGAGCAGGACGTGCAGTTAATGGTAATTGATATGCCCTGCCCATTAAAATGCAGTGCCGCTCAGGATTCTTGTAAAGCCCAAAAATTTTGAGCGACAATTGCACTCGTCACCTTGAGAAATAAGATGTTAAGTCCAATTTGCCCAGTAATTTCACTAGCTTAACATATTATGCTTTTACGAAATTCAAAGGAATTATTCAAAAACGTTTGTGTGGTAGGTACAGGCAACTATAATGTAAATTATACTACAGATTGTAAATGGAGCGACCACCTTCAGGCTATTAAATAATAAATTTTATTGTTCTAAATTTTATTAAAAAAAAGTAGAAACTTCTTGCGGCCGTTCTTATCAGGTCTGAGGCTTAATTTTGGAATGGGTGGTAATTTTTCACGTCCATTAAGTGATTATAAATTCTGTTTTGAATTAAATGTTTGAATTTGAATTCCCTTTTAATTTTGTTGATTATCTACGTACTATCGAATCATCAAATATCAGGTCATCAAATCATACTTTAAGCATGCAATTGTTTAATTTTCTGTGGATGGAACCAAACCTAGCGTAATTGAGAACTTACGGCCGTTTTCAATAACCTATCTATCTTTAGTTTAACTTACTAGACGTAGACAAATCTATCCTTTTACGCTTACTAATATTTCAATAACCTATTTTGACAGATAGCATTGGACTATAACTATATTGGACATAACTATGGATAGATAAGGTCTTGTCATTAAACGATGACAGCAATGTATCCGTAAGTTAAACTAAGAGTAGATAGGTTCTTCAAAACGGCCATTAAACGATTAACTACTAATAGATTTCAGGCCTAATTTTGAAGTGAAAACTTCTTTAGCATCGTTGTGATTTGAAGGTTGATAAAACGGAATAACGACACAGTAAAAAGAGACAGACACATAAATTCAAACGATTTCGCGGGAGAAAATAAGATAGGAAGCATTATATATTGTTTTGGTACGAGGCAATTGTAGTTGTAGAAGAGATAGCCTTATGTATGAAACGAGTATGTATACCTTAATATATTCTGACGTCATGCGCATGACTTAGATGGTAGTGGTGATAGTAATGTCTTTCATAGCGCGTGAAATCATGTGTTATCCTGTTAACATGTATCGGATACAGCGATTGCGTTCGTGGAGTTTTTGAAACCAAATTTAATTTGAAAACGTGCAGTAGTCGCACTGTATCAACAAAAAGATCAAAAACAGTAATTGACACAGAATTCCAATGATATATTAAGACCAAAGTATTTATTTCATACTTTAGTCACCATAAACCTCTTGTATCATTTATCGAAAATATAAGCTCTGAGTCTGAATAAATCTATTTTTATATACCAATAAAATGTAAAATAGCGACCAAATAAAAGACGAAGAGACCAAATAAAGGACCAATCTTGAAACAAACCTATGAAATGAAATTTTCCAAATAGTGCCATAAACAGCGGAGGAAACATACAAATGAATTTATAAGCGATTTGAGAACTTCTCTCTTTTTTATCATGATCATAATATATATTATTTTAAGTTAAAGCTTAACTTGACATGATCATAAGGTAGTTAATAAGTAGATACGCTTTTAAAAGCTAACACATTCTTAGGCTCCATCACATCTTCATAAATAATCGAGCAGCAAACAAAACATGGCTTAACTCTTTCATCCACGCACACAAGCATTCTTTGGATCGCGTCGAACGGGCCTCGCCTTCACAAAGCGCGCCGCGTCCCGCAATTCCCGTACACAAACCCGAATGGACGACCTCATTAAAAATGAAACGCGACAACATTTCCCAGCGAAGCAACTTGTCAAAGCGAATAGCGCGACCTAGCGGTGAGTAGACGAACTACGGCACTCGCGAGGCAATCCTCTGTGCTTTTTTAATTAGCTTCATACAGTGTTGTTGAATGCGTGAAATACGCTAGATATTTTTCTCTCGTACGCGGTTAGTTTGGTAGCTTTGAGCAAAGTATGTTAATTCACAAGTAGCGGCCCTTGTGCTTTTTGAACTATTCGTTGGGGTTTTTTCCTGTGAAGTTCGAGGGCGTAATTAGCTAGGGTTTTAATATTGTGATTTAATAATCAGGGGTTTATAAAATGATGATCATCATTTTGTAGTAAAGCTATAATTGTATTATTATCTAACTTTGATAACAATTTGAATTTAATTTTAATCATTTCAGCCAAGAAATAATATAAAGAATCCAATAATTATATACCAACATAATTAAAATAAATACCTATTTCATAAACATAGAAGAAGGGCGCATATTACGCCGGAAATATAGATAGCTACACGAACAGGCATATCTGTAGCAAAATTTTATAATTCGCTTTATTAAAACAGCATTAGTTTTAATAATTTCATCTACGACACATTTGGTTTTACTCTACGACAGATATTTGATATTTCACGGTATGTTAAATTAGGTACTATCAACGGAAAATATATCTATACATTAGCACACAATAATATTCGGTACTGTTTTCATCGGTGTATTAAAAAACGGCTTACACCTTCCTAAAAGGCCGCCGATGGTCTTGTGATTCGTTGGTGTTGAAGGAGAATGTGGACGGCGGTAATTAGAAGACGTCAGGTGAACTGTACACTAATTGTCCTCCTATTCCAAAAAATACTGCGTGCGTACAAATGAATTGCATTGTGCATGAACCTCTAAGCTACATATGAAGTCCTGGTACATATTGCTAGGATGACACATGATTTCAACCGTTATTTCTATTACCTATTTATGGTGTCTATGTAGTAATACGTCGTGCGCATGACGTCCTCCGTACATAAGACAACCTCTCCTTCAACTATGATCGCCTGGTACCAAAAGACTCTATAATGCTTCCTATTTCATTTTTTCTCAAGTTAATTAATAAAATCTTATGAATTTGTGTCTCGCTTTTCTAAGCTCGTTTCATCGACTTTCAAATCACAACGATGCTAAATAAGTTTTCTCTTCAAAAAAGTGTTATAGAAAAAGAGAGAAAAGAAAAAGGGCAAACGAGTAAAATCTGCTTCGCATAATGTGACCCAGATCAGATTGCATTGCTTCCTCGCCATTAGACGATGGAAAGTCTCATGTAGATACATTCAGCTAAATACACCGTAATTTTTCCACTTATATCTAAACTAAAACTTTTCTTAACAACAAGTGCTTATTATATGCAAATCTTACTATTAATAAAATCCTTATTATGACATGAATCGGGTGTTACCAGCTCCAAAATCTCGCAACATCTTAAAACGGCGAAACAGTGAACATAAAACTTTAAAAAGCATCCCGCGCTCGGTTTTCCAACGCAAACTTCTTTTATCTCTGTCTAGGTTCGTTCAAAAAGTGCAAACTCTGTACAAAGTTCACTTTCGCCTTGTGAACTAATTTTTCGCTCGGTGTCAAGTTCAGGGCTCCGGAGGTTCGCGGGGAGGGTGCGGGCGGGAGTCGAGGAAGGCGGCTATGATAAAATAAAATATTCATTATGATTGCCTCAAGCGCGATTCCGTGGCTGTTCTTTATAATTTTGGCTCATTTTCGCGGTTAAACCTGTAGAAAGCATGGTGCTTGATGTTGTTTGGTATTGATAAAATCAATCGAAGTTATGGCATCGTTAACATTGTTAAACAGTAGTTGTTGATTTATTACATTGCTTTCTCTTTCGTATGATATATAGTTCGTATATTGAAGGATGGACGAAGTTTTGAAACTCTTTTTTTCTTTCTGATCATTAATTTCAGCCATAGATGGCGCTTTTATACAGATTTTATACAGACAAGCAGTCGCCCATTACTTTGTCGTTTTTTTTTCCACTCACATAGCAGTATGACTATTAAATTATTATTAATAATAAATTCATGGGTTATAACGTTATTTGCTTTATTTGGAACCTTAATAAGTTACTCCTTTAACTATAGTACGAAATATCTGTCAGCAAAAGTCAGTCAGCCCATTTCAAAAAAAATCGTAACAGACAGACAAACATTAAAAAAATTACATTATGATAGAAGTAGCGTGTAACAGACAGTTCAGTGCCTTTTATAGATTTATCTACATACATGCTTTAAATCCTCTATTAAATATTCTAAAACCAACGCCCAATGTCATAATAACCATTACATCATCCAAACGAGTGTTGTAATGAAATTCAGTACAACATTATATCATCCGTTTTCATTACAACAATCCTTTGGATGATGTAATGGATACTAGGATTGGCTTTTTTAATGTTAGCAGTAAGCTAACTGTTTCAGAATCTTTTATAGAAGATTCATATTATGGGTGTAGGTAAAGTCTTGTATGCAACTTTTGATAATTAGGTATCAAAACACTCATGTGATACTATTATAACCCACATTCGTATGTTAATACCCCTTATTACACAACAGTTGCATAAATAACTATTGCAACTTTTTCATACAGTTTTCGGGTGTTATAGTTGTAATGAAATTGGGTGTTCACATACCAATAAATGTATCCCATGTTCGTACATAAACAGACCAAAACAAAAAGTAATTCGTAAAATCAACTTGAGCTGAAGCTGTTCCTGCATAAATTACCAATAAATAAACAGACAAAGGAAGCCCCGTGATGAGATATAAAAGTTGAAGTGACGTAAAAATTGTTCCTGACCTGCCTCAACGCGGGAGTTGGCTGTCTCGCCACACTCCCGACTTTTTCCCGTTTTCCCCCTAATTAGTCCATTAATCTGTGGAGCGATCTAACTCTGCATTCATTATCGCGGTTCCTCCTTTTGTATTTGAGAAAGACTTCGAGAATTTACAACAACATAATAACATTTACATTTAAAGAATACAGATTTTTATTTGCATATTTTTTGACATAGCTAACATCAAAAACTCTCAACCGATTTAATAAATTCTCTCACCTGTACAAGGAAATATATTTTTTTTAATGAAAATAAGACATTAAAAATGCTTAAGGTTGTAGTTTGTACCTTTTTCACTGCCACGAATGTGATCTTTTGTGATAGCCACTGTTAACTATAAGCTCACTGCTAATATTGATTCTTTTCATGAATCTTACTATATCTTTTGCAGTAAGCTGACGTATCTCAAGTGATTGATGAATTGGACTTCCCAAAGAGAAGTTACGTTTATGCATTAAAAGACCACATTCAGAGAGAATGTGTAACCAATTTCACCCGGAAAAAACTTAAGATTGATGGAATTATACAGAAACATGTATTAGGTATTTTGGAAGTTTTGGCACCGTTCATAATTACTTGTATCTAGGCAAATTTTGAATATCTTCGATTACGTTATTTTTATCTCCTCAGGGATTTCAATTTAATAATAATAATCAAATTTCAGTGAAGCAGTAATGTGTAAACATTACTGTGTTTTGGTCTGAAGGGCGCCGTAGCTAGTGAAATTACTGGGCAAATGAGACTTTACATCTTATGTCTCAAGGTGACAAGCGCAACTGTAGTGCCGCTCATTTTAGGGTTTATCCATCAGCGGAACGTCCTGCTCGTCTAGTCCCTTATTTTCATTGTTTTTTTTTTTTATTTTTATTAATAAAACAGTTTATTCCTTTATTCAGAAGGGAGAAATAGACAAGTGAGTTACCTCATAGAAAATAAAAAGAAGCCCATGTATATTCACAGTATCAGAGGTCAATGAAAAGGCTGCTGGTTTGCGGTAAGAGCCTGCCCTGTTTAAGACATAGAAAGGCATAAAAGACATTTATTTTCCCAAAATTGATTCCTTTAGAATTATTTTTGATATCATTCCTGATACACTAGATACTACGACTGGAATAAGTGTTATCCGGTCTTAATAATAATAAATTTTCTTTATTGAGGCAACACAGGCCCATATTTTGTTAGTTACAGGCAATAAAACAATGTTATTATGTTTCAATTAATAAATAATAATAAGTAATACGATTTGCTTCATATATTTTTATAGCGTACATAATAACTTCAGAAACAATCTGAGACAGCGGTGTTTATCGGACAAGAACTTGAATGAATCGCTGCGATATTGGCGAATCCAGTTCTCCCACTATCATATTCAGGATACTGTTTGAGCTCGAACGCAGCCCTGCCACGACGTAATTTTCCTTATGATGGCATAGAAATCATCCGTTCGTGTTTCAGCAAAAAAGCCTGACGCCGAACAAAACCGCGGCAAGCCCAACAGTATCCTGAAACTATTGTTATATTAACTATTTGTGTGTCCACAGGCCCACCGTGTAGAAAGTTTGACAGTTAGGCTTTAAATAGCGTAATTTTTGCTTCCTTGCTACATCGGGCGAACCTGCGGGCCAACATATTACACCTGACAGCTAAGGCTCTTCGTATTAGTTCTATGTTCACCTAGTCCCTAAGGACCTCCGTAACATAGTGACCTAGATGATAACTGGGTGACTCGTTTGAGTAAAGTCCCATTGAGTGCGATATCAGGCTCATATTGCACTTGCTTACGAGGGGCCTGTATTCACTTTTGGCCAAGTTATACACTAACCAGTTTAGCAGTGTACTTCTCACATGTTTTTTTCTTATGGAATAGGAGGACAAACGAGCGTACGGGTCACCTGTTGTTAAGTGATCACCGCCGCCCACAATCTCTTGCAATACCAGAGGAATCACAGGAGCGTTGCCGGCCTTTAAGGAAGGTGTACGCGCTTTTCTTCAAGGTACCCATGTCGTATCGTCCCGGAAACACCGCACAAGGAAGTTCATTCCACAGCTTTGTAGTACGTGGAAGAAAGCTCCTTGAATACCGTATTGTGGAGGACCGCCACACATCCAGTTGGTGAGGATGATAACATAACTTGTGGGGTGTCGTGCGAAGGTGGAATTCAGCGGCAGGAATCAGGTTAAACAGCTCTTCGGAATACCACTCCCCGTGATAAATGTGGTAGAAGACACACAATGAAACGACGTCTCTACGCAACGCCAAGTGATCCAGCCGTTCACAGAGCACTGGGTCCCCGACAATTCGAGCTGCTCTGCGTTGCACGCGGTCAAATGGATCGAGCTGATACTGGGATGCGCCAGACCAGAGATGACAGCAATACTCCATGTGTGGCCGGACCTGCGCTTTGTAGAGCGCTAGTATGTGGGCCGGCTTGAAGTATTGCCGTGCTCTATTAATGACGCCCAGTTTCTTTGAAGCCAATTTGGCTTTGCCCTCCAGATGACCACGAAATTGGCAATCGCTCGAGATTTCGAGACCCAGTATTCCGATACTAGGCGAGGCTAAGGGAAGTGTTGTCTAAGAGCGGTGATACGGCAAATGGGGTTTTTTTAGTGTTAAACGCGCAAACTTGAGTCTTCTGGGGGTTAAATTGGACAAGGTTCAATTTACCCCATTTCGCGACCTTCTCAAGAGAGGACTCGATAGAAGACACAAGTTTCTCCCGGCACTGATCGACGATTTCCCGAGTGAGACCTGCATGGCCCATGTATACGGCATCACCAGTGCTGTCGTCTGCATAGCAATGAATGTTCGAGGTGTCCAATATATCATTGATATGCAGAAGAAACAGCGTGGGAGATAGCACACAGCCTTGGGGCACTCCAGCATTCACGGGCTTCGGGTTCGAGCAATATCCGTCGACAACGACCTGAATGCTGCGCCCAGTGAGGAAGATAGAGGTCCACTTGCACAAGCTCTCGAGAAGCCCAAATGATGAAAGTTTTGAGAGGAGCGCCTTGTGCCATACACGATCAAAGGCCTTCGCTATATCCAGGCTAACTGCCAGGCCTTCCCCCTTGCTTTCAATAGCCGCCGCCCATCTATGTGTTAGGTATACCAGAAGATCGCCAGTCGACCGACCATGGCGAAAGCCGTACTGCCGGTCGTTGATCAACTGCTGACCCTATAGGTATACCAAGAGCTGGCGGTTAATTATACTCTCCATGATTTTGGAGAGTAGGGAGGTAATAGCAATAGGCCTGTAGTTTGCCGGATCCGAACTGTCTCCTTTTTTTTGGGATCGGATGGACAAGGGCTGACTTCCATGAATCAGGGACTACGCCTTTTGAATAAGAGTGCCGGAATAAACGTGTTAGCACCGGCGTCAACTCAGGGGCACACGTTCTAAGCACGATTGGAGAAATGCCATCCGGCCCGCTCGACTTCCTGACGTCCAACGAAACCAGAGCTCGCCTAACAGTCTTCTGTCGGAACTGTACTTCAGGCATGGAGCTCTGACACCGCGGGATGGTCGGCGGTGTTTTTCCGTTGCGGCATGGACGGCTGGCTGAAGTTACCAAGATCAGCATTCGACAACGACCAGAACTTGCGTGTTCCGGTCGGGTAACTGGAAAGCTGCTCGCCGATTTTGACGACGTGTTTGACTTTGCACGGGCGATTTGCCGCTTAAAAAATCTGGAGGCACGGTTGTATTTCCTCTTAAGAACTATGCAGTTCGGATCCTTTGTGCCCAGCGCCGCAACCCAAGTTCGATGCGCTTGTTTTCTGCAGTCAGATGCTGCTTTAACTGACGCATCGAACCAGGGCTGTGATCTGCCACCGATCGGTATCCATGCCCTGCAGTATCACATCGGCTACTGCAACGGCGCAGGTACTAGGATCATCCGAAGGGAAACAAACCCTGCCCCAAGGGTAGGATGAAAAAAAAGGAACGCATCCTATCCCAATCTTTTGACTTGTAGTGCCAAATGCGGCGGGTCGCTGGTGGTCTGCGACGTTGGCGTCGGATAGGCACTACACACCTGACCAGGCAATGGTCGGACGTTCCGAGAGGGGCGTCGACAAAGACCTGGTAACCATCGGGATGTCAGCAGAAGATCCAATAAGGACGGCATGTGGCTATCCACATCCGGGAGCCGCGTTGGCGACTCAACCAATCGGGACAGACCATACGCCAATGCAAAATTATGCACCGATCTCCCTGCGGTGTCTGTCGTACGTGATCCAAGCCATTCGGCATTGTGCCCGTTGAAATCACCCAAGACTACGATTTCAGCGGAGGGGATCTTTGCAAGCACGTCGTCAATTGCCGCTTGAACGCAGCCCATGAGATGATCGGTTTCTGCGTTACCACTATGGGACCTGTAGACACACGCATAGATGCGGACGCAGTCCTCTAAATCTACGCGGAGCAAAAAATTGCCGAGACGGCGACAGCAGATATCCTCCCTAACATACAAACATACCCCGGCATGAGGCAAAAATTGTGCTCAATTTTGTACCCGGGGTACGTTAAATATGACGTATCGCTAGGTCGAGATATCTGCGTCTCCGTAAGGAAACTCAAGGCCGGCTGCGCCATCTCAAGGTGGTGGTGGACGGCGTTTAAATTGGAGTGAATTCCCCTGATATTGCAAAAGTCCACGTTGAGTGTGGAGTGGGGTGCCGTGGTGTTACTGCCTCGTTTGTCCTTGGTCATGCGCGGTTTTGTGCCCTCCCCAGAATACGAAGGGTAGACCGAGCTAGAGTGCTCGGGGAGGGATTCTCCGAATGGCATCGAATGGCCACCGGTCCTCGACACTAACCTATGCGAAACATAGCGGCATTAGGCCGCTACTTCACGCCGGTATTCTGTGGTTGAAGCAACTCTTTGTTAGAGCCGCCCGTGGGACCCAACAACACCATGTCATCTGCATTGCTTCGATTATTTACACAGATGCTATGTATCCAGCACCCAATTGGCTTTTTGCTGAGTTCCACGATCAGCTCATTCACCTTAGGTTGTAATTCACACACATCCTGCTGAATTTATTTGCAGGGGTTTCCTCACAATGTTTTCCTACACCGTAACGGCGTCAATTTCATAAATAATTAATTACATTTGTTGTATATTAAAACCGAAAACTTCTGTAATGCAGTGCCATCTGTGACTAAAAAAAAAACATTTCAGAGTAATACAAAACACTTACTCGTATGTGAAGTAACTTCAAAGCTTGGATACATCTAGAGATCACATACCGTGGGTATATACTCCCAGGTCACATACATAAGCAAATCATGCTGGAGTTAACATCCAACTTATTAGACGTTTCGGAAATTCGGTTTCGCATGACGTGGCTTTGACTGGCTTTGAGACTAGTGTTGTGACCGATACCACTGATAATATCGACAGTTACGAATTATTTTATTTATTGTGATATAAATTAATTTGAAGTTCACTCATTTTATAAAACCAAGCTTTAAAATATTCAGTGATATTAAAAATATAGAATAACAAACAATATTTAAAAGGTAGTTCATGAATATTATACTAAAAATTAAATAAATCGTTGAATTCCGTTTTAGTAGAAGCAGATCTAGCCATACAGGAAGTATGTTCTTGTATGTAGTCTAGGCTACATAATCGTAATCTCTAGTATCATATTATGTTATATATTTCTGACAGATATAATACACCTCATCTTTTCGTCATACCGTCGCTTTACACCAGAATTTATTGTGAAGTCATATAAGACAATCTGCACTAGGTCTAATTGGACATGCAGTTATGATAAAAATATATGCATTATTAATATAAAAAAAACTAGGCTTAAAAAAACCGACTTCAAAAACTGAAAAGTATCAAATAACTAAAAATTTAATTTAATACACCTCTTTTACAAAAACCTTTACCTTTAATATAATTATTATTATATGTGCTACCTATTGATATTTTTTAAGTCAGTGCCAAGCCCTAAACAATATAAAAATCAATATTATAAACAGCTTACTTACTGTAATTATTTAGGTTGTCTGGCCACGCATGTCTGTCCGCCTGGGTTGTTTTGTGCTAGACGAAGCTATCCCGCTCAAAGTCACGCGTGGCGAGTGTAGATACTTACTGTTACATTTGGCTTGGCACCGATTTCAAAGCTATCAATATGTAGCACATGCAAATAATAGTATTTTATTAATATTAAAGGTAAAGGTTTTCATAAGAGGTGTATTAAATTAAATTATTAGTTTTTTGATACTTTTCAGTTTTGGAAATCGATTTTTTTAAACATAGTTTTATTTTTTATTTCTTACGTTTTAGTGTCAGTTAATAATAATACATAATCAACCTGAATGAAAACTCAAAAAAAACCGTACACAGAAAACAATTATGACATCCAGGTAGACTAAAATTTTCATTTAAATGTTCATAAAATTAAAACTACTTGGCCAAATTATGTAGAATTTTTATGGGAAAAATTACGTAAATCGGATCATGACTCTCAGAGTAATCGGTCAACATACATAAAAAAAATACCGATCGAATTGATAACCTCCTCCTTTTTGAAGTGGATAAAAAAAATGTTTGTGATAAATATTACAAATATTTACGTGTTGTTTTAATTGTTTACAGACAAAAATTTTCAATTGCTAAAATTTTAAGTTTATGCACAATTTGGGTGAACCCATACTATAATAGAATCCATAAAAATATAGGTTAGGGTGGATAAGTTTACAATTTCAAAGCTAGAACGACTCGAATATTTTCTCTAGCAATAAAATATAATTACTAGTATATTCCAAACTTATCGATACTCAGTACCCATCACTTATCTTCCGATATCCAGTTGGAAATACAAACGCTGAGACGTCGGTCCGGGCTTAGCTCCGCCCGGCCCAAACACTCGCTAGTAAATCCTTCATTTATGTAACTAATGGTTTATATACGACTACGAAAATGTGTGGTCGCTTACTTGTATGTATGGAATTTGTCCTGATTAATTTCTAGTTTTGAATTAAAGTTGTTTGAATTCGAATTTCTATTGGAAAGTAAATACATATTACACCATAGTATCTTAGTGGTCTGTCCTGAAATATGACCATAGCTTTTATCCATTCGAATCAACTTCAATCATCAACAAAGTATACTTGATCGTATGTACTCATAGACCGACATTTCCACCACAAGTCGCTTCTATACATTCTCATTAAAAGGCATAAAAGGCATTAATTTTCTCAAAATTGATTCCTTTACAATTTTTTTTGATTTCATTTCTAATATACTAGATACTACTACCGCTTCGGAAACAAATGGCGGTCTGAGAGAGAAGAAGGGGCGCAAGAAACTCTCTCAGCATTCTTTTTTTGCGCTCTTTTCAATAAAAATATACAATATTGTACAGTCATTTCTATCGCTATAAAACAATCATAATCTAGTCCCAGGCTGTCCGATTACTTACGGCCGTTCCCAATATACTATCTACAGATAGAGATAAATAACTACCTTCTACGTCCCATTGACAGACAGCGTGCACGGATAAGGTGAGTTACCGTCGATAAGTTTATTGGGACAGAAAAGTCAACGATAGTTAAGATTTTTACCTCAAGTAAAAGATAGACTGAATATTGGGAACGGCCGTTAGATATTCAGCTGTGGAGTAGTAGGATTTACGACACGTAACTACAAATTATGCCCAGAACAGTATTTTAAAACGTATAACATACTTATATAATACCGAGTACCCAGGTACTGACATTTTCGCGACGTCTAAGCAACGCTTTTTACACGAAATCTCAATACTTAAAACACACGAAAATAAAATTGTATAACATATAACATAAACAGGGAAACACTCAATCACCTACACTATATATATATATATATATATATATATATATACACACACCTCTAAAATAATATTATTATTAACGTATGTAATAATATTAGCATAAAATAACAGATTATTAAAGTTTTGTTACTATTATTCTTAATCCTAAATTGGCATATTTGTAAAATTATTTGTAAGTCTATTGTAATGGTATATAAAGCTGTTGGATTATTAGTAAATAAATAAATAAATTTATTTATAGATAATGCCTGAACAGTGGCTGGGACTTTATTATAGAAGTGTATACATTTACCCTTAAAGCTATTATGTATCTTATGAAGGCTACTGGAATTAGTTACAAGCAATCCCATTATTCCGTTTTTAGAGATCCTTAGCAAACGTGCGTACAAATACTTTATTAGCTAGAAAATAAAAATCTTGACTGTTGCCTCTCAATATATTCTTGATAATGTATATAGGCACTTAAGTGAATTTCCTAGAAACTGTCATAACCATAATTTTAACACGTATAAACGATCTAACAATTAAAACTCCACAAGTTGAAATAAAGATATCATACAGTTGTCTAAGTAAGTAGCTATATATCTTGAATGATAAATTTGAAGCAGATTGAAGAACGGCTAGGTGAAGACAGCGCGGGGTTCAATTTGATCTGTCGTGCGAGACTTCAGTGGCCGGAATGTGAAACGCTTCACTTGTTTGTTGTGGGTGGAACTGGCGAAATTTCCTCTTTGTTGCTGCGCTCCACCCGGTTTCAATGTGTGGTGCAAGTGTCGCTTAAATTATAGAATATAATAATAATATTGAGACACTATTACACAAATTATCTTACCACAAACTAAGCATAGCCTGCACTATGTAAAACAACGCTATAATATTAAATATGATATACCTACTGAAACTTACATAATATAAACATCCATGATTTGGAAATAAAGATTCACGTTCATCATATCAATGTTTGCACCATCCGGGATTTAAACCGGGGACCTCTAGTTCAGTAGCCAGGGTCACAGAGCACTGGTCTATATGGGTCAAATATGCATACATAATATAGGCTTTATATAGAACATCCTGGAAAAACCATAATGCCTTCATAATACTGTTCTAAGCTAGCATGGTTAACATTGGGAATTTCTCAATTCGACTGTATTTTTTTTTGTACCTTTGTTACCAAATGAGAAATGAAACTTTTTGAAACATTTGAAAAATATTTGTCAGCTGTGTCGGTACATGGAAAATAGAAGGCAAGCGACCGACAGGCAGGAATCCGATACGTTGGTGCGAATAGATTCGCGACGCCGCTAATAAAAACGTTCAAGAAGTTATGCACATTGCCAAGGACCGTAACAAATGAAAAGCGATCGTCCGGAGAATAATTCATGGAGGTCACAACCCTCAATGACGACGACGCAATGAGGAGGTGTCCGAAAGGTTTTTCAGATTTGATGAGGGAATCTATGAGTATTCAGATGTTTGTAATCTGCACTGGCCACTAATAATTGTTTTGCTTTGCATTCCTACCTGGTATTTGTTTAAATATAAGTTCTTAGATTTACTGTAGTTCCTCGAGTTCCTATGTTATTTCAGCCATATTGCAAAAGCCACGCATGCATGCATTCACCGTCACGCTCATTAAATGATACTTGCAACTCTACTAAAAGTAAGGGGGCTTACAAGTAATCTCGTAGGGAACAATCGTTTAATCTTATAATGTTAAATATTATAATGGATTACCAATCAATTAAAGTTACTTTGTTACTAACACATTATATTCCTTTGTTGGTCGAAATTAAGAATTTTATTACTTTTATTATTATAACCTTAGTGACTTTGCATTGCAATTCATCCAAAGGCCTCCGGGATTTGAGGTTACAGACATAAAAAACGCACGACTCAATAAACTTCTCCATTTAGAAGTAGTTTAAAAACCATTGATTTCAAAATATATGAATATTAAATGATTTTCAATTCATCATCTGCCGGAAAATGTCCAGTGCTGGACAAAGGACTCCCCCAAAGAAAGACGACGATCGGTCCTACGCTGCCCTCATCCAAATTATTCTGGCGATCTTGACCAGATCGTCGGTCCATCTTGGGGGCCTACCAACACTGCGTCTTCCGGTACGTGGTCGCCATTCGAGGACTTTACGGCCCTCTGTCCGTCAAACTATGTGCTCTGCACACTGCTACTTCAGTTTCGCAATCAATTGATTCTCCTACGGATCTCCTCATTTCTGATTCGATTTCGCAAGGAACCTCCGAGCATAGCCCTCTCCATTGCCCTCTGAGCGACCACGTCTGCGTACCGTAAGTCATCACTGGCAACACACACTGGTTGAAAACCTTCGTCTTCAGACACTGTGGTATTTAGTAGTTTTCAAATAGGTTACCATCTAAATCGAAAATGTAATTAAAACGTAACCTCCTTTCACATAGACCACACTTAAGTTAGAATTTGGTCGGCATTATGTAACGGCTTGTTTCTCTTACATAATGTATTGTCATGGACTTCTTTGCCTATGTACGTGTGGGCTTCACATAAGACGGGCTTACATTGGATTTATAAAGTCGGTGAAGCAATATTTGTTCACTGGAATTGCGGTTCATGCGGCTTCCTATGAATTTTTGACTTCGCTAACATTTTACTTGTTCGAATACTCTATGTATAACATCATATTTCATTTAAGATTCTTTCAATTTCAATGTGTGCCGGTAGTTTTGTTTTTTCAAGCAAGTTCTTATTTATATATGTTTGTGATGGCTGAAAAGGTCAACTTTAACTATTTTTTTTTTTGCATTTTGAAATCAAATAGGTTAATTTGATTAAACTAAGCTATTTAATTATTATATAAAAAATCATTAGATAGGCATGTCTTAGATTAAGGATTGGTCTCCGCTACGTTCCAACTAGATACCGCATGCGTAGTTGCAAAGTGCTGCAACGAATACTACGCCCATGTGTGCGTACTCGAACCAATCTCGAACATGTGTGACGTTGATTTGAAACTAAAATGCCGGGTTGTGTGGTAAAACTTTTGTAAAAATAATTCTACGAGAAATAAAAAAGACACTGGGATCACATATCATCAGTAAGTATTTCGTATTTTATTAATTTCAATGTAAAATAATACGAAGCGTATGTTACAAAATTTGAAAGATGCCATTGAGCCATCTGATAGTTGCCGTAATAAAAAAGGTATTGTTCTTAGGTAGTGCGGTAGGTATCTAGACCAATCCTTAATCTAAGGGCTTTGCATTTGTATTTTTATTGGTCGGTCAAAAGACGATTGCAATTTTTATTTTGCATTTTCTACATGTTAAGCTAGTAAAGATAGAAGTGTAGAACGCATATATTTATATTATGTTACAACTTACACACGTACAATATATATACAATTAAAAAATATTTATCCGACTGACACTGATTGTCGTCAAGCAAAAATAAACTAAAAATATCAGCTTATCACAAAGAACAATGGCGAAGTTTCATACTACAAAATATTTGAAATTGAATGGAAGCGTCTCAAGAACTGACGTGTACTAATTAATTCTCTATAATTTTCTGCATCTACTGACATTATTCATTTTTAATTTGGGACCGGGATAATGGAGAAACAAATGATTATTTTGTTTGAGTTTTTAGGTTAGGTTTTTATTTTTATTACGTTACCGTTCTAACTAACTATATTATACTTATCTATTATATTCCAACTAACATGTTTCAACAACAATAACACTGAATAACACCAATTCCAAAAATCTTTAAGGATAGGAACTAGTACCCATAGGCAAATAGTTAATAAATACCTACCTAATTACTAACGTCTACGGTACTACTGTCTACGGTCAACAACTCTGAGTATTATATTATGATAAAATGGAAACTTGTTACTTGATGCAATGGTAATAACAGTTTATTTGCAACAAACCAGAGTTGGTTGTGCATAGCTTTATAAGTAATTTTATAAGAGGGAAGTCAAATGCGCAATCCATAGTCGTAGGTACTTCTAAAGTGAAGAGTGCCTAACCTACGCCCGAATTTAAGGCTCGGGTCGACTTTTAAACTAAGTACTTCCATTTTTATAATCTTAAAAAACTGGTAAAATAAGTACAGTAGGTAGCAGTAAATTAAACAAGCAAAATATTTTATTTTGTTTATTGTTATATAAACAGCGCACGTTAGACCAAATCGAGGGGCATATCATAGTCCGATAATGGAGAGCAGAAGTAGTTCAAAATGAGGTTCAGAGTTTAAAACGAGAGAAAGATATTATTCAAGTCCAAAACAAAGCCATGTGAATAGAGAATAAAATAAGTACTTATTAAAATAAAGAAAGCACAAAACAACACAACAGCGGTAACTATAATTGATAGGTATTATTAGCATTAGGTAGATCATAGGTGACAGGTATAGAAATTAGAAACTCATTGATCACTTGATCATCGCTGTCAGTCATATTGGCAGATAGCTTTCCTTGATCTAACCTAAAATGGATGTGATTTCATAGTCGTGACAGCATATAATGTGAAAATGAAATAAATATTTTATTTATTTCCCCGTTTTATTTAGTTCCTTTTGCAATACAATTTTATCTAACAAGTCCATTTATCTACGAAGTTTTTTTTTGTAACTATCCTAACCTTAGACGGTTATTCCTATAGTCAGATAAAATTTCGCCATTGTTCTTTATAGAAGTCTTTAAAAATAGAATGAAATATTGTTACGAACATAAATTTAAAAACATTAACGGACCTGGCAGTCCGATAATAAGTGACCAATTTTGGTTTGTCAAAGTGTGCATTAGCTAATTTTATATTATTTTAAAGTCTTTACAATTTACTAATGGTTTTATATTCAAAACACTGAGGTGGCTGACTTTTTACGAATTGTCAATCAAAATCGGTTACAGTAACAATAGATTCACTTTCCTTATCTATTTTGCTGTATTTCCATAAGAGATAGTCTCTCTCTCTCTCGCTTTTTTCGTCTATAAGCTAATATATATTTTTTTATGAAAATAAGGGACGAGACGAGCAGGACATTCAGCTGATGGTAATTGATACGCCCTGCCCATTACAATTCAGTGCCGCTCAAGATTCTTGAAAATCCCAAAAACACTGAGCGGCACTACAACTGCGCTCATTACGAACTCTAATTTATTTTATCAAAAATATCTCATCAACATTTCCATGTATAAATTAATACATAGTTAATGTTGCCATATATGATTGTCTCAATTAGTTGCTCGCAATTCACCTGTACATAACGTAACTGGGGTAGTTTCCTACCCCCCACCCTGGTTGATAGGGGGGTGGGGGGGGTGGCACGGCGTGAGCGTAGAACTTGCTTAGATAATGCGCATACATTAAACTAAGTCCAAACTAAGGCTTCGTATCTTGATGAACGAACTTTGCCGAACGCCTGCGGTCTAATTAGTAGCTCTACACTTAGGATAAATTTCATTTACATATAAAAACTATGCGTGTATGCTTAAGCACGGAATGAGTTCTTGATTTGAATTTATACATGTATTATTCATGAATTGGAATATTCGATTTAATATAAATAAGTAGTGTTTTTAACCGACTTCAAAATGGAGGAGGTTAGCAATTCGATCGGTATTTTTTTATGTATGTACACCGATTACTCTGAGATTTATTATCCGATTTACGTAATTTTTATATATTTATATATTTTTTTACATAGTTTGACCCAGTAGTTTTCATTTCATGAAATTTTTTTATGAAAATTACCTCTTGAAAATTACCTAAATTACTCTTGTGTAACCTGGCACCGACTTAAAACCTATCAATAGGCAGCACATATAAATAATAGTATTTTATCAATATTAAAGGTAAAGGTAGGTTATATTAAATTAAATTTTTAGTTATTTGATACTTTTCAGTTTTAGACGTCGGGTTTTTTAAACGTAGTTTTTTTTAAGTAAGTCTTTTATTGGGCGATGTATATGCTTCTACAATTATATGATCCCAGAAAATGTACACAACGAATGTGTTACGAAATTTAAAATAATTGTTAAAAAGCGTTTGTGTGGGAAAGGTTACTATAACATAAACGATTTTCTTATAACACCACAGACTGGGAATGAAGCTAACACCCTCAGGCTCTTTAATTATAAATGTTAATTGTACGATATCACATTGTATCTATATTTTTATATAAAAAAAAGCCCGCTAAGTTTCCTGCGCCCGTTCTTCTCAGGTCTGAGGCAGTCTTTTTTGAATGGGTGGAGTTTTTGACGTTCAATAAGTGATTTTGAATCCTATTTTGAATAAAAATATTTGAATTTGGATTTGAATATGGGCTGCTTTGTCAGTATTATATAAACGATGTTTTCAACAGTTAGACCTTATTGAGCTCTTATGTACCCACTGACTCTCATTCTTTATAAATTCCATTAATACCAATATAACAAATAACATTCATAAGTCAGATTCAAGGTGATGTCTCAGTTATAGGCAAAAACACCGAAAAATAAGAAAAAATACGTAAAATATTTCTGAAGTGTTAAATTTTTTAAGTAGGTAATATAAATTGTGATTTTTGTGTACGATAAATAATATATATATATATATATATATATATATTATTAATAAATATGTCTACTGATAAATGAAGCAAATCGATCGAAATTATTCCGTAACCATTCCAAAATATTCAAAAATGCACAACGTTAATGTTCAAGTTTTCGATTCTGCTGGCACTCCCGGAAGAAAATAGCGGGTTGCATTTTTTTTAATAGGATATGGTAACGCCGGTAAAGATGGGTATCTTGAAATCTGCCAGAGGAATCACAGAAAAAAAGCATATAAAATCCTTCAATATATCAACTGTGAACTTATTTATTTTTCATTTGCGACGGGATGCAATTTGCTTATGGCAATAATAAAGATAAAAATAAATTTTTATTAATGAATAATGATTGGAATTTTTAAATTAAGCCACGGAAAGTTGAGTTAAGCTGTTCGTGGCAGCAACTTGGCAAGCGAGTGCGATGTAAATTAATTTTAAGGTAAATTAAAATATTAAATAATAGTTTAAAAAAAACTAAAAAACACGCATTTTATAGAAAACCGTATAAAAAATAGAAAATATCTCTTAGTTTGGTTTATTTATGAAAGCATGTTTTATTAGTTTTCTTAAACTGTTAATTGTATTCTTAAATTAAAAAGTCTCTTTGGTACTCTAAAATTTCATATTATTAGATAAATCGGTTAAAGATAATGGTTTTAATTTGAAATTAATATCAATTATAGACGATAGGTGAAAATTATATAAATTAACAAAAATCTTATTTTCCGAAATGAAAAATGAAATAATTTTATCAAATTAATGTATTGTCATTCGTCCTCGATAAATCTACGAAGTTTGAACGAAATCTGGCCGTTTAAAGTGGGTCAAAATCGCGCCCAAATGATTTGGTTACAAACAAATGACATACATACAGGTGAGGCTAATAAAAAGCTTGTAAAAATAGACCCAAAATTAATCACAAAAATGATTATATTGCATAAAAATGCATTAAAATGAAAACACCGTTATTATTAAGCTTGCGTTTATTTTCCAATGCAACCATCCAGTTGCCCTGTACTAATTAGTAGTTTTTGACGTTCAATAAGTGATTTTATATCCTATTTTGAATAAAAATATTTGAATTTGTGCAAACTTTTTTTCTAGAAATTTAGTTTTCAAGCAGGCACACAAAACTATTTTTTTTTACTGTAAACTAATTAGATATTCAATTCGAATAAGTTTAATTTGAAATTTCTAGTTTCAGACTTACTAGAAAATATTATGTCATATTCCTTAATGTTTTAAAAAAAGGTATCGATGGAGTTATCCAGTTTTTTGTTTTAAATTGTAAATATATATAATATACATTTACTTAGTACAATCTTAAAGTAAAAAATATATTTGAAATGCGCGTTAAGATTGCTAATAAAATATTTTACGGTTATCTATTAATACGGGCATCAGGGTAAAAATCCCAATGCCCGACCGCTGAGTTCATTTTTCTTATAAGAAAGGATATAGGATTTCCAAAAAATATTTTTGTTTAAACAAGGTTATTTTCTAAATCTTGAAATGGAACATAAGTGATTTTATTTCCATGCGTCTTAAATTATGATCTAGAAAATTCATTCTTTAAATTTAAATTTTTAATTATTATCTAAAATTTTAGATAATAATTTTTGTTTGTTGTTACTTATACATATATAATTAATTATACAGAAATACATTGTTATTTGAATCAGATCATTGTTTTTTTAATTAGAACAATTTTAAATAATCTAGTACAATACAGTATATCCAATTAAAATACAATAAAAAGGTAATATATTGGTAGTTTTTTCACTGTTGTTACTGGGAATAATATTTTCTTGTGTTTGTTGGTATTGCACCATATATTTTATAATGCCAACATCTGTATATGTATTATCGTAAAATAATTAATATTGAAAACTAATAACTAACTGTGACGTGTATATTTAAGAATTATAGATTTATAAAAATATACATTATATTTCCCGTTGATAAGGAAAATAAATATATTTTGAAGATTATTAAATACAAATGTATCACGAGGTATTTTGCTTAACCGATGCATAATTTGTTAATACCGAGAGTCGTATGAATTAATTGTATTTATAAAATCACTGTATACCTGAACTGAGGCCATCTACCTCATCTCTCATCAAGCTGACAGGATCGTACGATCCGCCATATTTGCCGGTTTATCCGGATTACCTTAGCGTAAGACCGTTGGCTCACGTATTCGCTGATCCAAAACACAAACTTTACTACCGAGGTTCCTGCATCTATCCTTATGATATAATATATATATTATATTTACATAATATAAATAGCAATACGTTATTGATGTAGCCAAGGCTTTTTTTTAGATTATACTTAATTTTACCCGTCATTGTTACAACAACTTTTATTTTGAATAATTTTACATAAATTCTTTTTACTGCTTTGATTAGTAGACAAACGAGATTCATCTGTATTTCTTTTAATATTTATAAATATGTGATACCATGTTATTTAAGTAAGTTACATTCCTATGCATTATTTACCATTATATTCCTAACAGAGTGACCATGGTGCATGTGTCTCGTCTAATGGTTTGGACATGCTTTTCATTATGACAGTAAGGGACGAGAAGTGCAGGACGTTCAGCTGATGGTAATTGATGCCTGCCCATTACAATGCTGTGCCGCTCAGGATTATTGAGAAACCCAAAAGTTCTGAGCGGCCCTACAATTGCGCTCGTCACCTTGAGACATAAGATGTTAAGTCTCATTTGCCCAGTAATTTCACTAGCTACGGCGCCCTTCCGATCAAAACACAATAATGCTTACACATGCATATGCATATTGCATGCGTTGATGATTCATATCCTATAAATAGTAGGCTAAATACAGAACCTTTTCACATACATAGTCGGCATGATAAGGATATTTAAAACTTGTCTACACATTTCTTAGTTTCCAATTTTTAGTATGAAAAGATTTAGTGGAGTCACCTTAGTCTCAATTAAAATAAATATTTCTTCTGTGAGATATTAATTTACATAAAAAATGAAACGTTTTAATATTTATTACCTATATTAAGCAAAATACAGTGCACTGCTCTCAGCACACTCAAATAGCCTGCTGTACTTGTCGGAAAAAAATTCAAATGAAACTCTGGTATGCCAACAGCATTGCAATTATTTTCAACCATTTGCCAAACCAAACTTCCAATGAGGGAAATAACACAAATAGAGCGGCAACAGACGATCTCATACGTCCCCTCAGACAAATATCTTCAACGTACTGCTTAAGGCTGTTTACATACGACGCTGTTTGCAATCGTTACAAATTTTTTATTACTAAAACGTGGAGTTAAAACTACTATAATATAGAAGAGAAGAAGATGTAATAATTAACTGTTTTTTGTGTTTGAGTTCATTGATTATTGTAAGATTAAGACTGAATAAATGTCTAAAGGGACGAAACCACAATATTCTTTGAAAACGCATGCTAAAACAGATTTAATATTTAACAGGACAATCTACCACCAGAGTAGACTGTTCCCACAGTATGCTTCCTCTGTCCTTTCCACCCAACGGTAATAAAGAGTTAATATAATAATTTCAACAAGAATTTTGTTTATGTCACTTCAAAAAAGGAGATGATTCTCAGTTCGTCAGAACCACTTATCAAAAGAAATCACAAGAAGAATAAAAATTAAACAATAAATATTTATTTACTTTATTAATTGATTTCCTCACTTTCTGTATCCTCTCTTATAATTAAATCGTAAAGAAACGTGTTTGGTGAATTTATATTATTTTGGTTCCATATACCAACAGCATTCAACAAGCGTTCACAAGTGAATAAAATCTTATGTCGAAGTTAAAAACTATGATTGAAGTAACATTGACAGTTGATAGATGATATTGATTTCAGATTTTAACCAAACATTATAAAATAAATACGTTAGCTGATTAGTTAGGTAACTGAATACTTAAAAACTCCAAGTTTATCGTTACTGTGGGTTTTATGCCGATATTGGACATATATTTCTGTATTTTTAACCGACTTCAAAAAAGGAGGAGGTTCTAAATTCGTCGTTTTTTTTTATATTTGTTACCTCAAAACTTTCGACTGGGTGAACCGATTTTGATAATTCTTTTTTCATTTGAAAGCTGATGTTTTCCGTGTGGTCTCATTGTAATTTGGTCCAGATCTGACAGTGGCATTCATGAGAAAACCATAAAAGTCTTAAATTTGCTATACATGCGTAAAGCAAAGTGGATGATAAATTTACGAATAACCTAATACGATAAATCGCGCCAACCAATTTCGATGATTCTTTTTTTATTGGAAAGGATATACTTCAAAGATAGTTTGGGGAGAGTTTGGTTAGGTTCTGACTACGCAATCCATGACAAAGTAACGGAACTCCTTCAATTCTTGGGAGCAAATCAACGAAACTCGGCCGAATCTTTTTTATGCTGTCCAAAACAACTAATCCAAAAATAACAATAATGGTATCTTCAATTAGATTAATTAATTATTTTGTATAAAAATACGCAATTATTTTTATGCTTTTTAGTGCACATTATATCTATAGTTTTGGAATAGTGTTTTTGAAGTCGGTTATTCTTTTGTTAACAATTTTTTAAATTTTTATCATGACAAAATCGATTAATAATATTTTTTGAAAAATCCTACAATAATCTATATAGAATTGATAAATGTGCAAGTACAAGAATATAGAAAACTATAAAAGTGTTGTCTCGACATGATTTTTTCCGATTTGTCTAGTTATATGATAATAGGATGAATCTTTTTAATACCGTGGGATATGTTGAGTTTGGGCGAGAGTCACAGGTGATAGCAGCAACTGCTTAGTGGTTGATATTTGAAGGTTTGAAATGCTTTCTTTTTCAACTTTTAGTTCAAGTTATCTGCATCTTTTTAGTTGCAATCCATCCGACCCGACCGAACGTCTCGTTTGCTTTAGTTACTTTCACAGCATCTTTTATTTATTTATTAAAGTACACCACATCATATGCAATATAATTTTCTTAATCTTATGTTACAATTAGTTTTCTAAAGTATTGGACAATTATAGTAAACATAAAAATTAAAAAAAGTACTCTCTAATTACTACTGAAAAATAGATCTAATACTATCGCTATAATAAAAAAAAATAAGAAATGCAAGTACATATTATAAATTCAACTTATTAATTGGAAACGAAAAAAAAAAGAATTACTACTTTTTTGACTAATGCAGATTGAATACCAGCTAAGTGTTTTACAACACTTTCTTTGGCTATCTTATCATATGGCCTGTTATTATGGGGTAATTATGCCGCAGATATTGACTGAATCCTTGCGCTGCAAAAGAGGGCTATCCACGCCATATATGAAATGGGCCCACGTGAGTTTCTAACAGATAAATTCACGGCGATAAAAATAATGACTCTTAACGTTCAATTCAAATGAAAATATTATTTAAGTACATAAAAACAAATATTGTAAAATTTCAAAAAATAGCGATCGTCAATATTTAAATTTAAGAAATAATAATAAATTTGAAATGCCGGAAACTAGACTTCATTAAATAAATAATTCATTTGTAGGTAACTGTATACATTTTTATAATACTCTGCCGAATGATATCTAAAATTTGTCAATAAATAGATTGAAACATTATGTTTAAAATAAATTGAGTTATAAGGCTTATTCCAGTTTAAAAGATTTCATCTATGATAAGGTTGCTTGGCAGTGAAATAAATTGCTCATAATAATTTATATTGAGTCTCTGTTATTGTTTATTTACTGAGGAAAGGGTCCAGATAGACACTCATAGGGCAACGGCTATTCCTTCTACGGACAAATCATCATCGAACTGAGTGTATGTGCCAGGTCAATTGAGGTTACCTTAGCCATTTATCCCGTCAGCGTACACCGTTACCGCAATAGTCATGGGACTGATCTGGCAATGAAGCTAGAATGTAGGCATCATAACATCTTAATAAAATCATATGTGAGCCATGGCTGAGCTTACACTTATTGGAATTGTCATGAAATGTATGACCCAGATTGATAACAGCTAAAGAGTGTGAAACAATACAAAAATAGAAGATGATATTACTTATTGAAAGTCAAAAACTACCACCCATTCGAAAAAGTATGCCTTAGACTTATCAGACAGATCTTAATACAAGGCAACTGCCTTGTACAAATACACTCACATATAAGAAAGAAGTACTTTTTTCGAAACACCGCCCAGTGTGTCTCGAGCCTAATTCAACGAAGTTGACAGTTGTACTCCTGAGAAATAGAGCGCGCAGTAATTTCTCAAAGTACACGCGCCTCCATCCATGATGTGAGGTGAGGTTGAGCCTTTGACCTAATATAGGCGAAATCAACTATATTATTATTTTATACTACTAATTAATATATTTCATGGCTACTTACTATCTTAAAAATTTTGTTTTATGGTTAATTTGTTTTATATTTTGATTAAATTCTTGACTATCCATTATACTGGCCTTAGGCCTATAGCCTAGCGCACTGAGGAAATTCAAAGACACAGAGTACCTTTATATATCTAGTAATTCAAAGATGAGCCCATAAGGCACTACATTTTGTTCTAATTAAACCATTGCAAATGCGAGCAAAATTCGTATAAGATTCTTATAATAACAATTAATATAGTTTGCAGCGCCATCTCGTATCGAGTAGTAAGTATCTAATAATAATCGATCAATTAAGTATCGATAGCATATTCATTTGCTCGATTTTATCATCGAGTAGAAGCGATAAGTATACTGAATCAGTTGGAATCTGGTTATAAAACCTGAATATATTTTTCAAATCAAATCATCTTTATTTGCAGGATAAGGTAATAATATGCTTTTATAAGCTTTTAATTAACTCTTATCCTAACCCATAAGGCATGCAAACTCAGAATATCTACTGGAATGCAAACTCAGTTTTCATTGCCCATTATTGTTATGTTTATCAGTTATTTACATAAAAGTGTTGGAACGGGTCGAATATTCTAGGGATCACATAATGAATATATCGTAAAGGAACCAAGTCAATAGTATCTACTAAAATATGGCAACTGTGAAATGGAGGACTTTAATGTCTGGTTTCCATTTGTGGGGGGATAGGTTTAGTTAATTATTTATTTATTCATATTGTTGTATCAAAATTATTGGTCTTTGGTATGTGTGAAAATTTAGAAAAAACTCGAATGTAGTGAAGTAGGCGATTTAAAATCACAATTATCCCGTCACTCAGATAATTTATGTTATATATTCATATTATTGATATATAGTTTCTTATGATAATGTATATAATTATTACATTGTATTTTTTAAACGTGAAAAAGTGTATTTTATATTCATACTTTCAATAAATTGTTGTGATTTGATTTGATTCAACTTCCGAATAGATTCTCGACTGAATGATCGGGATGGTTGATAGCGTGAAACCATGTCGAAACCAGAACGTGCTTTTTGTGACTCTCGAAAAAAAAACAAAATCGAAGGAAACCACTCTTTCTAATCTATATTTGCAGTTTCAGCATTTTACATCATATTTTATACAATGTATGTAAAGTGATGCAATAAAATTACTCAGACGTGTTGACTTGATTGTTTAATTTAAAAGAAGTGATAAAAAACATAAAAAATCTAAATATAATTTTTTTTTTTAATGGTAAATATTTATTGAAAGATTATTTAATTCTATATACTAAAATTATATTTAGGCCCCCATTTAAGGTTCGTTTAACTATATAATAGATGCATGTATTTGTTTTATCAATTTAATGTTTATTAACAGTGCTTCACGTTGAATTAAATATTTATTTATTATTTCAAGTTCAAATATTTTCATTGAAAATATTTTAAATGACTTCTTGTCAAACACTACCACCATCTATTCGAAAATGTATACCTCTGTCCTTTGAATAACAGGCTTAAACTCAGCGGACTTCTTTTTATTTACTTCGGACAACCTAATTTATTATTTAAATAGGCTGACGGTGGTCGCCCCATTCCCAATATGCGGTATCATTAATAAAATCATTTATAACCTAATCACATAAGCGTCTTTTAACAATTATCTTGTTTATTAACATATTTGTTTTCTATGATAATGTTGTAAAAGTATATCGACTAACAAGACTTAGTAACTCGACTTAACCGAGTTTATGGCATACGAAGGGGCACACTGAAATGATCGGGAATAAGAAAAACCACATGCACGGTATGGCTAAATTGTATTTTATTGTTTTTCGAAGTATTCTCGTTAAACTTAATGCAATTTTGCATTCGTTCAAACCAATCATTAAAACAGTAATTCCAGTCTGAAGTTGACATTGACAAAATGGCTGATTTGTACACTTCCACAGCTGCTTCGGGGTCTTCAAACCGTTGACCGCGTAATAAATCTTTCATTCTAGCGAATGTAAAGAAATCGTTTGGGCTCAGGTCAGGACTGTACGGAGGATGGCCCATCAGCTCAACGTTTTCCTGCTTCAAAAAATCATTTGTATTCCGAGCCGTATGGCAGCTCGCATTTTCGTGATGTAAGATGATGCGACGTTTCGGGCTATTTTTTATTTTCGAGTTCGGCTATCATTACTGGCATACAAACCGTGATACCGGTATATTGTCGTTTGACTCGGTGCTTCAACATCATAAATCGAAACAAGTTCACTGAGACATTTATCTTGAGATAAGCCGCGACGAAAATTGTGATAAATTATGGTACGAAAATGTTCACGCGTGAGCTCCATTTTTGTCAACGACGTGTCAACTTTATACCAACATAGTTTTTGTTTTTGAACCTTTTTTTTAATTGTATGAATGTCATTGAGGTTCAAAGAGGCCAGTTTTCAAATATTAAAAAAGGTTTTATTGTAACTCAATCAGAAATATTCTATTCCCGATACCCCTCGTAGTACTTGTATATTTGTTCCTGGTGTTAAAACGCACAAGATATACGAAGAATCATTTTTTTTATAAACAGTTGGTCGAATTCGCAACCTCTACCTTTTACACCCGAAGCAATCGACCAGTCATGATTGCCTAAAGCCACTAAACAAGCAAATAGCGCCTATAAAGCCATTAGATAATAAAACGAAAATAGCGTAGCAGGCTGAGAGCATTGCGATCGCAATAGGCAGCTTCAATCCCCACGGTCTAGCGAGTTCCATCAACGGTGATTGATAAGCCGCGCTCCATACGCCTCGAGAGACTTCAAGTGACGCCTACTGACTTACTGAGGATAAGTCTTATTACTATTTATCTACATATTATATATTATACTAGCTAATACCTGCGACTTCGTCCGCGCACACAGTTCGGCTGTACATGGCAGAAAATTGCTTGAAAACCACTCTGTGGAAACTGCGATAAATATTAGTATTATTATACGTACAGTAAATACGGTTTACACCTTTGAGGCAGTGCTTCTGTAAGTCGTTTGGTGTTGCGAGAGAACTTATCGGATTACCATTAGGTGAACCCTAGAAAAGATTTTACATTTAGGCAATAACGTTCTATATATCACATAGACAAATCACGTCTTATAATAACAAACCGAAATATGGAACATGCTAAAATTAGATCTTAATAAGCTTTGACTGCTATTTATATTCATTGACGCATTTACACCAGTTGTTACAAAATTCTTGGTGAATAAGCAGCAGTGTAAATCATTTATTCAGTTCAGATTTGATTCAGACAATGGCAGTTGACGCACGGCTACGAAGAAAAGTGTGCTTACATTGCCTTTAAGCACAATTTTGCTGTGTCGCTATCAGACTGCGAATGATATGTCCTAATATGTGTATATAACGTCATTGCATTTAGGTAATTGATTCGGAGAGATTGCTCATTACTAAAATTGATCTAATTAATGATCTGAATTTATTATTATTATATTAATTATTATGTAAGTTATGATAAGTTACACTCTATATACGAAAAATATACCTATATTTGGGTTCAACGACACTAGGGCAGTAACATGAAATAATGCCTTAGAAAACTTAAAATCTTTATCAAATTTAAAGATTTCCTCTCCAATATTTTTTCTTTAATTTATTCTTATAACGATAAAAATATTTCTAGAATAGCTTTTCTTATACGGGTACTTCTAGCACTAAATATGAAAAATTTAAGCACGAAAATAAGTTATTATTTATTCAAGATCACTCGCGTATCTTCTATAAGCCTTACCTGCTAATATTACTGATGACTAAAACAACTTCGTCCCTCGCGGACTCCAAAGAGGGGTCAAACGCTATATTTCAAATCCTAAGTCCGAACATATCTGTGCAAGGAAAATGAAGCTGTATCATAACGTGTTAGGGTTTATTTTCGGTTGTTGCACTAGAGGGTGGTGGAGATATCTCTCAGGTTGATGTGTCCTGTAATTTTGGGCCTAATGCGACTACCCTTCGCTTAGGGGCCTGCTGCGTGCAATTTAGGCCATTATGTGGGTCGTAATATAAACCTACGCTTTATATGTAAATGTTGTTTGAGGTAGGCAATATTGGCACATAACTTACATCCATATAGGTACTAAGTACTAATATTGTCCTATATATATAATGTAATTTCATTCAGTTTCAATAACTTCAATAATTTTAGGCTGAATCCAAATTACGGGTACTGTATGAACAATTTTTAATTATTAATACGGGTACTGGATAAACAATTTATTATTATTTAAATGTGTTTTTGGGACCTACTAGTGAACAAGAGCCGGTTCGGTTCTGGCACTCACCGGGCCCTGCCGCGGCACGCTACCCACGGCTCGTTTTTTTTTAATGAAAATAAGGCACGAGACGAGCAGGACGTTCAGCTGATGGTAATTGATACGTCCTACCTATTACAATGCAGTGCCGCTCAGGATTCTTGAAAAACCCAAAAATTCTGAGCGCCAATACAGTTGCGCTCGTCACCTTGAGACATAAGATGTTAAGTCTCGTTTGCCCAGTAATTTCACTAGCTACGGGGCCCGTCAGACCGAAATACAGTAATGTTTACACAGTACTGCTTCACGGCAGAAATAGGCGCCGTTGTGGTAAACTGAAGAAGTACTGGTAAAGTAGAAGTAAAGAGTCGTGCGTTGTGATTAACAGTGTTAATTTGTGTTGGAACCTACAACCGAATCATAGTCGTCAAATCTTCATAGGACATTTACAAAGATCGATTTTTGTTTTTGGAATATCTCGTTAGCCAATTATAATCGAATCGAAATTCAAAACTACTCGTAATTTCTATAGGTCTGTAGTTTCAATCAGTGACATTTTTGCGTGCTAAATTCGCAACAGCGAAGGATATTTGAGTTTTATTTCAATCCCATGCCCACGTGAGTGACCTTGTGCCATGCCGTTGTTTTGTGTTTCAATTGCAAGTCTAATTAAGATACTAATTATATTTCCACCGTATATGCTAAAACTATTCAGTGAGTGTTATTTATTATGAATCAATATTTAAATACTAAGGTTAGATACTGTTTTTACTTTCCTTTTCTTTGTTGTTGTATTTCCGTTAGAAATATTCTTTTCTCTCGCACCCTTTGTTAATTAATAAGGCATAAAAGGCATTTATTTTCTTAAAACCGATTCCTTTAGAATTCTTTTTGATTTCATTTCTAATATATTAGATACTACTACCGCTTCGGAAACAAATGGCGCTCTGAGAGAGAAGAAGCCGCGCGGGAACCTCTCCCAGCATTCTTTTTTGAGCTATTTTTAATAAAATATACAATATTATACTGTCGTTGCTATTGCTATAAAATAATCATAATCTAGTCCCAGGCTGTCGGATCACTTAGATATTCAGCTGTGGAGTAGTAAGACTTACGACAGAGCCATTTTTTAATAAAACATTTAAATTTATTTATAGATAATGCCTGAACAGTGGCTGGGACTTTATTGTAATTATAAAAATTATTATAAGTATATTTTAATGTAAGCAGTTGCATTTAATTTCAATATTTTTTTTAGAATTTGTTATTTGTATTAATTTCATTGTAATTTTAATTTTAAATATAACCTTTATTTCAATTGTATTTTCTATGGGTTATGCTATGGTTATGCCTGATATAAATGATTATTATCTATTATTTAAAATTCTCATATCGCGGTATTTGTAGTTAAACTCCTTCGAAACGGCTTGACCGATTCTCATGAAATTTTGAGTGCATATTGGGTAGGTCTGAGAATCGGACAACATCTATTTTTCATCCCCCTAAATGTCAAGGCTGGTCCACAACAATTTTTTTTTTAATTTTTTTGACATTTTAAAATTTGTTTGATTATGAGTCAGCATTAAAAATACATACAACTTCAAATTTTCACCCATCAACAGTTACTTTTGTATCGCGATTTTAATAACGTTTGCTGGGTCAGCTAGTTATTATATACATTTACAAAAAGCTATTATGTATCTTATGAAGCCTACTATAATTAGTTACAATCAAATCCCTTATTTCTAGTGTTATTATAATGAAAAGCACTATTAAGAGCAAAAGGGTGAATACGAGTATATAAAGTTTATCACTAATACAGACAACTTCGACATTCGAGATAAAGACAACTTCGTAGTAATCTGTGTGGAAGTCCACACGGTGCGTGGTGCGTCGCGGCTCGAATATAAATTGTTGTTCAAGTTTACGCCCCTTTATTAATTAGCTCAAGATTAAAACGGATTCAAGCTTCGCTCTTTTGTTAAATTGTTTGTATTTGTTATGACTTCTTCGAGATTAATTTATTGAAACCTGTTGGTCTAGCAGCTAGACTATAATAATGATATAAATAATGCTAACTATAGCTATAGTTAGCATTATTGATCGGTTAGGTTCGCTTCTTGCTGTATTTAACTGATCATTGAACCAACGTAGCATTATTGTTTCGGTCTGAAGGGCGTCGTAGCTAGTGAAATTATTGGGCAAATGAGACTTAACATCTTATGTCTCAATGTGACGAGCGCAATTGTAGTGCCACTCAGAATTCTTAAGTTTTTTTGGAATCCTGAGTGGCACTGCACTGTAATCAATTACCATCAGCTGACCGTCCTGCTCATCTCGTTCCTTAATGTTTTTATGACAGTAAGGTACGAGACGCGCATGACGTTCAGCTGAAGGGAAATTAATACGCCCTGCCCATTACAATGCAGTACCGCTCAGAAATCTTGAGAAACAGAAAAATTCTGAGTGGCACTACAATTGCGCTCGTCACCTTGAGACATAAGATGCTAAGTCTCATTTGCCCAGTAATTTCACTAGCTACGGCGCCGTTCAGACTGAAACAATAATGCATACACATTACTGCTTCACGGCAGAAGTAAGCGACGTGTGATACCCATAATCTAGCCGGCATCCTGTGCAAAGGAGCCTCCCACTATTTTTGGAACTTTTATACTCGGGTGTGTCCTTCTTTCTTCTGCGTATCTTCTTAGATAAGATTAATATATAGCGAATAAACTCATTGCGTGCTATTATTTTCAATGACTTATTTTCACAATTTCATATTAGGTATTTATCATAGGTAATAGATATAGGTACATAATGTTATAGTAAAAATATTTTATTGCTTTGAGTTCTTGTGACAGCCGGCAGGCTTCATCATACTCGCTTAAATGTCATTACTTGTGGCACGTTGTGGGGTGGCTCTATCCTAAAATATGGTCGAGGGTCGCGATGGCTGGTCCATGTTTTATGCTCGTGAACGGGCGCTATCTCTGCTTTTTCTTTTTGGGAAATTTAATGTTATCTTATACATGTATATTGATATCTTAAATATATATAATATATCTTCAAAATGTTGCTAAAGTACTCGCTTAATATCTTTGTTGACAGTATGTGTGGATCGATGCATCTACTGAACTGTGTTTTTTTTATAATTAAGTAAATATTTTTATTTAGTTTTTGAAAATCAAGAATGGGTAAGTTGTAAGGTTTGAGTATTTGAGTTGGGTCACTTTGCATTATATTTTAGCTAATTAAAAAATTGATTCAAAAGAGTGGCGGAGTGGAGAGTTTGTTGATACTTTTCTCATTAAAGAGAAATTTATGTCTTGCTTATAAATTACATAAACAAAACTTTAATAATAACTATACATAAAAGGATCACTTTCACTATTTTCATTTTTCATATATTGGCAGTAAGCTATCATCCAAATGTTATGAGTTTTCTTTAGTGTTAATTTCGCCAATATTTGTCTTAAAACAATTCGACATGTGTTTCGAATCTACACAAGGCATCCTCAGGAAATGTTGACTCGCCAAACTATGGCACGAGACCGATCTGGCAAATATTAATGAAAACTCAAAACATTTGGATAATTATTATGGATTTCCGCAAAAGTAACGCCTACTTCAATAAATGTCAGTTATCAACCGACAACTTCATTATTTAAATTGCTCGGCTGATTTAAAAAGCTCAAGCAACGTGTAATTCGTCCTTTACAGCTCTACAAATTGTTCCGTTTTTAAGCGCTATGAAAATTTGTAGGTCGACAAATTAAAGATATTTCTATAAAGTTATATACTTATTATATTAAGCTCAAAACTTTGGTAAAAGTCATGAAACATCAAAGAATTAGAATTTTTTTGATGTCATTTGTAATATACTAGATACTACTATCGCTTCGAAACCAAATGGCGCTCTGAGAGAGAAGAAGCAAGAAATTCTCCTAAAACAAATTAGCTATAGATTAAACTTCGTTTCATTCCTTAAATTTGTCAATATTGACCCGAATACCGTATACCTTCATACGGTATTCGGGTCAATATAATAATAATATATTGGTATAGACAACGATATATTTAACACAATAAACATACTTACTTAAACATACATAAATACATGTAAACATTCATGACTCGGAAACAAACATCCATATTCATCATATAAATGATTGTATACCGGGATTCGATCCCGGGTCCTCTAGCTTAGTAGTCAGAATCACTAACCATTCGCCTATATGGATCGTCTTTAATTTTGTATTTCTTTATTTGATTTTAAATTTTTTTCATAACCAAATACCCTATTGGCGCTATTTCTAAAATTGGCTCTGCATTAATATCGATACAAAAAACGTTACCACATCGTCACCTGAACGACAAAACCAAAAATTAAACAACGTCCTTTGTTGGCGAAAACGCTAAATTGAGGAAATTTCCATCCATTCTCCATCCAAGCGTCATCCGCGCCTAAACCCTGCTTCAATTTCAATACCCCACATACACCCTTTTAGGACGCCCCCACCCTTCCATCTCTGTCTAACTCACTCTTATCTCTGTATCTCGAAGGAGACAGTGCTACAGGGCCGGTCCGAAAGTTAGACGTATATTGTATTATATTGTCGTAGGTGGGTCGGGGTATAAGATTGATGCGGGGAGGTAGTTTCGAGTTTCGACAACCCTATTTCGTAACCTTCCCGCCACGCATGTGTGTAAGACCGTATAGCGTGTAGGAAATTAGGTGGAATTAATTTTCAAGTTTTCAATAAGAAGAAAAATTGGCTTCGGGAAATTAAAATTTTCTACGGCTTCTGTTGGGAATTACTTTTATGATTAGAGATTTGTGCTTGGAAGGTTTACTTATTCAAGTAAATACTGCATTCATAGTATGAGTATATTATGTTTTCATTACGTCGGTCGACTTGGCATCTTTAAATTGTAGCCCTGACAATGTTGAAAATGTATACTGAACCAGTCAGTCAGTAGTTAAATTTTTTTTTATCATTCAAGAGACGTGGTGAGCCCAACGCCCATGGATATTCGCAACACCAGGGGAAAAGAGATGCGTTGCCGCGCTTTAAGTTAGGATTATTTATTATTTTTTTTATTTTATATATTTCCTAGCTGACCTGGTAAACGTTGTTTTGCCATATAAATTATATATCTAAACCTTCCTTGAGCTTCAACGAATCTATTACAAAAGATTTCAATGAGATCAGTCGAATAGTTTATGAGTTATTAGGGAACATACAAACATACATTCTCTTTTATATATATAGATTGTCCAACTACCACGGCAGTGCCACTTACACTAGTTAGACGAAACACATAAAAGAAAAATTACAGACAAAAAAGGAATATTAATTGAATTAATTTTAAGATTTCAATACTCTCCGCGTACCTACCTTAGCATTTCAGAAACTGGGGAAGTCCACCCATCATTGAATGGATCCCATTGAGATGATGAATGCTATAATCCTCCCATCATTATGATCTATGTTTGAAGATCCCTGAGTCATATTGGTTGGTGAAAGCTGTAGCCGGTAATTGATTCCACAAAGTGGCCATGCGAGGCAAACAGTTTTTCGCAAAATGCGAAAACTTTCGCCCAACACCTATACCTAATACCTATTAGGCCTCATAGCTAATTTATACGTCTAGATAGAGCCTATTACTGCTTGACAACCGATGAAAACAGGCCATGTTTATTACTTTAGTGTACGTCACTATGTGTTAGTGTGTGTACGTTGCTTATAATAGAGGTTAACAATCAACCTCAATTTCTTTCGACGTATTCACAGCTGTCTCACTATCTACACGTTTAAATGATCTAAGGTTTTAGGTTAGAATTTTGAAAAGCGTAGATGGCGCAGTATTCAAATTCAAATATTTTTATTCAAAATCGTATTCAAAATCAATTGTTCAAATTCAAAACTACCACCCATTCAAAATAGACTGCCTCAGACCTGAGAAGAACGGTCGCAAGAAACTCAGTGGGTTTTGTTTATACAATATTGATTACAATGTAATATCGTACAATAAACATTTAAAATTAAAGAGCCTGCGAGTGTTCGCTTCATTCCCAGTCTGTGGTATCATTAAGAAAATCGTTTATGTTATAGTAACCTTTCCCACACAAACGGTTTCTAACAATTTTTTTAAATTTCGTAACACATTTGTTTTTTACATTATCTGGGATCATATTGTTAACAGGTAGAACGGTTGACTGTCACGACGGTACACTGTGCTCTCGGTTTTAGAATTGGACGTAGTTCCTGAAAAACGATCCAAGAACACATCCACAAACATCACATTTTAAGGAATTCGAGTTTAAAGTTTAATAAATATTAGTGTATTCCGTACATGTGGGTTGGGCTACTAAGTCATGATGTCTTTTATAGAGTGACAGTAGGGCTGCCATTTTTTGTCAGTTCGTTAATATGAATCACGTGACCGGTTTTGTGCTCTTATCTCAATATTTCAACATGATTATGTTTTGGAACGTTTTTCTGGAATTACGTCCAATTCATATTATGTATTTTTTTTCGACGCTGTATAAGGTCGGCAACGGTCTTGTGATTCCTCTAGTGTTACAAGAGTATGAACCGAGGTCATCATATACCATCAGGTGATCCCTATGAGTGCTAGCTGTGGGAGCCTTACCTTTACCAATGGGAGGCTCCTTTGCACAGGATGTCGACAAGATTATGGGTACCACAACGGTGCCTATATCTGCCATGAAGCAGTAAGTGAAATTACTGGGCAAAAGAGACTTAACATCTTATGTCTCAAGGTGACGAGCGCAGTTGTAGTGCCCCTCAGAATATTTGGTTCCTGAGCGGCATTGCATTTTAATGGGCAGGGCGTATCAATTACCATCAGCTAAACGTCCGGCTCCTCTCGTCTTATTTTCATAAAACAAATATAAAAATAGCTTGATTTTCTTTTCCTAAAAAAAAGGATTAGCTACTATGTAATAGATTTCGTACATATAAAATGTGTGACGATTAAACAAGCTGTTGTTCTTAAGAAATTTTCTTCTATTAGGTACTTACTATAAAACTTTGATGCTAAAAACTGGCTGCCATAATGACTTACTACGAAGGCCAAGATAACATGATAGTATCCTGAAATAAAAATAAAATAATCCTTTAATATCTTTTCATCCATAACAACATCTTTATACATGATTCCAATATAATGCAATAACTTAAAAGCTTTCATATTAAATTTTATGTGAACCGTAATTCATTTTTACTTTAGTTTAGAGTATATTTGTATTAAAATTTCTTAATTAAGTACCTATAATTATAATGGATCGATTAACATTTGGACCCTGGAGCAACTTTGAATTTTTTGTCTCACTTGTTATTTAAATTTCCGACGAGGCAACAATCCATCCTTTCATCCATCATTGAAAGATCCTTAAGTGCGAATTGTATGTTTCGGCATCAGTTAAATTGGTGGCGCCTAATTTCTGATGTCATAGGCAGGTCTGGTCAACTGCGTTTAGTACTCGTATCACGAATATATATATAATAGAATACTCATATAAATTACTTGCTCAAGGAAGACTTAAACAAACTGTAAAGAACATAGTTTTATTCCTTATTTTATTATAGGTATAGATGTGACAATTTTCTGAAAAATGAAAATTCATATTCACTTATATTTTTTTTTGAATGTTTTTAAATATTTTATTGTAACCAGTATTTAGTTTGAATGTACTTTTATTTATATAATAAATAGATAAATAATGTATTATATACTAATGAACATTAAAAACCAGTACACAAAAGCTATTATATATTTACATATCTGATAGTAATTGTCTGTATAAAAATTTGGCGGGAAGCAACGAAAGTTTGTGAATGAAGATCGCGCGGTGAAGTTAAGAATGAGAATTTAAAAATAAAGAAATAGTATCTGAAGTTCAAAGTCAGGAAACACCATTGTACTAATTACGCGGTAGACGGCGAGGTTTCGCTCTCGCCGACGCTCGTTTTAATTATTTTTTTAGCGTCTCGGCGTCTGGCGGGAACTGGGAAAAATTGACGAAGGAATAGACAAGATAAGATATTGTCTTTGCTGTAAGCATTTTTTTTAATAAATCCTTCATGGTGTTAAAAATCGATATTTTTTTCATTCGTTGATATAATATAAAGATTCTGTTCGATGGGTTAGGCTCTTTATATTAGAATTAGATCACAATATTTAATGATGATGACAATAATCTCGACTCACGTTACAGAGTTGCTTTATTCTTATGACAGATTAAGCTTATTAGAGTTTCCGTAATGTATGTGTCTTTTCATTGTAATAACTAGAACTCTGCCCTAAATTCGGTCTGCCTGGCTTTCTGCTATATCGCTCTTCTTAGACTGAGAGTGCGTACTTAGACTTTGCTCAGACTTTACTTACGAAAAGTTAGCTGAGTGTAAGCTTAGCATAAACTACTTTTTAGTCATTTGACAACTGAAATCATACGGAATTTAAGTTAAGACAGCCCAACGCAAAAGTTAAGTTCGCTTTTTATTACACTCACCTAAGTTTTATGTCAGTAAAGTCTGAGTTATCTTCATAAATCTCTTAGATTCATTAAAACGTAGCCCATGTTCATCTTCTTGTCATAAGTTATGTCTCTACTAAATATCTAGATAATATTACTATAGTTTATAAATAATGTATCAAATCAATGCAATTAAATGCACGCCAAAATATGATGATGACGAACCAGTGAATTGTTATTCTTCGTTCAGTAAGCGCGTAGATTTCAGAGTGAACAACGCGCGTTCACAGATTAAATCCTGAGAAGTGCATTATTTTATAAAATTGCGTGTCAATTTTCAATGAACTCAATCGATGATGCATTATTACAAATTCGGTATTTTATAATCTTCCAGTGACAGTTGAAGGTGATGCGGGAAGATTTTAAATATGAATAAAATATTAGGCATGTCCACACTAATACTATCACCGCGCTTTACAAACTTCGCGTTCACTCAACTCAATCTTTGATACTTTCTTCGTGCATTTTTTTAGCGTTGCCTTATTAATGAAAAGTAGGTTACTAACTCTGTTCACTTTAAGAATGAAAGTTACAGAGACTGTCGAAGGTCGGGGAAGTTGTATCTTTTGTTTTCATTACCATCTGTTGAGCTTTACGACTTAATTATTGTTTGCTGTACGAAATATCTGAATATTTTTATTATGATTCGACTGTTATCTTATTTTAGAACAGGTAGTTGTTTTAAGAAGATTTTTATTTTAGGTAGCCATTTTTAGAATTGAGATTCTGACTTTTTTTTAACATTTTTACTTAGAACCTTGTTATTTGCCAAATTGCATGAACCTCTACTACCTACCATACTTATAATTTTTAAATACTTTTAATACTAAAGTTTCGGTACTTGCGTTAGTAGTGATTTTATAATATGCAAGATCTTGATAATTTTTTAATGTTTTTTTTTAAATGGTTAGTGGTTTAGGATTTTCTTTACAATTAAAGGAAAATACTGGTCGGGACGACAATTAGTTGAAGTATTAGAAGTATTTAAGTTGGGGTTAGGTTAGGTTACCTTTATGTTTTGAATAATCGAAGTGTTAAAATACCTTCAATGATTTTTTTTATACGCTTTATATTAGCTTCACTTGTATGTTTATATGAATGTTTGTAACTGACTCCTTTAGACGCGATTTTGACCCACTTCAAGCGGCCAGATTTCATTCAAACTTTGTACATTTATCGAGGACCGATGACGATACATTAATTTAATAAGATTATTCCATTATTCAATTTGCAAACTAAGATTTTTGTCAATTTATATAATTTTTATCTATAGTCGATAAGGCAGGAATTGATGTTAAAGTACTTAAAAGTTTTAAAAATACGCTTTTAGATTTATTAAACTTTTATTTTGATTTGATTGATTTAGAAGCTAGATTGGAACACTTGCTGCATATCTACATAATGTTTGAGTGTTGATTTTGATTATACTACAAGAAGCCATTTTTTTAAAACACACTCATTTAAAATAGTCGCCAAACCTTATAATATGGGAAAAAAATATATACAAAGTATACTAACTGATTAATTATCTATTAGAAATAATCCTTTTATACGTCACAACTCAAAACCCTTTAGTTCGGTGAGAGAACACGGGATTACCTGGCATTAAACCATAAAAAAACCGACGGTCACAATAGATCTCATCGGGATCAATGGGTTTTTTTATAATGTTATCGATGTTTTTTTCTATATTTAATTCATTGGAGTAGTCTTGATGTGACCAGGAATATTAAATTAAGTAATTACTATACCCATCATATCATTCACAGACTATGCTCAACTCTGGAATTAGTCAATTTAAAAAAAAATACAGATACTGAAAATAAAATAAGTGATATTTAACTAACATAGTATACTTAACATAGAGTAGTTTTTGGAAAGAATATGGCTGAAGAGTACTGATTTTTAACACTTTACAGCCAACTATACTTCAAAATTACGAAATAAATTGTATTTTTCTGTGAAGTATAAGAGTGCTGGTTGAAACAACTACAATAACAGTTATAACGTTGATTCTGATAAAAAATTTAGTAAAGTAGAAATGTACTGTAATAAAAATAATAAAAAAAAAATTGTAAGGTCTATATTTTAATTAATATTCTATCTTTAAAATGACGGCAACCCTTGTCTAAAAGCAACGTTCACTAACTGCCAATCGACATAACCGATCAAGCATATCGAGTGATCAATGGAAAAACAGCAGTCAAATAAATCTAACGAGGACACTTACATCTGCATGTCACTGGAATAAATCAAATCACTATTGAATGCATCCGTAAAATATTTTCGAACTATTTTGAATGTCATAAAAACTCCCTAGCTTAACCCGTTCACAGCCACGCATTGTAAAAAAAATGTTACACCCATATTTTTGCACTTCCCGATACCCAATAATAGGGTCTATTTATGCATCGATAGATGAAGAGTATTTTTTTACGTCCATTATAAATCAAAATGTATTATTTATCTTTGGAGATTCAAAATCTGCATCCTATTGTTATTCGGGATATGCGGTGTGTAAGGGTGTAAAGTTTTTATCAATCTCTGTTGTTGCTTTGAATTTTAGTTGGCCATTCAATATGAAGCTAACGATGTTTGCAGTGTTTGTTTATTTAACGTGCATAAAAATAAATAAAATAATGATTTTTTGCCGTCGAGGTAATAGGAATTAATTACGTTACATTTTTTGTTTTATAATAAACAAAACAAAATTTGTAGGTACTAAAGTAGGAATTGTTTTGTTTTACTAATAAGTAATAGAAAATATAAAACAAATAACAAGGCTTCTAATTACATTGCAATATCTATTAAAAAAATAAGTATTATTTACGGTTGTTGTTATATAATTAAATAATATTAAACGATTACAAGATAAAAGTTAAACTAAAAATATTTAAGGGGCAACACTAAGATACTATTTTATTCAAGTAATAAAAAGTATTGACTTGTTCCCTACTTTCCTATTTTTATTAAAAACTTTATTTAATTTTAATCAGTTAAAATTCTCAAATGACATGCTAGACTGTTAGTTTCTTTTCGTAAAAAAATTTAAATTAGATGTTTGAAATTGAAATTCATCGATGTTTTGGAAAGACTATTCTGTATTAGAAAAGGCAACTTATTTCAATAATCCATCTTAGAGCCAATCCTGATAAGCAATTTATGTATTAAAATTTTATTTCTGTTCCCTTACCCTGTACAAAGTCGAGGCAGTCTACTACTTACTGAAATGACAAAATAGAACATGTCGATGAAGTTCCACAAAGTAATCGAGATATGAATCGAAAGTACTTACTATTTGCAAATCGTCACAACGTTGAGACCAACCAGATTTTATCTCGGTCGAATTAATTCAGAGCAGTTCGGCCATTTTGAATATTTGAGTGGTAAGGGTCTATTCGACCGTGGGGCAGTAATTATTTGATTGAAGTCAAGAGGTTCCACGCCGAGATACCGTTTGTTCCCGCCTTGGTTCGCTCGGCTCGAGTTCAAGTATTTTATTGTTTGAAATTTACTACGTGCCAGATTGACACCTACGGCGATGAAGGGTTAACCGTTGAGTGATTTATGCGCATATTTTATAGTTCTAAATAATAATGCACTATAATAATCTTTAAATGGTATATTGGAAAAAAGATATTTTACTATTGTGTTAAGAATTTAGTAATCTGGCTTAAATAAATAAAAATACAAGCTAAGTTAAGTAAGAAAAGCTATGTTATTATATATTAATAAACATATTTTATTTACACACACACACACACACACATTAGATTACTAGTAATTTACAAATTTAAAGTCATCTATTCTTATTATCTATTGTTGCTCTTCTAGCTACTAGTACAGTGATCCTTATATCTGGAGGTGAGGTCCTGGTGATCTGTAATACAGGGTCACCATACTTCAGACACCAGCTCCTCACAAAATACTAGCTGTTAAAAAATGTAACACTACTGTACTGTTTTAGCTTCAAGATCTTTGCGAGGAGAAAATAAATACATAAATATTTATTATTTTTATTATTTAAAAATTGTTGTAATCGCTTTTCTATCGGCTTTTTCACATGATTTTTGATTGAATTCATGCATTTCAAATCTCCTTATGTCTTTCACACAGCAAAGAAAAGTGAAATAAAGACAATAGTAGGTTGAATCGTTGGTCTTACTACCATGCCCCCGGTTGCATCCTCGCCCACCACGAACCAATGTTTTTCGATTTTTGAATTCAAGTTTATTCGATGCTCCACGAGGTCAGTAACGCTGTTGTGACTAATGAACAATATATTTGTCATTCTTTGAATAACTTTATTAATTTTGTCTTTTTATTATGACAGTCCCAGTATTTTTAAGATGATCTGAATATATAAATATTATTGAACACTATTTCGATTCTGAATAAAGAGAAAAATACATACTACGAATAATTCAATTCATCTTCTCATAACTAATGTGACGTTTGAACTAGCGAACCCATCGGAAGTACTACACACTCGCCTCTGGCATCCAAATCCTCCTGAGAACGCATGCATTATAACATCTTCAATAATTCTTAACAAATCTCGGATTACCCCTAGCTCTAGGGTCACCCCACACCTGGGGGTGACATTTTTTATTCACACTTCCGTATGCAAAAGGACTGTTATTCTCCTTGCATCGGAAATAATAATTATATGCATAATAGAACGGATTAGAGGGTTATTCCGTATTCGGTTGTCACCTTGTCGAATAGCTGCAATGTGTTCGATACCAATTCATTGTATCAATGACTTTATGCAAGCTGTAAGATATGCCGTTACAGTAATTGTCGACAACTGTAATTCATTTCAATATTAAATTTAAAAAGAATTTTAGTACGATTTGCAATAGTAATTGTATTAACAATACATTTTTATGGAGTTGCTAACTTAACTTACGTAATTATTGTCAATGTGACGAGTGCAGTGCGAATATCAAATGAGACTTGACATTTTATGTCTCAAAGTGGCGAGCGCAGTTGTTGGTTTTTTTTTATGGAATAGGAGGACAAACGAGCGTACGGGTGTTAAGTGATCACCGCCGCCCACATTCTCTTGCAACACCAGAGGAATCACAAGTGCGTTGCCGGCCTTTAAGGAAGGTGTACGCGCTTTTTTTGAAGGAACCCATGTCGAATCGTCCCGAAAACACCGCACAATTAAGCTCATTCCACAGCTTTGTAGTACGTGGAAGAAAGCTCCTTGAAAACCGCACTGTGGAGGACCGCCACACATCCAGATGGTGGGGATGATATCCTAATTTGTGGCGTGTCGTGCGAAGGTGGAATTTGGCGGCAGGAATCAGGTTAAACAGCTGTTCAGAATACTCCCCGTGATAAGTGCGGTAAAAGACACACAATGAAACGACAACTCTACGCAATGACAAGTGATCCAGCCGTTCACAGAGCACTGGGTCTCTCAGAATGTTTTTTAATAATCCTGAGTGGCACTGCATTGTAATGGGATGGGCCTATCAATTAACATCAGCTCAACGTCCTGCTCGTCTCATCCCTGAAAAATCATCGGTTGATTGGGTCGTATCTCAGGTCGACTTAGATAATGTCGCTTTTATTTCATAAAATACATAATATATATTTCTTTTATATGGAGACCGAAATTATATCCGAAATCAATTTCAGTAGCATATAATGTAACGACATTAGAACAGTTAAGGAAATTATTAGGCTTACATTACATTACAGTTTAGTTAACTCAAAAAACTTCAAATAATTTTTTATCGAAATGTTAATTATTCAATCATCTATAGTCTATGAATGATGGTACTGGCATCACCGACAGACAATGCGACATCTCTAAATCCGCGCCACAGCGTTTAATCTGCATAATAAAAAGCGGAAACAGTTCAGATCGTACAATAGACCACGGAAGGGTTAGACTTACGACTCCAAATTAATGAGCATTGAGCGCGCGCAAAAAAATACAATCGCGACATACGATCTCTTATAGTTGCAGCGGCTCTCAAACCTTTCGAAATACGTAGTTGGAGAGTGAACTTGAGCGTTGTTCTAGAATTTTACTTATATATTTTAAGAGGATTTTGTAACGGATCACAAAATAGTCCAAGTATTTGGTGATTATTCTGATGCTAAAGTCACAAGAAATTGAAGCAAGTGATTTTTATAATACTAATGATCATTTGTTAATTTTAAGGATTTTATTTGTCTTCGCTGTTATTATTTAAAATTATTTAATTAATATATTATTTTAGTAATGTATTATGTAAAAGTTTAGCATGAAGAACTTCTTTTGCTAAACGGAGTAGATAATTCAATTTGGTAATTGAAAATTTCTGATGCCTTATGGCAGCCGGAACAGGAATCAGAAATTTTTTTTAGCATAAGCTAAAATAAACAAATAAAATATATTTCTTACGTAACTATGATCTATATGGCAAATCACAACAATAAATGTTTGAGAACCACAGAGCTCATCGCTACCTACTGATCTAATTTCCATTCGTATACACCGAGGTAACGAAGGGGTTAGTTTTTATTCAAAGTTTCAATACGCATTTATTAACTTCGAAAACCAACTTAGTATGTTTTAGATATTTGAATAGTGAACTTCTTTTATGAAACATGCGTGGGTTCATTAGAAAAAAAATACAATTTCCCGCACAAGTCAAGTATAGAAAATTCGACAGTTATTCATAATAATAATAAACAGATAACGAGTGAGCGAGAGTGATTGAGAGTTTTAGCACATGCTTGAATATTTGACCAAGGACCTGCCAAGGACTATATTGGTGACCAGTCACACCTGATCCGCTGAGAAACTTCAACTAAGAAACATAATCTAAGAACATGGTAAAATTGTGCAACTTCTTTAAGCAAAACTGCACTCGAGTGCTTATAGAAAGATGATCAAGATCGCTAATGGAAAGAAAAAGGAAAACTAAACCCGTGAGAGTTTTATCCTTAGTTGACAAATAAAAAAAAATATTTGTATTGAATCAATTCAAGCTCAAGCTAGTTAATGGTTAAGCTAAAGTAACTAGGAGATCGAAAGAATTATGAAGTTTCTCACAAGAGATGAAGAAAACAAGAATCGTGTTGAAGAGTATTAGTTACCGTTTGAAAGAAAATAAAAAGAATAAATATATTTATACTATACTCAATAGCATAACCATATGTTTATGATGCTAAAAAGAATACTAACGAAAAAGTTCCAAGTGAAAATGTGTTACAGGAACGTAACTTCAACAATGAATGTACCAATGTCTTGTTTTCAACAATACTAGAGAAGTTATTTCACTATATTAATAGGCCAGGTATGTGTTGAATAAATTTAACTAATTTTAAACTAATTATTATAAATGTTGCTTATCTTGCCAAACTGAAATCTGAAAGGAATGCATTACAATGTTTTAAAGAGGTAAAATTTAAATTTTAAATCTTAAATCTTTTGGAAAACACTAAGTTTTCCTCTTGAATTGTTTGTTCTCGCTGCAGTATTGAATCCTTCTCTATATAAGTAAGATTTATGTAGTAGAACCGGAGTTACCCGACTACTCAAAAAGTGTGAAGGCTTGCCTAAATATATTAGCAAATTCGTCATAAATCAACACAATTTACCAATACGTAGCCGTCTCTTTTTGATTTTACTATTAGATATTTATATCCTTGACCCAATAAATCAACAAACAGCATGGGTACCTTCAAAAAAGCGGGTATATTTTTGTAAAAGGACGGCAACTCTCTATATGTATGACATCACAAGTGAAAACCTTTTTTTTTATGGAATAGGAGGACAGACGAGCGTACGGGTCACCTGGTGTTAAGTGATCACCGCCGCCCACATTCTCTTGCAACACCAGAGGAATCACAAGAGCGTTGCCGGCCTTTAAGGAAGATGTACGCGCTTTTTTTGAAGGTACCCATGTCGTATCGTCCCGGAAATACCGCACAAGGAAGCTCATTGCACAGCTTCGTAGTACGAGGAAGAAAGCTCCTTGAAAACCGCACTGTGGAGGACCGCCACACATACAGATGGTGGGGATAATATCCTAACTTGTGGCGTGTCGTGCGAAGGCGAACCTTTACGGAATGCTGACAAGTGAAAAAGTAGTGAGAGACTACTATTTCTCTTACAATCGCACTTTGTTCGCTCAAAAGTGCAACTAGAAAGGATTGTTTATATATTGCAAAAATAAAACCCTTTAAAAATATACTTTACGTACAGCGTGGTAGACTACAGTTTTGTTGTGATGCAGACTTCCAAAAATGAATTTTGTTTTAAATGGCCGATATTCGCTTTAATCAAATAGATATTATAAAAAGTTATTATTAATTAAAGTAACTAACTACTATAAAATTTCAGTCTGGCAGATTTTTTTTCAAAATAATTAAAATAAATTTATTTTCATTGATGATATAACTCATATAATAAATAACTATTAAAACATCACGTTACAAACCTGTCAAATGTAACTTTATATTCGGAATAGGATATTCTAAAAACAATGATAAGTATTCTATTTGAATATAGCAACTTTAAAAGTAGGTATATTCTTTATTCAAGAAAAGTGATTCAAAATAATTTTAGAATTTCATAGTAACACAATTACATGACATTCTATAACAAAGCAAGGTTTTTTTATGATATTATGGGTTTACAATGAAAAATGTTATCACGTGTGCTATGATCATAATCAGCCTAGCGAAACTCTCTAAGAAAAAAGCGATTCACTCGATTGTATGAAACGTGCAGTCATTGTTAGATTGACAGATAACGGCTATAATCTTGCAAAAAAACGGAGATAGCAGAAATCCACTATGTTTTAAGCAACTGTTCACTTTCAAACCTAGCCGGATTATACTTTGTCGTCATATTGTGATTACTATTTTAAACTTATATCAGATCACTGCACGTTTTTAACTATACTAAATTTCAATTTTTACTTAGGCAGTCCAGCCTGTTATTACTTAGTATTTACATCCTCTTTTATCAAAATACAAATACATTTTTTTAATATTAGAGGGGGCAAAAGTGCTATAGGCTGATGGGAAGATAAAACCAATGGTAAATAAACATCTAAAATACCAGTTGCCATCTTTCAATCTTCCATCAAGTGAGCATTTACTTTAGTTACTCACCAGTGGGAGGCTCCTTTGCACAGGATGCCGGCTAGATTATGGGTACCACAACGGCGCCTATTTCTACCGTGAAGCAGTAATGTGTAAGCATTACTGTGTTTCGGTCTGAAGGGCGCCGTAGCTAGTGAAATTACTGGGCAATGGGACTTACCATCTTATATCTCAAAGTGACGCGCGCAGTTGTAGTGCCGCACAGAATTTTCGGGGTTTTTCAAGAATCCTGAGCGGCACTGCATTGTAATGGGCAGGGCGTATCAATTACCATCAGCTGGACGTCCTGCCCGTCTCGACCCTTAATTTCATTAAAAAAAAATGTCGTATCGGTTCGGGGCTACAACAGACAGTTCTTCAAGTGGCTGTGCGAAGTTCTTTACGAAGCGTACTGCTGTGGAATTTCAGACAACTACTGCTACTACGCTGAACAATCCCTTCGACACTCTCTGTGATACCTGCTGAGAGTCTCCACATCTCTACGCAACGAGCTTCTCGAGAATTAGCTTCCTGCTGTATTTCCTGGACGATACGACATGGGTACCTCCAAATAAATCGGGCACTCTTAATCAAATAATCGGTGATTTCTCGTGCCTTGCTGATGGAAGGGAATGTGGGTAGCGGTGATCACCTAAGATTAGGTGACCCGTACGCTCATTCTCCTCTTCCATAAAAAAGAGAATGAGCAAAGCCGAACTGAGATGTCTTGATCATCGACGATTCGATTGCTCTTTATTGTGTGTAAGAAATCAAATGGGGCCTGGTACGGGTGAACCACTGCCCAGAGGTAAAACAGCTGTTGGAATTGGCTGCTTTAGAATTCTTTTTTTACTTTCACTTTAAACACTACCACCGCTTTGGAAACAAATGGCGCTCTGAGAGAGAAGAAGTGTCGCACGAAACTCTCCCAGCATTCTTTTTTGCACTCTATATGTCTAATATGCTGCCAAATTCACGCCTCAGACTATTCTAATATTTATCCAGAAATTTAGTATGGTACAATGAATTGAAAACCAGTTTCCCGAATCTTGTTAGTTAATTATTCCATATACACACAACCTGACCTCGATCCCCGAGCGTATATATACAAAATTAATACAACGATCCCACAGGCTCTATTTACATAGAGTATCTAAAAGCTCAGGACGCCATTACGCCTGCTCTTCCTGTTAACGTAAATCCACCCTACACAGAGCTTTCGGTGGCGCAAAGCTGGCTTTAGATACACGTATGATAAATTTTATGTATACATACATGTCTATGTTGTGTTATTTCATGCTTAAAATACTACTATGTTTTGAATTTAATACTAGTCGTATTTAAATAAGCGAATGTAACATTTTAAACTTTTAGTGATATGAGAGATCTGAGCATTTTAAAGTAGGATAAGAAGTAAGACTATTCTTTTAAGACACGCGATTTCTATATTGGCCAAAGAGGATGTAAATACTACGTAATAAGACATGATTTGACATACGTTTGAAACAGTAATTACAATTCGGCGACGAAGTATAATCCGGCTAAGTTTGAAAGCGAACAGTTGCTTAAAACGTAGTGAATTTCGACTATCTCCGTTTTTTTACAAGATTATATCTGTCATTTGTTGTCAATGGCTGCACGTTTAATACAACCGAGTGAATCGCTTTTTTCTTACAGAGTTTCTCTAGTAGCTATTAGTTTTTTAGTCTAACGCCAACGAGAAAATAGACAAGTCAAAGACTAAAATAAAAAACGTCACAATCAATCAATCCACCAAAGTGTCAACTTATAACTAATCAAATCTTTCAAGTTGAAATTTATTCCATTTCATAAAGGGTGAGTTCCAAAATATCCAATAACCATAGTTTCAGCCCCTGTAGGAAATTGATCACCCCTTACCCCGCAACCCTGATGGATTACGGCACGGTGATGGAATAAAAAACGACATGAGACTCATCGCTCACGGCAAGCCATAGAGAATTTTCTTTTTTTATTTCGCGGGTAGGCACGTCGCAATTGCTTTTACATTGGACGTCTTACGAATGTGTGTGTTAAAAGCTTGAACCACAGCCCACACACTATACATGTTCTAAAGGAATATTATTTTTTCCGTTTTACTGGGTTTGTTATTTTTGATTTGGCATTCGATTACGTATGCCAATTAAGTGGACTAGAGCTGATGTAAAGGTAACGGGGTAGAAAAATAGAGGGCTTGCCTACATAAATACTTTAGAACAATCTCGAGCTTGTTGTCATTGAAAGTTGTTGTAGTTAAATAGTGTTTTTATTTGAGCGCGTAAAAAAAAACTATTTTTTGAGTGGTGTAGCACTTTTTAATTATGCAGTAATTATAGTTATCAATTATAGAGATAAATACTGGCATTAAAAGGCATTTATTTTCTCAAAATTGATTCCTTTAGAATTCTTTTTGATGTCATTTCTAATAACCACTATATACTACTACCGCTTCGGAAACAAACGGTGATCTGAGAGAGAAGAAGCGGCGCAAGAAACTCTCCCAGCATTCTTTTTTTTGCGCTCTTTTCAATAAAAATATACAATATTGTACAGTCATTTCTATCGCTATATCTAGTCCCCGGCTGTCCTATCATTTAGATATTTGATATTTGAACTCGTTTACTTAAAACTGAGTTTTACTGAACTCAGTTTGAAGTATCATTGGTGAAATCAGGGCTTAATGGGTTAATTAGTATTGTGAAACCCTGGTGAAACCAATTCGTCTCATGTTACTTAAGGCATCCAGCTGTTCACTCGCAGAACCCGGGATCGAGAGTTGGACCTGCAAGTTGAATGATATTATAACTCAGACAGTCTACCTAAATAATACATAATGCCGTTTTTATATGACAGTATGGTACGAGACGAGCAGGACGTTCAGCTGATGGTAATTGATACGCGCTGCCCATTACAATGGAGTGCCGCTCGGGATCCTTGAAAAGACCATTTATTCTGAGTGGCACTACAATTGTGCTCGTCACCTTGAGAGATAGGATGTTGTCTCGTTTGCCCAGTAATTTCACTAGCTACGGCGCCTTCAGACCGAAATACAGTAAAGCTTACACATTACTGCTTCTCGGCAGAAATAGGTGCCGTTGTATAATAATCTAGGCGGCATCCTGTGCAAAGGAGCCTCCCACTGGTAACGTAACAATAAAATCTATATAATTTTAGATACTTATTTTCATATAAATGTATAAGTATAGTTTACACATCATATTAGATGAAACTGAGCATCAGAGTATACCATATACCAGTGAAAAATACCATATTGTTATGAGATTAAGAGCATTACAAAAGTTCAAAAATATGACGATACATTATCGTTTCTTTACTTTGTATTTTACGATAAGCAAAATAAATTAAATGCGATATAAAATCAAATGAAATAAAAACTGTAACACAAACATAAAATAAGAACACAAAAAGCCCGAAGACAAATCGCCATCTAAAACACTCGCCTGCGTCCGACTTTACATAAACCGTTAGATATATAGGGGGTGGTTGTACCCCTACCTCCGGGGTGATTTAGACCCCCGGCCTTATCGTTATGACCATGTGAGGGAAAGTTATTGTAGGGTTGGGAGGGTAATGGCATCTTTGAAGATTTCGGGAGGATATTATGTTGCTATATTGAATGCTTCTTGCTTTTAGTTTGGTTTTCTTTGAACATTATAATGCCCTTTTCTATTAGAAGAACGGGCTCTGTTTTCATAAAATGTTTTGTTTACGATATCATCTTAAAATATATCAGATATTTATAACAATACCTTTATTAAAATTCATAGTATTTATCAAAAATTAATTTAAATTACATTCCATAATTGACGGTTGTAACAAATAATAAATAGGCATTTAAATAAAATTCTTTTTAAAGGTCTAAAACGCGTGTAATTGTAAATGTGTTTTACATTAAGTTCTGCGTAAAAGTTCGTTCGTGATCCTTTCAGAGCAAATTTTCACGAAATAATAATATTATCATCTCAGATCCCCTAAAAACGTGCTCTGAAGAGATCACTAAACGTCTGGTTAGCTAGAATATTAATAAAAATGTAACTTTTACTCAAAAACTAATGTAAAAACACAGTTATAATTACACGCGCCTTAATCCTCTATAAAATTTTAAATCGCTCGCTCTTTTATAAAAACTCTCGCGTTAAACAGAGAAAAAAATAATCCTTTTCTTATTCAGGGCTAACATTTATTTCACATCAAGTTTTGTATAAGTAGAATTTATTTCTCTCTGTCAGAATCGATTATATTACTAAAAGCTTATTTTAGGCCGAAAAGTGTGTATTAGTAATTTGTTGATGTAAATATGAGAAATCATAAGTTTCGGAACCGTTGGTCCCAGCAATAAAATTATATACGCCTACCAAATAAAACGCTGTCGTCCCCTAGGCGACGGTATTCTGCATGCGAAATTTAATTTTACAACTCGGGCCGTTTCAATATAGGTAATATTAGAAATTTATGTTCCATGTTTGAATTTGAATGTCCCCTGCGTCATAAATTCGATTCTTCTCTATGTTGTAATAAATACTCTTTGGTCGTTCAATGTTTTGAAATATAAACGCACTGTTTGAATAGTTTTCATAAAATAAAGTAACTGCTACTTTATATTATCATATGATTGTTCCAGTTGTTTATTACGTAGGTACGGTAAAATTAATAGTTACATAGTATATTGCCTTAAAAAATTATGTAGATCTGAAGTCTAGACGATCCTGCATTCTGAATTGATTTTATTATTTTATCATTGATCAATCATTTAATGGCACAATCAGAATTTTAAGAAGAGTATTTAATTTTTTTCATATTTATTTACTCTGATGAAGAGGCCAATAGTCTTAACATCATTGGCGATTCAAACATGTCTCATGTGGTTTAAAAGGAAAACAACGAGGATATTCAGCTTAGATAATTTATAAACAAGCCAGGCTTATTATTAAAGTGTGCGTGACAAGCGACGTCTTACACTTGCGATTTGTATGTAACTCTGTATTATTGTGCGTGCTCAAAATAGAGGTTAAGTGTCAACCTCAATTTTTTTCGACGTTTTCACTTCTGCCACAGTCTATCTAGACGCATAAATGATCTAAGATATTCATTTATTGCTTAGGGAATCCTATAATCATGAATCCAAGCAAGGAACAATATTATAACAATAAATAAAACGCGACAAAAATGTGCATATAAATAGATTTACTTACATCTAATCCTAAATACTCAACAGATTAATCAACTCAAGTACAAATAAATTATAATTCACCTCAAAGTTAAACAAAATTCATACCAAGGGGAAAAACGCCACGTAGAAGTGAGAGTTCATAAGAATATTAGCGAGTTTTTCTCCCCCGCCTAATTACAAGTCATTTAATTAATAAAGAACCTCGTTACAATTAGAACACGATTTAATACACGTCAAACAATCACGAGGAGATTCTTGTATGAATTTTAAACATGCTTTTATTATGAAAACGATTTTCGGTGCGTAATTAATGTTTTCGTACGTGTTTCAAGATTTTTGTTGTTGATTATTTAATTTTTAGAATAGTATTTTCGTTTCTTATCTCTCAGAGCGCTATTTGCTTCCGATGGCAGTGATAAAATGCTTACAACATAAAGAATCCTTAGAGAATCAATTCAAAAAAAAGTGTGTGTACTTATGAATACACGCAAGAAGTTATATTTGTTTAGCCTAGCAAAGCAAAAATCCTTAAAATTATTTATTCCTCGTGCTATTCTACGTTTGTAGAAAGAACAATATTGTAAAAATCTTGCTTTGACAACTAATTATTATATAATGAATACGGCTGTACGGGCTTGAACCCTTTGCCTATTCCAATAATGGACGAAGAAACCCAAAAAAAATAACGAATGTCGCAAACGTGAAACGTCAGAAAATTTTAGGAACCAACTTGACCCTGTCACTTTTGTGTTACAGTAGTGCGCGCGCATCTTAAGATTTCACTCTCATCATATTTTCATAACGAGCCTAAAGAAGTATAAATTCAATAATGTTGACAATGTAGTTTTTTGTACTAGCGAATCTATTTATATTTTATCAATAGTCAAAATCAATCCTTTATCATTTGAACAAAGCGTTTATAATTTATTGCTAAAACATGTAAGCTTACAAACCACTCAAGCAACAAATCGTCACATTAAATACTATTAAAATTACAACTTACACAAAATTCCCTCCAATTTATAAGTCATAAATTATAGACAGTGGTCGGTGTTGCCCACTGAAAATATTTAAATATGGACGCGTGGGCTCGGGTCAACCATTCAAATATATTTGAATAACGAATGATATACGGTTTGTTTATTGGTGGGCCCGTTTCTATTATTGTTACTGGTCAGTAGGGGCTAGAATGACCCCTCGTGTATATAATGTATATTTTCGCAGCTTGTGTCAAGCCGGTTTAGCACACTTAGGGTTAAAGTTATCGGAAATTTTACGTTTAATTTGTAATTTTGTAGCACGCGCGTGTTATAAGGTCAACATGGGGTAGCATCTTAGGGTAACTCGTATCACAAAGAAGAGTTTTCTTGCAACGTTTATATTTGAGTCACTCAAAAGACAGGTTCAATTGAGCTTCACTAAAGCATTGACAGTGTTAAGTCGAATAATATATTCACAATTTATCTAGCTAATACATCACTCACTATTTACACAATTACTTGAAATTACTGTACGCAAAAAGGGTGCAAAAAATTCAAATATACCTACCTAATAAAACTAATACATAAACATATCGTATTCAATTATCCTTATCAACTTCACTATATTAATACCTGCTAATACTCACCATACTTATTTTATTTATTTACAACAAAAAACTGTATGACATGTAGTTAAAACTATATTAAAACTATCTCGAATGCCACTTGAGTTGAAATAATTTAATAACTCGACATCCCATCATACCATTATTTTAACTACTTATAACGTACTTACTCGTATAACCATAGTTGAAAGAGACAAAGATGCTGACAATTCCTTATCCATAACACTTTTAGTGAAGCTCTTTCTTATCTTATTGACTCACCACAAATTAGGATATCATCCCCACCATCTGGATGGGTATCCTCCACAGTGTGATTTTCTAGAATCATTCTTCCACGTACAACTAAGCTGCGAAATGAGCTTCCTTGTGCGGTGTTTCCATGACGATATGGGTATCTTAAAAAATGCACGTACGCTTTTCTAAAAGGCTGGCAACTCTCCTGTGATTCCTCTGGTGTTGCAAGAGATTGTGTGCGGCGGTGATCACTTTATATCAGGTAATCCGTACGTTTTTTTTGTCCTCCTCTTCCACAAAAAAGCTACCTTCCACAAATACTTATTTGTAAGTAATTGGCTAAATATTTACAAAGTTATCTAAACAAAATATGCGTTTAGTAATATTGCACATAGAAAAACATTCACAGTATTAAACGCATCAGTCACAGTACCTAAGTAAAAAATGAAACCAAACTCGATTACACGTAGGAAATTCGAGCGGCCCTCCAGGAGGTGCCCTCTGAATGAAAAATGAGGAAACTTTCCCTCTTAGCTGGCACTCTGTTTACTTTTACACTAGTTATGTAAAAATGTGGGGTTGAGAACAATTCCTTGGCGTGATCTATTGTCGGCGTGGATTCGCACATCTTTGTTTTCGTGTAGGACAACTGCTTTAAATTTAAGTTGTAAATGTAACTCCATTTTGTATCAAGTTAAAATTCTTTGTTATGACTTTTTGAGTTAATAATTTGTGTCACGTATTGATAGAAGATTTCGATATAGAATGTTAAATGTTATTAAATTAACCAAAGCATATATAGTGTGGTTATACGAAAAATAAAGAATGATTATGCTGATGAAGTTAAATAGTACAGCCCGTTTGACAAGTGGTAACTAGTAGTACAAAAAGAAAATAATCTAAAGATCTGAGAAGTTCTAGATGAAGCGATCAGCAGACTACGTAAGGTAAAATGCTTAGATCATTTATACGTCTAGATTAACTATGACAACTGTGAAAACGACGAAAATTTGAGTTAAGAACTAACCATTGTTTTGAGCAATTCACGCATACAAATTGCGAGTGTAAGACATAGCTTATCACGCACACTAAACTAATATTCCTTGCCTATTTTTATCGGTTGTCGAACAGCAAGACGTATAAATTATATATCTAACTACCAGTGGGAGGCTACTTTGCACAGGATGCCGGCTAGATTATGGGTACAACAACGGCGCCTATTTCTGCCGTGATGCAGTAATGTGTAAACATTGCTGTGTTCCGGTCTGAAGGGCGCCATAGCTAGTGAAATAACTGGGCAAATGAGACTTAACATCTTACGTCTCAAGGTGACGAGCGTAATTGTAGTGCCACTCAGAATTCTTGGGTTTTTCAATAATCCTGAGCGGCACTGCATTGTAATGGGCAGGGCGGATCAATTACCACCAGCTGAACGTCGTGCTCATCCCTTATTTTTTTTATAAAAAAAAACTAAGTTTAAATGAGTATTTGCTCAGCCGTAGATGTTATTAAGAAGTGGTCCAAAAATTACCCGGAAGGTACAAAAGAGAATAATTTTCAAAAATAAATTTGAAAAATTGTTAAATATGAAATATAAAATGACTGAAGCAAGCGGTAATCGTTGAAACCTTCGCAAAACGTCGATTAATACGAGTTGAAAATGTTTAAAAACACAAGCCTTTGAAAATTGATCGCATGAAAGCACGCGAAACGCGCGGAAAATAAACCTAAACCCAAAAGTGGCTACAGGTTTCATATATTGAAGCGAGTGGACTTGTTTGTACTGAAACTACTAACAGGTTCTGTTCTAAAAATCGTTTACAGATTTTATTATTAAACCTTAGATGTCTGTCTCTCTTATGGCCGATTTCTCAGGAAAATTTAAGTATCTGAAACATTCGATTCTATATTATTACTTGCAAACGTTGTATTGCCAATAAAAGTAAAAATCAAATTCATTAATTAAAATTTTGGGGTATAAAATAGATGACGACCGATTCTCAGACCTCCCAAATATATTGTACTACAATTATTGTATTCGATTGCCATCTTACAACTCTATTGCGTATCTGTGGATGGAATAGAATAAATGTAAAAATCGTGATACAAAAATAGGTGTTGATCGTAGATGGTTGAAAATTTAAAGTTGTATGTATTTTTTAATGCTGAATAATAAAATAAATAAAAACATTTAGGGGTATTTACTAAATACGTTTAGGGGTATGAAATATAATCGTTGGCGGATTCTCAGACCTACCCGATATGGACACAAATTTTCAAACAAATTGGCTTAGGTTTTTCGGAACAAACGCATACGAGAATTTTATATATCAGATATAAATTACATTGCTACTCAGGAAAGCAGAAACCCGTTCAATTGTTCATGAAAATTATTATAACATAAATGTAACTATAAATTATATAACTTTAAAAATGTATTAATAAAGCCATACTTATTTAGAATGCATTTATTGAAATAACATGACAATGTATTTAGTTCATGAATTATCTCTTTTAATAGGATTTTATTCCAACCTATCTATCAACCTATATTTTGTCTTACTACATAATACATATTGTATTCTAGCTTTTATCTTTTTATTATAATATATCAAACCTCTTTATTCGTTCATCGAGTATTAACTATTTATATCTAGTTGAAATAACTGTTTCCACAAAAATTGTTTGAACGACATTGCAAAGCTTCACAAGTGTCTGTTTCCACAACTTTTAAAACAACAGTCATTGTCCCGCACACTAAGGAAACAGACAAAGGGTTACTTAAACCTAGAAAAAGTCAAGCGTACACCTGCCTCTGTAGTCTGTGGAATCACGAAAATGCGTACATATTACACACACATACGTAGGGTATATGTCCACACACGTGCCAGAGCGAGAAAGGTGCAAGACGTGTGTGAGTGACAGGGATAGTTGTCGCAGGACGAGCGATACAACAAATCAATACGAGCGGTGGTGACCGGTAGCCTGTGTCACCTCCGCTCCCCCGCACCCCGCCGCTCCGCTGTACTCCCCGCAGCCTCCGCTCAGCCCCGCGCCACGGAGACCGCATGCCTCCACCTACATTGTCAACTGCCACAGAGCGATAACATTTACAAAGAGCACTTACCGATTATCTTAACTGTATTAAATTATAATATTATAAAATATGTTATTACCAGTAGGAGGCTCCTTTGTAAAGGATGCCGGCTAGATTATGAGTACCACAACGGCGCCTATTTCTGCCGTGAAGCATTAATGTGTAAGTATAACTGTGTTTCGGCCTGAAGGTCGCCGTAGCTAGTGAAATTACTGGGCAAATGAGACTTAACATCTTATGCCTCAAGGTGACGAGCGCAATTGTAGTGCCGCTCAGAATTTTTGGGTTTTTCAAGAATCCTGAACGGCACTGCATTGTAATGGCAGGGCGTATCAATTATAATCAGCTGAACGTCCTGCTCGTCTCGTCCCTTATCTTCATAACAAATTCTATTTTTATCAATCCTCTATTAATTATAATAAAACTCTTTAATAATCCTTTTTCACTAACTGTTTTCTTAGATGTAACGACGGATATTGAACAGGTAATGTCAAGTGGTTGGATTGCAAGTCTCGTATTACAATGTCAAATGTTACATAGAGCTATTATTATTCATAAAGAGCACTTAAAAAAATTCTATTTCATCAATCCTCTCACACCACTTAAACATCAACACATTACCTTTTCAACTTCTGAGGATTTATGCACATACATCCTATTATAATATTATAAATGTGAAAATTTGTATGTCTGGATGTATGTTTGTACTTCTTTAACGCAAAAACTACTGAATGGATTTTGATGAAACTTTACAATAATATAGCTTACACACCAGAATAACACATAGGCTATTATTTATAAAACTATCGCGTGAATTATACTTTATATGGCAAAACAACGTTTGCCGTGACAGCTAGTACACTATAACTCGCCTTTCCACATCCAATTTTCTCTATTATTTTTTTCATTCTTTTGCCGTGATTTGTTATATCTGAATCCATGCCTATATTTAGATATATATTTATAACAGACATTTGATCGGATTGCAACTTCCACCTATTTATTACAAATAACTTACAGACAATATCTAGTTGATTTGAGGAATGTAGAATGTAGATAATGACGGAAATGAAATAGGGTAAATTCTACAAGTTATAATAATGTTATGATTGATAATAGTTTAGTAAAAAAGACTTTATGTACACATTGAAAATGCTTTGGAAATAAATTAGTAAAATGGTGTGACATATCTATCTATTTATAGGTCTATGAAAAATTCGCTTGACCGCGTATGGAAGACGCAACGAAACTCGAGAAGGAAAACTTGATAAGTCCACAAAGTAACTTTTAAAAGCGACGAGATATAAAGTATCAAAACACTTTAGACATGCTCACTGATTGTTCGTAGTTGACAATTATATATGTATTTGAATACAATATTTTTTATTTAAATTATTATCACTTTTAATTTGGTTCAACGACTTTCCAAAAGTTACATTTAGAGTAGTTTTGTTCTTAATCAATTTTATTAAAATACTAGCTGACCCGACAGACGTTGTTCTGTAAATAATAAATAAAATAATGTTTTTATATGAATTTGTCAATAATATATCATAACCTCAAAAATTACTTCGTAAAATATGCACCCAGCTGTCGTAATGAAATTGTTTCACAGCAGAACTGTCAAACCGTGCGTCAATAAATTCTCTCATAGAAATTATGTATGGACACATCAAAGGAAAAACAAATTTGTTGTTTTTATTTAATTTAGCAGCATTTTCCTATAAATTTAACCTTTTAAACCTTCCCTGGACTTCCACAAATAATTCAAGAACTAAATTGGCCAAATCGGTCCAGCCGTTCTCGAGTTTTAGCGAGACGAACGAACAGCAATTGATTTTTATATATATAGATATAGAAATATATCTTACAGCTATCTTTAGTGACAAGAGATATGACATTACAAACGAGTAACTTATTCAGCCAAAAATTCTTTGATAATTTATACGTATAGAGAGAGTCTCTTGCTGGTAGACCAGCCGATAAAAACAGGCCAGGTTTAATACGTTAGTGTGCGTGACATGCTATGTCTCACACTCGCGATTTGTATGACAGTTTGTGTTAGTGTGCGTGAATTGCTCAAAATAAAAGTTAACTCTAAACTCAATTTTATTTCGACATTTTCACAGCTCTCATAGTCTATCTAGACGTATTAATCATCTGAGATTAAATGTGATATCCCTGACCTCTGGGATTAATTAAACAAATTAAATTTGTAACCGACATTTAGGAACGATGCGGGACTCAAACCCGAGCCTTTCGGGTTCCGTCCGAGCTCTCTTACCAACTGAGCCACTCGGACGGTTGGAATGTACTTTTTCGTGCATTTGTAAAAATTCCATTGGAGCTATTATAGCTCATGTGCACTTTGTCAGTTTGCTTATTGTTGTCAAAGAGGATGTTAGTATTATGTAATAAAAGGTGAGACTGCCTATGTAAATTTTTCTTTGGAGAAATAGTGAAGGCTTCGACCGTCTTAGATCGTATTGTGAAACCTCTTAGCAATACGCATTTTAAAAAATTTTCTTACACTTTCCATTAAAATTCTACACCTGGTGACTAGGCACGAACCTAAGCTTGGTTGGAAGTCAACGCACTTGAGATGAGCTGAAGACTAGCTTTCGTCTAGCCCAAATCCGAACCCCTTGGTGTACAAATTAGGATTAGATTTAGAAGACATGGCCTGGTCCAAACGACACATTGACATCAATATGCTTAAGAAATCTCTAGAACAAGCAATGACTAAATTCCCCATGGAAACAGCGCGTAAATCTATAGACACGTGGCCAGACAGATAAGGACAAAGGTAATAATATCGAATAGAATTATTTTTCATTTATTTCTGAAACACAGTGTGGTTTTCAAGAAACTTTCTTCCACGTGCTACAAACTACTACTGTGAAATGAGCTTCGTTGTGCGATTTCCGGGACCATACGAGATGGGCACTTTCAAAAAAAGCGCGTACACCTTCCTTAAAGGCCGGCAACGCTCCTGTGATTCCGCTGGTGTTACAAGAGAATGTGGACGGCGGTGATCACTTAACACCAGGTGACAATAAAACTATAAAATATTGATACATATAAGTTTTACTAAGATTGCATTACGTTATGAAGAGTCATTATTTTTTATTTGTAACAGAATTGATGGCTAGGCTCTATGTTTAGTTAGTTGTTCCAATTTCTGAAGTAATTCGAATTCCGATCGAATTCGCTTACGCAGCCATAATTTATAACTCTTATCCCTGTCCCTTGGTATCCTAGCAACGGCTAGCCACAGGACCCTCTGTACTCTATCACGTCACCCTTCGCCCTCAGAGGGCCCGATAAACTGCAAAACCACACCCCTCCCTGATAAACAGCGTTATTTATGACACCTACAACCCTTGGACTTTTCCTCTATAATCTATACTATATTTACTCTATGCCTGTGCATTATGTACTCGTATTATATATTTGAAATTCAATTAGAATTAGAAATTTAAAAAAAAAAGTTCTACTTTGTATCATGACCATATAACTTTCAAATAAAACTCTTTTTAAAACACACTCACTTTGCACTTTTGTACTTATGAGTTTTAACCATACAAGTTCTTATACTATGCCTCTTGTGTATTATGTATTATATATTTGAAATTAAACTAGAATTAGAAATTTAAAAACAAACTAACTACTACTTTGTTTCATAATCAGGAATCTTTTAAATGAAACACTTTTTTAAACACACACTCTTTACACTTTTGTATTGCAAGTTCTTACACCCTTAAGCGCGCAATTTAATTTGAAAATATACACTAATATTTTTACATGACATAACTCCTTAATCCACATCACAAAATAACAAAAAATTCCTACGTTTTTAAACGTGGTATAGGCAGGTACAAAATCTGTGTTAAATTATTATAATAATAATAATATTGACAGACTCTTACACATCTTATCTTGCCCCAAACTAGGCATAGCCTGTACTATGGGCGCATCACAACGATATATTTAATACAATATACTTACTTAAATATACACAAATACAAATAAACATACATAACTCGGAAACAAACATTCATATTCATCATATAAATGATTGCACCTACCGGGATTCGAACCCGGGACCTCTAGCTCAGTAGGCAGAGTCACTAACCACTGGGCTATGGGGGTCGTCTATAGTAATTATTATGTTAATTTTTCTTTCATACTTGTTTATCTTTATTATATTCCATGAAAACTGATTAGAACTCTTAATTTGTTATAATTTTTCATCTTAGTCGAGTTCGACTTCTTGAAAACCTATTATGAAAAGTCATCGCTTCCAAATTAAAAAAAAAAAAAACAAACGAACTTTGTGTATTGTATATAAAAAGTAAAACGGTTTTCCGTTTTACTTTTTATATACAATCTTATTAGTCTTATGTCCACCAAAATTACCTTCAATTAATATTATTTGAAGTAATATTAGACCCATCAACCTCATTTCAACTAATAAATTTATTTGTAACAATTTTTAACTGATTATTCTTCAAAACAATAATAGAAAACTTTAATACTTTTCTAATTAACTTCAAATCATTCAAATCTTAAAACAAAGAATTAGTAAATTTTAATTACACAATTTTAAACTCATAACAACTTGCCACTGTTATTATATTGGTAGAATACATATTTATTGAATTATTTAAAATTTTCACGATATAAACCATTCTACATATAAAATACGAAGTATTACAGAAACAAGATTTAAAACAATATCTTAATAAAAAGGAAAATCTTTAACAATGGAACGCAACGTAAGAAATAAATAGGACGTTCAAAGAAAAAAGAAAATCGATGAGTGGCCGAGCCTGACCAAGCCTCATATATACAGCGTATAAATATAAATCTCCTGTTTTACCCCTATGGCCGGCACTGTTCGCCATCTTGAAAAACCCCCCCGCCCACGCTCGATCTTACCCCAAACATGCCCCCTCGATCTAAGGGGCTTTTCAAAGGCCGAAACCTACTAATACTAATGTTCTCTATGTATGAACGTGTGTGGGTGTACACACACTGTGATAATGTTTCAAATTGTTACATTTGGTGATGCGATCCTTGAGTTTTGAATGTAAATTCGCTAGTTATAATACTAGGTATGCCCCGCGGTTTCATTTGCGTGTATTAAAAACTAATTATGAAATGATTATTGTGGCTATGAATACGAAACATAAGATACATTATTTTTTTTATAACAAAATATGAACAGTGTAGCCTAAACTAATTCTCATGAATGAAATATTCAAATCTAACGAAGTTAAAAGGATCACTTTTATAACATCACCTTTATTGGTAATGTTGGTTCATTGGGTCGAACCGTACACTCCCATTATAGTGTCGGTTCGATTCGGTTCGGTTCATTCATAGTTACTTATATACAATTTGTTTTTTTTTTAAGTGACAACCCTCACTTCTGGGCTGAAAACAAAATTTATGAACGATGTGGGTCTCGAACCCGTGACCTCTCGCATTCCGTGCAAGCGCTCTTCCACTGAGCCAACCGTTTCGAGTGACGTAACCTTCATAACTCTTGATATATCGTGTTCAACTCTCATGTTGTGGCTTCATCTACAGGATCTACTTTACAGTTGATAACCTGCTCAACACAAATATTTGCATATTAGGAAATTGACTTGAGCTGCCGCACTTTCAAATCTTAACAATTTATTATTTTTTTAAAGTGATAAACCTTACTTCTGGGATTAATTACACAAATTAGATTTGAAAACAAAATTAATGAACGATGCGAGACTCGAACCCGCGACCTCTCAATTTTTTTTTAAATTTAATTTGTGTAATGTACTTTTAATCAACGCTTTTTGAGGTCGGCAGCTCTTTTGTGATTCCTCTAATGTTATAAGAGTGTTATTTTTTTTTAATAATTTAATTAAACACCTATTATCTACAAGTAATATTATCAAATAATTCGAATTTTTCTTCAAATATTTTAACGACTGAATTAAGACTCAGTTAAGGTTAATTTGTATTTTTTTATATTAGGAACTTGACGCAATATTGTGTAAATAATACCCAAAGTATTTCGAATGGATTAAAAATCGATTTATAAACAATTATTTTTTATCTGTTAGATGAGTACCGAAATTTAAATAGCAAAATTATTTTGATTGGAATTGTTTTTTAAACAGAAGGTATTAATTATACTGAAATCACAGGGGTGGTGAGTTTAACATAAACATATTTATTTCAGAAAATTTATTGAATTAGGCGTTACTTTGCGGAAATCCATAATTATACAAATGATTTAAGTTTTGTTTAGAGTTAATTCTCTCGTGCCAGATTTTGGCGAGACAACAAGTCCTGAGGATGCCTCGTGTAGAGGCGAAACACGTGTCGAATTGTTTTAAAAACAAATATTGGCGGAATTAACACCAAAGAAAACTTAAATCATTTGTATATTTATTTCAACTTAATATTAAGATTGAACACTTAGATTAAGGATTGGTTTACACTGTGCTCCAACTAAATACCGCACTACCTAAGAACAATAGTTCTTTTATTACGGCAACTATTAGATGCCTGTGTGCGTGGCATCTTAAAACTCAATGGCATATTTCAAATTTTCTAACATATGCATCGTGTTATTTTACATTGAAATTAAAAAAATACAAAATACTTACTGATGTTATTATGTGATCCCAGTCTTAATTATTTCTTGTAGTAATATTTTTATAAACTTTTAGTACGCAAGCATTTTGGTTACAATTATGTATTAGCAAAGTTTAACAGAACATGTGGCACGTCAATTGTTTGAGACTGGCTCGAGTACGCCCACATGGGCGTTGTATTAGTTGCCGCATTTTGCCAGTACGCATGCGGTATCTAGTTGGAGCGCAGCGGATACGAAACCCTAAACTAAGATTGAACAATATTATTTAAAAAAACCCAAAAAATGATTGATCCATTAACTCCATCAATGACAAATAAATTTATGGGTCTCGCATGTATGTAGGTTCGGATCGGACGTAGTACGAAAGCGCTCTTAGTCTATGGTTCCGAAACGAAATCACGCACTATTCGGATCCGAAGTACATTGGTAATAGGATTTTTCGAAGTTCGTCGTTCTTTCGTTTCGGACCGAAACTTCGCATTCGATTTTATTAATAGACCGCCTGATCTAGATCCGGCCTTAGAGAATTCGTTATATTAATTATTAGATTCTGTTTATACATATTTTCTTATTGTACGTTTAGATAGAATGTGACAACTGTGAAAACTTCGAAAAAAATTGAGGTTGACGTTTAACCTCTATTTTGAGCCATGCATACTAACATTAAGTGACATACAAATCGCGAGTGTAAAACGTAGCATGTCATGCACACTAAAATAATAAACCTGGCCGGTTTTCATCAGTTGTCTAGCAGTAAAAGGCTCTGTCTAGATTGATATCTCGTTTAAATAATCTAAGCAGATTTTCATAAGTATCGACTTTAATAAGTTTTAATTTTATTTATCGACTATATAAGTATTGGCTACTAGTACTTGATGAACATACCCCCGTCGTATTATATCGTATCATAAAACAGTCCTCCGCCGCGTCTGTCTGTCTGTCACGATAAACTCAAAAACTACTACACACATGTTTATACTGTTTTCACCTATGGATTTCGTGGCTCTCAAGGAAAGTTTTATATACATCCTTTTATCTACATCGATTGTTAAGTTTTTGTATACATTTTTCAATACACAACTAAAATTTGAAAACCATGACCTCCGGCGTTCCGTGCCGGTGCTCTAACCAACTATAACACACTTTTTACACAAATTATCTTGCCCCAAGTTAAGCATATATAGCCTGTATTATGGGTTACAAGACAATGATATTATATTTAATACAATATACTTACTTAAACATACATAAATTCATTTAAACATACATAAATACTATTAAACATCCATGACTCGGAAACAAACATCCATATTCATCATATAAATGCTTGCACCTACCGGGATTCGAACCCGGGACCTCTAGCTTAGTATGTAGGATCGCTAACCACTCGGCTATATAGGTCGTCAAAAGTCGTCGTTTAAAGACAGCAGTTATAAAGTATTTCAATGAGAGATTCGTTAATATTAAATTTATTTACAATATAGGTAGGTATATAGTACCTATATGTAGTAAAATTGTTCGCGCCAAATTTTACGTTACATATGTATTATAATTAATTCACGTTTACAATATTCAACTTCACACGTAATCAAATCCTATTTCCAGACTTTTATTGATAATGTCCAAAAAATCTTCCGTTAGTATTTATTTATTTATTAAATTCCGCCAACAAGGTATACACTAATAAACACTATATAATACAAAAACAATAACATTCACATGGTAAGTGATGCCTCAATTATAGGCGAAAATGACATGCTATTCAATTAAATTAAGCCACAAAATAAAATAAGAACTATAATATATTATATATCTACGAATACAATCTTAATATAAATTTACACAAAATATTATCGATAAATAACGATTGTGTGTCATCTCTCCCTTGAAAGAACCGTGTTAATATATTTTTTAAAGTTGTGTAAGTTGTGATCAAATATGTCGACTTTATCGTGATGACTGTTATATTCCCTGATAATTCTATTCAGGAGTATTCTTAAAAGACATTTACAGTCAAAGTTGTATTGCGGATAGAATGACAGTGATCATAACAAAACTATTCTCTGTGTGATATATGACATTTAAAGCAATACTTACCAAGTAAATATTTAAAATGTTATATAATATGATTGTTTATGTGTTAAACATTCTCTCCAGTGTCAAACTAGTCAACAGCTCCTAATGATGCCTGGTCTAGAGTTTTGAAGTATTTGTGTAAAACTTTTGCGGAATTAACACTAAAGATAATAATTTATAACATTTTAAATAACTCGTATCTTCGCATAATAGCGCCTTATTTCTATTAATTTTCAAAACCCAATAAACCATTAATGTTACATACAGCAGTACATTAGTGAAATAAAAAATTCACGTCTCCATAATAAATTCCCATTAGCGCCTAGAACGTTAGCGCACGTAAAATATTCACTCACCATTCAAATACATCATTCAACCGTCCACCGAGATCGCTCCAACACCAATCTTCCATTTGGCAAGAAAATCGATACACGTCGTGGCCATATAAGCATTCCTGGGGTGGTAGACGGGGTGTCTTAAGGGGGGTTAAGGTTTAGTCCCGAATATTGAATTTCCCTTGGGACAAACCCGTTTCGCTTTGTCCCTTCACCCGGGTCGTATAGGCCGTGATGCCCGGGACTTATATACTATATACACGCACACGGTTATACGCAATTTTGCGTATACGGTCGTAAGTGTTGGATATTAACAATGCGGCCCACACGTGACTTACAGAGCGTTTGACGGGCCCTCGGGCTAACATATCGTCTATAGCATATAACATATAGCTATATGTCGCTCTCCCTGACTCTAATATACGCGTCTTTCTCCGCTAAATTAGGTCTCTTTATTTAAATGGCTGGCACATTTCGCTTGCATTAACTTCTTTTCAAATGAATACGAAACCTATCTAAGTGTAGACTTTTCTATTTAAAAATGAGTTTGGTTTATTTTTATGAAAGTGGAGGATGGTGTTAATTGATCACCGCCGCTCACTTTCTATTGCAACACCAGAGGTATCAAAGGAGCTTTGCCGACCTTTTAGAGATGTGTACGCTTTTTGCGAAGGATAATGTCGTATCGTTCTGGAAACAACGTAGAAGCGAGTTCATTCCTCAGATTTAAGTTGAATAAATGTTAATTTCTTAAGTAATTTCTAGTAAAAATTTATGAATTTCTATCTTAATTGGAATCTCAACATAAACACACATATATAATACTAAACATAAGCAAAAGAAAATAACTGCCTGTCTTTGAAGATTCATAATTATGGCCTAGTGGATAGTGACCTTGCCTATTTACTGTGCTGCAGGTCCCAGGTTCAAATCACCGGGATTTGGGGAGGTGCAAACATTTATATGATTAAAATGGATGTTTATATGCATCAATGTATGTTTATTTATTTATTTATTGGTATACATACATGTATTAATAATTACAAAATTATGCTAGTTAACTATATATATTCTAATATTAAATTAAGTTAGTGTTATTATTATTAAGTGCTACACATTTACATTCATCAGTTATCTTAGATTCTTTGTATACTTTAGTTTACTTACCTGCAATTGTGTAATAATACAGTACAAATTTAAGGTATTTATTGAAAAAAAATATCGAGCCCATTGTGAATGCGTTTTTTCTTAATCCAAAAATTAAGAAAAATTATTTCAATCAATACTTAGCCAGTATGGTGTAGAAATTTTCAACTAGAAATTAATAACAAGTAATATACATTTTAGTAGCTCAGTAGGCTGTTATTATTAAAGTTAAGGTGTTATTGTATGTAGGTATAAGTAAACTTTGAAACCAAATAAATTGAGAAATTTAACGAAAAATATGTCGTAAAATGTAACATCCCTTAAAATATTTGTCGCTTATCTTTTCCCTCGCATAAATGACGATATAAATGTAACCAATACATAACGTTAGTTTTCCATATCGTGTATTGGCACTGGTATTACGTTGGCACGTACAATGTTACTGCAAAATTGAATAGTTCTATTATTTATGGTTTCATTTTATTCAGCAACTATTGTAAATGTAATAATCTCACAATTGATAATGTTGATTGGTTTTTAGTGCTGTTTAAATTTAGGGAACATTTTTAACATAAATAAATTACATCAGCTGTTTTTTTAGAACAAGGCACGGATGGTGTTGATACGTACCCATCAGGTGGAAAGCATTCATTTATCTCAGGCATAGTGGAATGACTTTGTAGATTTTAAACAGGTGTTTTTTTAAACAAAGAACCATTGACGTACAAAAAAACAACTACACTCCCAAACACCTATTAGAATAATTAATTAATAATTCGACTATAAGCAACATTAAAATATACAAGAACGGTTAACGGAGTATTTTTAAAATGTTACATGTCTTCAACCAAAACTATTAAATTCATATTTCTGGTATCCATGGAATATTGTTAGGGAACGATACAAATGAAAATTTACAAAAGATATTCATTTTATAATTATATATATATTTACTCTATCTCTAATCTTATCTCTAATATATAAAATTTTCGTGTCATGGTGATAAACATTGAACTCCTCCGAAACGGCTTGAGCGATTCTCATGAAATTTGAGTGCATATTGGGTAGGTCTGAGAATCGGACAACATCTATTTTTCATCCCCCTAAATGTTAAGGGTGGTCCACACGAATTTAATTTTTTAATTTTTTTGACATTTTTTTTAAATTTGTTTGATTATGAGTCAGCATTAAAAAATACATACAACTATAAATTTTCACCCATCTACGATCAACAGTTACTTTTGTATAGCGACTTTAATATCGGCAATACAACGTTTACTGGGTCAGCTAGTATATTTATACAAATAACACATGTGATGCATATATTATTTGACCTAATGGTGACTTAAGAGGGGTTTACACAGGTCTGTTTTCACCATGCGGCTAGTCGCTTCACAAATCGCCTTTACACTACATACTGTCATAGGCCGCATACATAGACCCTAAAAAGTTACAGAGTGAAAACTCCCTAGCGATAATATGTCACTGCAATCGTCCTTTGTTACGTTGAAGCGTGAAACATCTATGGACATTATGTCGACACTGGCGATGGTGGGGAGAAAGGGGTAAGAGAAATCTATAAATATTGATCGATAAATATTATTAAAACAAATTAATAACTGTAAATCGAAAATATTGCTGTGTGTTTTACAAGCTAAGCCGAATCTAAAAAAGTACTTTACGGGTAAAAAAAATAGATTCACTGATCACATTGCCAGTCAGTTTTAATGAGTAGAAACAAGATTATATTCAGAAAAATAAGTTGAAGATATCAATATACATTCTATCCGATTAATCGAAGGGATGTAAAATAATTCACCTCTCTTTTCACCAACTCTGCAAAAGATGATCAAACTTATGGTATTAAATTTCAAGACTTGAAAAACAAAAAAGAACTTTTGTGTGAATTTTCCATTTTGCCTATGTTTGACTTTTTGCTTTGACGTGTTTTATCTATTGAAATGCACTGTTACCATATTAGCTGGAAGACGTCCGCTGCTGGAAAAAGGCCTCCCCCAATGCACTATTAAACCCTCTCTTAAGTTCCTCTTTAAGAAAATCCATTTTATAATAGAAGTTTCTAACATTGCATAGTTATATCGTTAATGGTTAAAGAAGTAAGTTGTATTTATAGAAACAACAAAATATATGCGTACAATAAATTACAATAAGATCATTAATATTTTCGTAAAGTTAGAGAGAACCCCATTCGCCCCCAGATATTAGAATGTCTCCTCTCATACATTCGCTTTGAAATCGTGTTTTCACAATTTTGCTGTAGAAAAATTTATTGATTTACAAACTATTCACATTTTGTCTAACTCTTCATTGTTCGCTGGGACCTTTGATTTATTACATTACTAGCCATTCCCGCCAGCTTCGCTGGGCGAATTTGAAAAGGAAATAAATTCAATTTTATTCATCTTATTTCAAATACAATAAAAAAATAAGTAGCCATAAACCATCCAGGATAAATTTCCCGTTGAATGGTGGTAGTTTCATGTCGATACAGTCAGTGGTTAAGGCGTAATTGAGCCTCAAAAAAGACCATTTTCATTATTGAAAATAAAAGAAGCTTAATGTTAATAATTAATGGCAATTCTTCTTGTTGACATTAAAAAAAAATTACACTTAATGTAGATAAGAAATACAATTTATATATAGGACAACACCAAATTACAGAAGATCAGCGTTGCATCACATTTGTGTTGCAACACATGCTGAGTGGCTCCTTTTTTAAACACCACACGTTTTTATATATATTTTTAAATTGTTTTTTGGTATTTGTGTGTTTGTGTTTATAAATAAATATTTTTCTTTCTTTCTTTCTTTCAAATTAATTTAAAATAATAATAAGAAAATTATTTTAAATACTACTACATAATCATTACAACCTATAATTATTGCAAAAAGAATTGTAAATATATTTTTACAATAACTTATAAAAAATAATATTATATATAATTTATAAATATTATTATTATTATAATTTATAAATTATAAAAAACAAATAACTTAACCTTTCCTAATATAAATAAAAATGCAACGAAATTACTGGCCTTATGCCTTAACAAGTTATGTCTCAAATTTAGGATCGCATTTGCGATGTATCTTAGAATTTCGGGTTCAATCAAAAACCAACCATCAATGTAAACATAGGACGTATCACCAACCATCAGATGAATGTCTTGATTGTCTCGTCACTTTCTCATACAAAAAAATACATCAAAACAGATTATGAAAAGCCATATCAACTTCAAGAAAAATATATTTCAGAAATCCCTACGGTGTATTGGTTCTCTTTGATAAAGTTACTTTGATCATATTTCTCATTACGAAGGCCATGTCGTGCGTGCATTTACATCTTCATCATTCATATTCGTATTACATTATTACATAGTACTTACCCGTCCGTTAATACACTAAATTCGGAAGTTGTCAGGATGCTGGAATCGTGTACATGGCAGAAAAAAATTTGTCCTTTAGGGCCAGGTCTGATGAGTATGGAGGGTTTCCAAAGGGTTTCTAAATGTAAGTCCTGTAAAGTTGAAAGGAGGAATAGGAGGACAAACGAGCGTACGGGTCACCTGGTGTTAAGTGATCACCGCCGCCCACATTCTCTTGCAACACCAGAGGAATCACACGAGCGTTGCTGGCCTTTAAGGAAGGTGTACGCCCTTTTATTGAAGGTACCCATGTCGTATCGTCCCGGAAACACCGCACAAGGAAGCTCATTCCACAGCTTTGTAGTACGAGGAAGAAAGCTCCTTGAAAACCGCACTGTGGAGGACCTCCACACATCCAGATGGTCGGGATGATATCCTAACTTGAGGCGTGTCGTGCGAAGGTGGAATTCGGCGGCAGGAATCTGGTTAAACAGCTCTTCAGATTTCTCGAATCGTGTAAAGTCTAGCGTGACCATAAAGCAAAGATGATGAAGAACGGTGTCAAGTCCAGGCCGCCAGTTTTAGCCATCACCGCTTGAAGTTCAGTAAGTACAATAAAAATCTACTGTTATAGTTTGACCAGTACTAATCATTATAATCACTTAGGTGTGTATGGTCTAACTTTCCTCTCACATCTAAACACGAACATCTTAAACGATTACAAACCAAAATTTCTAAAACTTCTTTTGCAGATGTTTGCTTGAGGTTTTGTTATAAAATCCATTTTTAAAGGACACGTAACAAATGGCCTAAAATACCGTTCTTTTCCGGTTCAAGAATGTAAGGCCAGATTTAACGCGTGTACACTCTGAGTTGATCAGTTAAATCATGGGGAACCAGTTTTACAAGCTTTTTATTTTAACTATTTGATACAAACATTTCCATATTGTGGTGATGCTATCATGAAAACAAGCCTCATCATTGACAGTTTAATGCGATTCGGTTTCTACCATTCAATGTATTTATCAGTATTCAGCTTAGTGACTGGTCTTCCTCTTTGATCTTCAGATTGCGAGCTGTTCTTGCTGCGTTCGTTTCATGCCGAAACTCGTATTCAACAATTATCTATCTATCTTTGCTTACATAACCGGAAGAAAAAGCAGTTGAAAATCAAACAATACATTTACTTAGAAATTTAATTTGCATCAAAATTGATAGGCAATGCGGTATTAGAACCGTGCCTTTCGGGTTACCTCCCAGTGCTCTTACCAAATAAGCCAACCGTCCGCACGACGCGTGATTGGTATATTTTGGTATATTTTGTTCAACTCTCTGGTTGCGTTTTCATCTACAGGATCTACTTTACAGTTGATAACCTGCTCAACCTCAATAAATGCATATAAGGAAATTTACTTGATATAACGCTCTTTCAAATCTAAATAGCAAGTTTGAATCCCGTGTCGTCCATAATTTTGTGAAAAATTTAAATTTGCAAATTAAACTTAGTCCCAGAGGCTACCAAATTGGTTGCGCAACCAATCGAACACCAGAAAAGGCATAAAAAAGGCATTTATTTTCCCAAATTTGATTTCTATAAAATTCTTTTTGATGTCATTTCTAATATACTAGACACTACTACCACTTCGGAAACAAATGGCGCTCTGAGAGAGAAGAAGTGGCGCAAGAAACTCTCAGATGAGTATCTCCCTATAGAGCTGTATAGGTATATTTTATTTGTAGTGGCTACTGGTTACGCCACCGCGGTGTCTTGGTGAAATATACAAATTACAAACTGTTTTAACCCATAAACATTTTTAAATTTAGAATGTTCTATCTGTCACGTGAAAACATCAAGTAACTGATGTAGTTAACCACATCCATCGGCTAGTCTACACGATAAAATAAATATAATAAACATTTTGACTGTTGCTTCTCAATACATTTTCCATTCCATATGTTCATAAGCACATTGAGGAATTTTCTAGAAACTGTGACATTCATAATGTTAACAAGAGGAACAAACATAAACTTGTTATGCCTACTACTCGGTTGGGTCGAGTTAGTAAGTCTTTTGTTGGGCGATGTATATGCTTCTACAATATGATCCCAGAAAATGTACAAAACAAATGTGTTACGAAATTTAAAAGAATTGTTAAAAAACGTTTGTGTGGGAAAGGTTATTATAGCATAAACGATTTTCTTAATGACACCACGGACTGGGAATAAAGCGAACACCCTCAGGCTCTTTAATTATAAATGTTTATTGTACGATATCACATTGTAATCCATATTTTATATTTTAAAAAAAAGCCCGCTGTGTTGCTTGCTCCCATTCTTCTCAGGTCTGAGGCAGTCTCTTTTGAATGGGTTGTAGTTTTTGACGTTCAATAAGTGATTTTAAAGCCTATTTTGAATAAAAATCTTTGAATTTGAATTTGATCAAACCATCTAATGTGTTAAATAACATCCAATTCGTAAAAATCCATTAAAACCCTACACATCCATGACGTCACAGTAAAAAAAAAGTAAAACCTATACAACGTAGCTTTTGACATCCGAAGCATAATAAAATGGCTCCATGATTAACATTTGACGTGATCTCACGCTCCGCTGGAGTTTGTGAAGCTCCTGTGATTTGCTGCGGAAAATGTTGCCGCATTGAGATCTTGAGTTTTTTCTCTCTTTGTTGCCGTTTGTTTCTACTTTGTGCTGATCAAAACGAATCAAAATGTTACGATCGCTTTTATAAAAAACGGATATTTCCTTTTTTACGTTTAGGTGCTTCTACTAAGCCATCAACGGACGAAGACACCTTACTAAATGGCAGTTGACATCCCCGTTACGTCATTTGACATATAACGTGCAAAAGGGGTTGAATCTCAATTTTGCATATTATTTGGCACGTCTATAGGTTGGTTGGGGATGAAGACGCAAGAATCACAAATGAAATGGCCTTTATAAAAAAAAATCGTTCGTGGGCTAGACTTATATGGCATAGGATATTGGTACTAACGTTTTGAATAATAAATTATCCGAAAGAGAATAACATAACTAACGGAGATACAGCAAGATACTTTGTATGGATAAAATATGTTTAGGTACATATATCCCTAAATCACCGAAGCTTTATTGCACCTCAGACAGAAAGTGTTTGACATTAAAATAATATTTTATATAAATTTCGCGTACACAGATGAAATATAGACTAAAAAAAATTGACCTCACATGGAGTACCTACTGTTCTCACCTCTGGGTGGGCGCCCCACAGTAACCTCTTGTATTTGACCGCATATCCGAATCATCGACCATGAAGTCATCTCCGATCGGCTTGATTCTTTGGCGTTGCGTACAGATATGGGTTCTCTCTGCATCTTCTACTGTATCATGGGGAGTGCTCAGGGGAGTTGTTCGGGTTGATACCAGCAGCCTAATTCCACCACCGGATATTACGTCACAATGCGAAATTACACCCGCATCATGTTGACGTCAGGCATTCTACAATCTTGCATTTTGAGAGGAATGTCTCACCTCGCACAGCCATATACCAATACTGGTAATATAATAACGAACATGTGTGATTCTTGCGTCTTCATCCCCAATCAACCTGTCATCATCATCATCAGCCGGAAGACGTCCACGGCCGGACAAAGGCCTCCCCCAAAAATTTCCGCGACAATCGGTCCTGCGCTGCCCTCATCCAACGTATTCCGGCGATCTTGACCAGATTGTCGGTACGAGATGCCAAAAGTCCTCGGTCTTTACTGCCCCAACCAACCTATGAACGTAACAAAATATGCCAAATTGAGATCCAACCCGCTTTGCACGAACATACTCAGGGACCTCCAAGCATAGAACACACTTCCACCATACTGGCAGGGCAGGTTTTGCGAATGTCCATGAACGGTATCCTCACCACTTCCCATGACGTGAGCCTCTTGCCCGTCTGCCCCGAAAAACAAAAGTGGTGTGAGTATAGACAATGCTTTGCCGTCATTAAATTACATAATTAATAATTATACGAAAAGTATCTAGAGTCTTGCAATGCTTGAGGCTATTAAATTACAAAAAAAAATCAAATAACGATTAAACGCTTATGAATAGAGGATTGTTTTAGCTAGAGCCGCTAAAACAATGGAACGAAGTCACATGCAGAGTTTTAGTCAAACTCCTGTATTGCCCTTTGTAATAACCCTTTCAATTATTTGCAATCCTCATTGTTTCGGGGGGCGCAAATTAATCTCAGTTTATTTCTTTGATCGTGATTGTTTTGATAAAGGCCCACGTCTGACAGCTAGGAAGTGACGTATTATATGTAAATTGAATGAGGTTTTGTTTTTAATTGTTTTAGGTTGTCATTGGTCGCTATTCAAATCTTCCCGTTAGTTGTCAAAAATTAACAGAAATTAAGCGATGCTAACACTAATGTTAAATTCACAAAAAATATTTATTTCGCAAAGGTTTATCGATACATTCATTGACTGTCACCACGGAGACCCCGGTTCGATCCTCGCCTGCCACGTATTAAGACGCTTTATAAGGTTGGTTACGCTCCTGTGATTTCTCTGGTGCTACAAGAGAGAGCTGTGGTGATCGCTGATATACCATCAGCTCACGGTAGGTATGCTCGATTGTCTTCGTCTTCCAAAACAAAATATGGAACTACCTTAAACTACTTCGTTTTGCCCAATATCCTTAAAAACTAGGTGTTATAATTGTATCAAACATAGTTCCAAAAAATACATTTTCAGTAGTCTACTATGTGTCAGCAGTTATTAATGATTGATCAATTAAGTGTTAGTATATGTTCTATGATATAGGAGAGCTAGTGGGATATGGAGTTAACTTATTCCCTTTTCGGATCGTTAGCTCAGAAAAGACATCCAAATCATAGGCGAATTAGGGGTTCTTTTTTTGGCAAGGCAACAAACATCAAATAAATAACTATTAGTAATATATAAAAGGACGTGTGGCACTCGGGCGGTAACGCTATTGCATAGCATTTTTTATCAACTTATGCAATTATAATTATTTATTATATTTATTTATGCAGTATTTTTTTTGATAAAATTAATTTAAAAAAAAGCAAACGGGAAGTGAGTAAAATTTTACTTGCAAGATTTGATGACAGACAGACAACGGGACAGGTGAAACTAAATAAAAATGCTTGTCATATTAATAAAATTAAAAAACGTGATTAAAAAAAAAGAAATTAATAACAATCAAGACGCACCCCAGGCTCGAACCTGGGACCTTCTGCACAAAAAGTATACGTGATACCCGCTGTTCCACTAGTCATCTAGTAAGTACGTGTTAGGTTATTTTCGTAACGGAATTTCTGGATTCGGTCTCCACGCTCAAGGCCCGCGATAGAAGAAATGCAAAAGCTTAATAAAATAAAGTAAGTAAATAATAACTATTAATTTTTAAGTGAAAGAACAAATGAAAGTCTAGGTCATCTAATGATAACTACCTCTACCAAAAACTATTACTTACCCAGAGTCACGCAAGTGTTGCCGGTAAATTATACAAAACTGAGATAAGGAACTGATAATTAAAATCTTTTTTTTTAACTTCGTAGTAGCTCCAGCATTTTCCATTAACATAGACGATCACTCATACAGCCTGTATGTGCCCTGACTATATTTTTATTAATTATTAGTAATAATGATAATATATATATAACAAAACAATTAAGTACACTAAGATGTGTTATTTTACATTAAATATATTTTTCCTAATGATAACAACTATTATTGTCCTTATTAACTATACTTAAGTATTCTAGGAATATAATATAACAAAACACCATTAGCGCCCCCTTTTACCACCACATACACTTTTCTCAGTGTAGTATCTACATGTTCGGGCTGTATGGAGTACTTGTCTTTGCCTGTTTTCGTCTGTTTTCTTTGTCACGTCACCTGAAGTATTTTTACGATTTGAACAACATTTTTAATTTGGAATGCTATTCAAACTACATGCCATAAGTAGTAGTCCCGAAAAGTAAAAGTCGTGTATGTAAACTAGTAGTAATGGCCAGTCTCTTTTTTTTTAATTTATAAGTATATACCGATCGTGTTAAATTTGAGTGAATCTGAAACAGGAGGCATCTGTTCCCAAGCCGACCAATAAACACAAAACACCCATTTACTCGCAGACTAATTTATCCCGACTAATTCAACCCTTAACAAGGAGTTGTCCGTGTTTCAACATATATATCCGATATATAGAGTTAAGCCTTCCGAAAGCAGATCCCAACTCACATGAGAGAGCTTACACACACATGCGCAGAAAAGCCGCAAGGCACGTAACATAAGGAGCTTTGAAATTAATTTAGCTCGGAACTAGCTGGCAAATGGATAGACGTGAGCCTGGCGTGGGGGGGTTCGATCCCCCAGTGGGAGGGGGCGGCGAATGTCGACTAAATTCGGCGTTTAGGCAAACCTTTGTGGCGAGACCGGCTCTGCTTAGAAGTAATTGTATAGCGGAACGTGTAAGGGTTTCCTAAGTTCCATTACGACGCTGGTTGTAATCAACGTTTATGTTTTCGTTTGCTTTTTAGCGTTTGAAACTGTTCTGTAATGCTACAAACCATACCCGCACTTACAAACAACAAGGGATCTTTCATCATTAATTTTGTAACACATTTTTGTGGCAAAAAGAAGCTTATCTGTCTGTAATATAACTGTCTCAATAGGAGTGTTTAGTTAATAAAATCATGAAGTGTTGAAGAACGTGTTTTGGCCTCAGTCTACGAATGTACCAATGCTTAAAGATTATTTGAGTTCGGTGGGGAATCATTGATGTAACTATTGGCTGCAGGGTGATCACCTACATTTTTATAACAATCCCCAAATTCGTATAATCTATACTAACTCTTTATCATGCTACCAATTACCAATTATTAATCAAATCAAATCAAAATATTTTATTGCAAGTCACATTTTACAATAGGGTTAGTACATTAAATGGGTAGACAATATGTGACGCCCTGCAATGTTTTACATAAAATAAATAAGTCTTATACATTTTATACATTCATTAATGTAACCAATTATTTGTGAATCGTATGAATATAATTTTATATTTTTTAATATCTGCAGCGCTGCAGTTTAATAAACAAAATATCAAAACTTAATGAACTCTGAATAATATAATAATGTTACAACGTTACTTTTTTAAAGTTTGAGTACATACTAATCTTTATAATATACATAATTACAACAAAATCGTAATAAAATAAAAACTGTACGAGCTGTGTGTTCTAAACACAATACCGAAGCTAAGAAATTTTTATAGAATTTTGTCTGTTTGTCAGTATGTATGTCCAGGCAAAACTACTGAATAAATGTAATTCAAATTATACCAGTGCGATGCTCCTTTGCACAGGATGCCGGATAGATTATTGGTACCACAACGGCGCCTATTTCTGTCGTGACGCAGTAATGTGTAAGCATTATTGTATTTCGGTCTGAAGGGCGCCGTAGCTTGTAAAATTACTGGGCAAATGAGACTTAACACCTTATGTCTCAGGTGACGAGCGCAATTCTAGTGCCGCTCAGAATTTTTGGGTGTTTGAAGAATCCCAAGCAGCGCTGTATTGTATTGGGCCGAGAGTATCATCCCTCGTCTCGTCCCTTATTATCATAAAAAAAATCGTGATAACGTGCAACTGATATTTTGCTTACATTCCAACAAAATTTAAGTGTTGGTCGCCTGTGCTAAATACATGCAAAAGCTTCGCATACATTATAATTAAAAGACCGTGAATGAGGTTTTATACATATAAAATATGTAGCAGATTGCCGGATATTAAAATACGGATAAGCCGGTGATTGAATGTGTGTATCACAAGATATACGTATATATACATATTATGTCTGTATGATTCTAAACGCATTTTCATTTCATTTCATCATATATTTGTTGTCACATTTCGTTGTAGTTTGGATAGAGATATTGATAGTTCCGTAGAGACGTCGCTTCATTGTGTGTCATCCACCTCGTTCTTCACGGGGAATGTTCCGAAGAGCTGTTTCACCTGATTCCTGCAGCCGAATTCCACTTTTGCACGACACGTGGCAAATGAGGATATCATAGGATATCATCCCCACCATCTGCATGTGTGGCGGTCCTCCACAGTGCGGTTTTCAAGGAACTTTCTTCCAGGTACTACAAAGCTGTGGAATGAGTTTCCTTGTGCGGTCCGAGACTATACGACATTCTAAAAGGCCGTCAACGCTCCTGTGATTCCTCTAGTGTTGCAAAAGAATGTGGGCGGTGGTGATCACTTTACACCAGGAGACCCGAACGCTACTTTGTCCTCCTTTTCGATAAAAATAAAAAAGTCATGGGTATTCATAAAGTTCTCCAATCCTCGCCCGCATGCTGTGGCGTACACATCATTTGAATTTAATAGTAACAAGTTGGCAAAGAAATATTAATGTACACAATATCAGTTCATTTGTATTTTTCTTATGACAATAAGGGATGAGACGAGCAGGACGTTCAGCTGATGGTAATTGATACCCCCTGCCCATTACAGTGTAGTGCCGCTCAGGATTCTTGAAAATCACAAAACTTTGATCGGACGAGCGCAATCGTAGCGCTCGTCTCCTTATGACATAAGATGTTGCGTCTCGATTGTCCAGTAATTTCACTAGCTGCAGCGCCCCTCAGACCGAAATACAATAATGCTTATACATTACTGCTTCACGGCAGAAAAAGGCGCCGTTGTGGAACCCATAACCTAGCATATATAGAATAGTATGATTTTTTCCAATAGGACACTAAATAGTTTATTTTTAACGCAATAAGTATACTTTACGTATCCGATGGGTTTCAAACGGGAACCCTTCACAGTCTCCGCTGTCTGTCCGTCTGTCCATCGGGTTGTTCTTTCTTTCAGTCCGATCTGGCAGCAATCATTTTCAGGGTGTACTTGTAAATGTTCCATAAACGCTGCAGTAGTGAGGCGGTTTTTTACGCATTACTATTACGTAAAAACTCCCGATAAAATTTTATTAATAAAAAATTCTTTCTTTCTTTTTACGCGCCGGTTATAAAAGTATATTTAGAACTACGAGTATATCTCAGAGGTTTCGCAAGGTTGTAACGATGCCGTATTCAGGGTTTTACGACTACTTTCACAGCGAGGACATTCAAGTACACTTAGATACGTATACTATACGTGCATAATGCTTTTAAGATAAAAATATGATAACAAATTATAGAGCCAACAGTATTTTATTACAAAGTTTTTGCTTTCGGGTTAAGATATTTCAAACTACGCTTTGCTTGTGGGTTGGGCTTAGTAATGTAAACAGGGTGAATGAAATTAAATTGATTGCAGAAACTTATACAGCTAATGTAGAAGTGTTGTAAAAGGTTAACCTAGATGTACAATTCACTCCCTAAGAATCTCCGGATGCCCTGCAAAGATCCCGGAGAATCTAACAAAAAAGGGAACTCTATGATTTCTAGTTCTAGTGGGTATTAGCAACTTCAACTTCAAAAAAGTAGAAGATAGTCTAAGTGGTTGAGTACCACAATCCTTGTGCCATATGGTGCCCAAGGATAGTACGTAAATATATTTCCTCCTCCATTCGCACTATACTATCAAGTTGTTGGGATGTATTATTAAGAGCATGTATGTTAATTAATAATATAATGTAGGAGAACCAAAGTAACCGGCGTAGTCCAAATGATTGCGAAACTGAAGTGGCAGTATGCAGGGCACATAGTTCAATGGACAGATGGCCGTTGAGGCAGTAAAGTCCTCGAATGGTGACCACGTACCGGAAGACGCAGTGTGGGTAGGCCTTAATCTTTGAGAGAGGCCTACCCAGAGTCCAGCAGTGGACATCTTACGGCTGATGATGATGATATTAATTAATAATAATAATATTGACACATTCTTAGACATCTTATCTTGCCCCAAACTAGGCATAGCCTGTACTATGGGCGCATGACAACGATATATTTAATACAATATACTGACTTTAACAAACATATATACAAATAAACATCCATGACTCGGAAACAAACATTCATATTCATCATATAAATGATTGCACCTACAGGGATTCGAACCCGGGACTTCTAGCTCAGTCGGCAGGTCACTAACCACTGGGCTATAGGGGTCTGGAATATAATTTAATCATCGATGGCGCAATAGGTAGAACCATTAACTACCACCACACTACATACAAATCGATGTCGATTTATAGGTCGACAATGCTATTTTAAGTCCTTTGGCCTTCAAAAAGTATAGACCATAAACTTATAATTGGTACTACCGTAATAGACGCAATGAAATGGAGATAACTATCCTTACATAAAAACCTACGTGTGAGAAAGAGACGGAATCAATGAAGACCATGAAACCGTATTGAAACAATTTAGTGTCCATTAGTCTCCTGTCATATTGGACCGAGTTTTAATTGTAGTGTTTTTATCGTTATTGTTCTGTGTTTTAACGGATATTAATAAAACAAAATATAATGGTGTCGTGATCTGTATTATATTATATTGTTACATAATATAGTAACAATGCAACAAAAAAATCATTTCACAGATAAATACTCATTCTTCAATACTACTTTCGTGTTGTTTATTTTCGTAGTACATACTAAAATACTAAATATTACATTTTAAATACACAGTAAACACTATTTTCTTAAGATTATTATCATTTAAGAAAATATGTGTTCGATAACAAAATATTGTATACGTGAATATGACGCCGTTTATGAATATTTGTCACACTACACACTTCACCAACACATTTGTAAAACTAGCACACATGAACATTTGAAATTTAACGCTGTAATGAGGAGAGTGTTTGTCTATTACGGTAGTAAGGTGTGTTTGATTGTAACACTTTGCTGTTACATAAAAACATGGTGTTACATTTTTAAAGTTATTCCTATTAAATTCTTGTGCTGAACGAAGTTGGGGCGAGCAGCTAGTTTAGTATATAATAAATAACCTTAAGCGTCCTTGTTATAAGTAATTCGATATATTACATAGAGGTGTTTATTAAATCATTACTTAGGCTTAGAATTGGGAAATATAAGATAAGCCTGCTCTACACTTATCCAAAGAACTCTTATTAAATCCTCCTTAACTTATCCATCACTAGGTAGAGACAACAAAAAAAAACAATAAATACATTTAGTGAATATTGGCGTCTATATTTTATGAATAAAATTATTAAAAGAAAGAATATTTTAGCTAGTGGAAAGAGAATTGCCGGAGTTACTAATACTTATAGTATAACAAAATGTCCTTATTATCAGTCTTAGAAAGAACCTGTCTCCTGTTGTTTGAAGGAAACTTTCCCAAACGCCCGTGGATTATCGAACTCAGTCATTTGTTCCGCTGAATTAAATACTAAATAGTGCATCTTATCTGCTGACTCTACCAGTAATTAGTGGGGCCCGCACACATAGATAACGTAATTATGCATGCTCCTACATACACAACTCTAAAACACTCGCCAAACAATTTGGAAACTAGATGCGAACTTGGAAACCACAGACGTCGGCCATTTTGTTGTTACCATAGCAACGGACCACGAATTGTCTGTTCTACCTGAAATGTAAATAGCTTCGGGTTTTGTTTATTAGTAACTTGTTCCCTAGGTTTTAGTTACAGAGTAATTTGTAGCTGCTTAACTGAATATTCTGTAGATGCAACCGCTTTGAGATTCAATTCATGAAGTTTGAGATGCTTACGCATTCGTTTAAAACTTTTATTGAGCTTTTTAACTACCACTGTAACTACATGTTAGACTTTTTTTAGGTACCTAACGTTCCGACGGGATCAGCATCATTTTACGTTTTACCACATTTTTAGAACGGCTCAGAGTTTTTTTTTAATTTATTATATAACCATTGTATGGATACATTACGGCTCATAGATGAAACAAAATATTGTTATTGAATATAATTAAGTATCATGTTTATCTTATCATTCAGAAAATAGTCACTTCATCAGTCGGTTCAGTAAAATTGTCCTCCAATTACGTAGGTAGGGATTTCAAATCTTTGTTTTATCTTTGCTCCAAGCAATGAGGCAGTAATAATATACCGTTGACTGTATTGTGAGGTCAATTGCATATGTACTATTCACATGTACTACTTTTATGTACTGTGTTTGTTAGAAGCTTTACCAAAATTATCTGTGATAACTGTTTTTCTATAATATTATACAGACAACATACCTTCTCTACCTTTTTGCATAATTAGGTAATTTTGATAAAGTAATTTTAAGATGCAAAATGCTGAATTAAAATAGTAAATATAATAAAGTCAGCATATTGGTAGTTTTAATGAAAACCTACTCATAAAGCAAGCAATGATTATTATAAAAACTAATTATCATAAACGATATCATAGTTGACCGTGAGTCGTGACAAACAGACGTCTCCTTTATTACCTACGAAATGATTGTTAAATATAAAATAATCACTATGAGCCATTCTACTTTGAAAAAAAAATACCTAGATATATACTTTGCATAGAGCTAATGATTATGACGTTTGATTTAATTAAAGACAACATCTCAAACAAACCGTGTTGTATCAGGCATCCCCGACCTCACATAGAGTAAGTGGCACATAGAGATGACAAAGAGGAAGACAGACGTAGTTGTAGTGTAGTGCTCTTCATTTCGAATGCCTGTCCACGCGCTACGCTCTCCCCGCGGCCCCCGCAGCTCACCCCCGCGTTGCCCCTGCCCGTACGCCCTGTATTGTGACATTGATTAGGATTGTATAGAGAGAGGATAAGGTATAAATCTTACAAAATATTTTGATAAATTTCTTATTTTTCTGTGTTTTGAAGTTTTTTTTTATAAAAGTAAGGGATGAGCAGTACGTTTAGCTGATCGTACTTGATACGTTCTGCCCATTACAATGCAAAGCCGCTCAGGATTCTTGGAAAACCCCAAAAATTCTGAGCGGCACTACAACTGTTCTCGTCATTTTGAGATATAAGATGTTAAGTCTCATTTGCCCAGTAATTTCACTAGCATTACTGCTTCACGGCAAAAATAGGTGCCGTTGTGGTACCCATAATCTAGCCGGCATCCTATGCAAAGGAGCCTCCCACTGGTGATCAAACAATTCCATTAGAAAGAATTATCACGGTTGATATATTGCTGACTAGTATTTCTTTTATTTATAGTATAATATCAAGATGCTTAGTATCCATGACTAGTATGTATGACGTAAATATAGATTCACAAGCGTTTTAATAATTCTTAATTTTGGGTTATAAATTCAAACGATATAGAACCCACTAAAGGAAAATTTCTCTTAGTAAGGAATAGCGTTGCTTAAATTGGTAAAACTTTTGTAGTTTGTCCTCAGATTATTAAATTCTAATAATAATAACTACTAAAGACCTACCTATATGAAATTGATGTGTTAATTCGAAATACCTACATATCTACAATAATGTAAGTACGATGAATGACGATTCAAAGTGATAACTTGGATTCTTTTGAATAAAGAAATTTAGAATTTCCTATAGCAACGAAATTTTTCAATTTGAATATATTGAACAGGTTCAGAAATTACTGGCCTGTAATAATATTTATTTAATAAGAGCTACAATTGTTTCTTTATTGCTAGTTTTCACCTTCAGGCAGTATTTGATATACTTACCTACAATATAAACATTACACAGAGCGTGAATACACTTATGAATTGTACAGTCGTTGTCATATTATGAAAATTAAAAAATATTACTATGGCACATCCACCAACAATTCGATTCGTACTCCACGTCGCATGCCCTACGTTTCTCAGCAAGTGATGAAAGCACGTGTGATGCGTGCCCCTCTATTGTAGCCCCGTATCAGCCTCCCACCTTCCAGAACGTACCTGAACATTGTGTATCACGCCGCAATTACTTTCCTCACTAGACACCTCGAAATCATCACGAAATCTACATAGATATACAATGTACTGGGTATAGCTGGTATTCATGGACTATCTATCGAAACTCTACCACGACTGCTTAGGCAATACAATGAGATAATTAGAAAAATAGAGAACTTAGATATATTTTCCAATAGTCCACAGGAATTTAAACGTTACCTACGAAAACATCACAATTAATAAAAACTACTTTTTTAATCTAATAATTGTAGTCTTATATAACTAAAAGTCCATAATCAACTTTAAATTGTTATTTTATCTTAGTTTATATTATGTTATTAGTTAATAGTTAGTAATAATAAGTTTGTAATTAGTAAGTAGTTAATTGTCACAGCAGCAACTATGAATGTTGTGTACATCTGTTATTGGTACTCACATCAGTAATTTAATTTCTTGTAATACTATATTATGTAATTGTAATATGTGTGTACTGTTGATGTATTATTAAGAATAAATAAATAAACTCTACGTCTAATGTCTATTATGAGTTTAAATGGCCCTGGGTTCAAGCACTTTTGTGCCCTTAGTTATTAGTGGACCACGCTGGCCCAAAGCGACAACATCACACATAACCATTGAATCCCTTGCAGTTGTAGTAAACTATAGGTTTACTCAAAATGAATCCGTTTAATTTTCGTTTTCAAATGTAAATATGAAACAAATTGATGGGGACCAAGTTGGCGCCTCTCGGGTGAGAGGCAACGGCCCTGGCATTTCAGCTCTGTCAAAAACTTTCAGCTCGTTTAAAAAAACTGACTTCGAAAACTGAAAAGTTTAAAATAAACTTAGTAAAGATTTAATTTAGTACACCTCTTATGTAAATCTTATACCTTTAATATTAATAAAACTCTATTGTTTTTATGTGCTACCGTAGCTAAACGTAGCTTTTTTTTATTTTTTACTTATTAATGTCATTAATTAAGTAAACTATAAGAATTCGTTGCTTTTTATCGTCATATATTAAATAGTATTTTTAAGTAGGTATGGGTATGCCTACGATAGGCTCCGCGTGGCTTAAACAATATAGATCCCCTATTTCACGTTCTTGTGAGACATTGAAATATCGTGAAGAGTGTTTGTTAGGTATGAATGACAGGCAACCTAAGACCCACTTATCGGCAAACTGATTAATGATTAACAATAATAATATTTTATAATCAATCTAAATGAATATTCCAAAAAAAGCAGTTCACAAACTATGATAACATCATCCACGTAAACAAAAAATATATATAAAAATGTTCATAAAATGAAAACTACTGGGCAAAACTATGTCTATTTTTTATGGGACTAAATGGCAAACATTTCGCATCTAACTAAAGAAGAGTTTTGAAAATGGGATCATAAATCTCAGCGTAATCAGTGTACTTACATAAAAAATACTCATCGAATTGAGAACCTCCTCCTTTTCGAAGTCGGTTAACAGTCCATTAAACAATACCATAGAACATGATACTACATAAATAACTAAAGTAAAATAAGTGAAACTTGTCTGCCTACAGACTAAGCAGACAGGCGTTTTGTTATGCAATATCAAATCCCGTGTCAGCGTTATTGTAGTCTCTATTGGCACTTTAAACACAATTTATATAATTATGGTAAAGCAATCACAGGCGGGCAGAGATCGAGTATCTGAGTGGTATCACGTAATATATCAAACTGTAATCCGTTTAAGTTTACGGGCACTATACATGATGACGGTACATAGATCACCCTGTTTGGCCTAAGCAGGGAGGTAGCTTACCGCGTGTGCCTTCAATTATAAGTTATAGCGATTTCTTAACGCATTTTAGCACTCGTAAAACATATTCAAAGTATTTCTAAGTTAAATAAAACGCTAACGAAATATTTTTTTCTAAATAAAATATTACATTTGCCTGTTTCGGTGAATTTGACTGTGTAATTATCATCAACAAGCACAATTCTTGCCAGATTTTCAATTTTATTTTGTTCCCGGCTTTTCTGGAGAGGTTTTTGTAGTATTTTCGAACCCTCGCCTTTAGAACAGATGATACCGAGAACGCCTTTAGAAATTTTATCCTTATACGAATCTAAAATGGACGTCTAAACATACCTGCCAAAAAGAAATGAAATTTCACCAGGAAAAGTGACATATTTAGTTGGTTGAAAAGACATACAATTACAAAACGATTTCACTGTTTTTCACACCTTTTTTAGTTATGAGATCTCTTAGAGCAGAAACTAGAAAAGGGTACGCTTGAAGCCAGTAGCCGGCCACATGCGTACCCACGGCCATAAGCTTAGCATGCGCTGAACCTCTACTAGAACAAAAGATTGTCTAAATTCAATTTGCGGTTTATGTCGTCCCAGCTCCTCTGTGAATTTGGAGAAACTGGAAAATTTTGACCTGGGCATGCAATTAAGCGTTTCTAGATCAAAGTTTGAAGGGGATGCCCTTAAAATTTACTTATGAGATTTGCTGAAATATGGACAGAAGATGGCTGGTAAAACGACACTGGAAATTTTGCGAAAAGTTTTTAAATTTTTTTTTTCGAAATATAATTAATTATATCAAATCTTTATTTCATTTATCAATATTATTAATTAAACAATTACGAGTATTAAGTTTATTTTATTTATTAATATCGAGAGGATTCTTGTAACATAGACCACAGACTAATCGTCAACTAAGCAGGCAGGCGTGGGTCGAAGGGGGCAACATTTTCCTGTTTGAAGGCACACGTCGCGAAGGGAAATCCTGTACAGGACAGAGCGTTAAAATTGCCCGCTCCCAGATATGCTATTTGCCTGTTTACTGTGCGAAATGTGGAATTGGTTCTCTATATGTTTAATGTTTATATGTACTTAGCTTTTAAGTTGATATTAAAATTTATAGCATACGTGTTCTTTGGTTTTGACTGAATAATGTTAAAAATTATTAAAGTGAACTCTTTTCTATCTCAGCGCTGGTACAAGACTTTTTTATGATACACTATAAAGTTTAAAGTAATATATTTATTTTTATACTAAGATAAAGAAAAATAAAATAAATGCATATTTGATTACTTATCGTATTGTTATGTGCTACTATTTGGGTTCATCTATAAATAACAAAATCCATTTTCATTTATTTTATAATAATTACTTTGACCATAATTATCTGCAATTGATAAATTACCTTAATAACTTGACTAATGACTATGTTTATTTCAGATGAAAAATAACATGGAACAACAACGAGAGAAAAGAAAGAAAAAAATACATTGGCTTCATTTTGACATTGTCGTCACGGACGATGTGTTTCGACAGTGTATCGCCTTATACGAATTGCATAGCCTTTGTACGATAAAATATTTTTTTTGTAACTCAATCACACAATTAATGCTTATTAAAAATTATTTTCTACTTTTAGCTCGGTTTTCATTAAAAGCTTGTTTTTCTTGTTTTTGTCTAAGTATTATTTATTTTTGCTTTTTTCGTCTTAAACCGATGATAATGTCATAGTAACGAACTACCACGAGCCATTATCCATGGCCCAAAGACACTACCGGGTTTAGGACATAATAAAATCGTTAAATTATTGTATTGTTATCGGTCTTTGAAAGTGCAAAGTTTTATTTCAATGCAGCACTTTAAAGTGGATTAAAATCATGTGCAAAGTTTCCGTTACTCACTTACATACATACCTATGTATCAAATAAATAACAGTCACATGCAAAATGTAATACTATTTCCGATATTACTACAAACTGACTACTATTTCAAAGTAAAAACATAAAAGTCATTAAAGGCGTAAATTTTCTGAAAATTGATTTCTTTAGAATTCTTTTTGATGTACTTTCTAATACTACTACCGCTTCGGAAACAATGGCGCTGTGAGAGCGAAGAAGAGGCGCAACAAACTCTCCCAGCATTTCTTTTTTTTCGCTCTTTTAAATAATAATATATAAAATATTGTACAGTCATTGTTATTCTATAAAAAAATCATAATCTAGTCCCAGGCTGTCCGATTACTTAGATATTCAGCTGTGGAGAAGCAGGATTTACGACAGAGCCATTATATAATAAAACAATTAAATTAATTTATAGGTAATGCCGGAACAGCGGCTGGAACTTTATTATTAACTTTATTAATTATGTATAAAGTGTTAACATTTACCCTTAAAGCTTGGTATTACGTGTCTTATGAAGCCTACAAGAATTAGTTACTATGAATCCCTTATTTCTAGTGTTATAATAATGAAAATCACTATTATGACCAAACAGGTGACGATTTTTGTGAACATATATTAAATTTTCATAAATGTACTGATAATGAACATTCATAATATTTATATTGTATTGTATTGAAGAATGCTAATTTAGACTGATTTTGTTATTCGTTCGTACTCATCACATCTCCGGAACCATGAGGCCCAGAGCCTAGAAATTTGGCAGAAATATTCCATTCGTGTATTCACTAGGTCAGTAAAAATTGGTGCCCCGTGATTCAACTAATCTACAGAAACACGACGAGGTCCACATAATTCTACCGCAAAGCACAAATGACCTTGCCGATAGAAACGTTATAGATAACGAGGGTAAACAAACTTCGATCAAAAATATATATATTTTACTTAACAAAAAAATATTTTTCAAAATTTCAGTACAAAATTTAAATTCATACTTTAGCCCTTATTATCATAAATCTAAGGTGCTGCCCGCTCCATTAGGCGCAAGTATTTACAATACCTATTTTTTGACCAGTACGCTTGTCAGTCCTCATATTCCATAAAAGCGAGTTGGACTGACCCACCGAGGGTTCCGTAGATTTTTTTTTTATGTTTTAATTACAAATATATAGTTTTCAGATTTTTCCCTGTCCCAACTTACAAGTTGGGACAGGGAAAAAAAAAAATAAAAAAAAAATACTACAGTATAAGACAGTGTTTCTTCCCAATTTTCTTAGTTCAACTAGCTAAACAGAAATACTAATGATCCCTAAAAATTTTAAATCTTAGGCCGTATCTTTATCTTTTTTTTGCTAACTAAGATTTTTTTACAGCTTCGAGACACAGTATCGTTTTAAATACAACGCGTTTCCGAGATAATGGGTCCTGATAGGCAGACTAACAGAACAAAGTGATCCTAAAGGGTTACTTTTCTATCTTTCTTGTCTTCTCCACCAGTACTACTGAGTAAACAAAATTTTTAATTCAGTTTTGTTAGCCCAGCAGAAATATTTAAAACTTTCAGATTTTTAGAAATGATAAAAACTGCTGATATATCTGTAAAAATAATAAGTTCAGTAATTGATGTCATAGCAATAGTTTTTAATAGTTGTATTTGAACATAACATGTTTCCTGACCTTCTAAAATATAGTAAAATACACCAATATATTTTAAATCGGGACTCACTCACATTATTTTAAGCCAAATGCTTACTCGCTTCAATACTTATAAGTTACTTCCTATAAAACAATTTGGCTATACTAGGGGACGCTCGTCTACGGATGCAGGTGTTGAACCCATTAGGAATATTTTTGAGGCTTGCGAGGAATCACAGAATGCACTTGGTATCTTCTATGATTTATCTAATGCTTTCGATCAGGAAGCTATGTCACCATGGTATAAAAGGATCTGCCCTAGATCTTCTGATTTAAAATATGAGTTAAATAATAGGATTCAGAGAATCGATGTCAATGGAAGGAGATCTCCTGGGATCCTTCTCGATATGGGGGTACGACAAGGGTATATTCTTGGGCCGTTTCCCTTCCTTATTTGTATAAATCATCTACCATGTATAAAACCATGTATAAAAAAAACACAAGTTAGTATTTTTGCGGATGACACTTCACTAATATTTAAAGTGAAAAGAAGCCTAGTTTTATATTATATTAACAATGCTCTGACATCGTGTACTGTTTAGCGCCAATAACTTATTATTAAATAGTCATAAAAGTAAATAAATTAAATTTACCGTGCCAAATGTCAAAAATGTAGATGCAAATATGTGGTAAAACCGGTGGAATCTGCTAAATTTCTTGGCATTACTCTTGATTCCAATTGCAATGACAAACTAAGCCTATTCCCCAATCTTTCAATATGGGGGATTGAAGGATTGGCGGTTAAAAAAAATTACACAGTTAACTGCCATAAATACTGCGCCACTAGATTACTTTAGTTACTTTCATATGTCCTATGGTATATTGTTATAGGGCTGTGCAGCCGATTTTTATACCATCTTTGTGCTGCAGAAGAGGGCTATTCGCGTTATTTATAGGTCCTATAGAATCATTAAGAGAGAAATTTAAATTTTTACAATATGATCCCAGAAAAAGTACAAAACAAATGTGTTACGAAATTTAAAGGAATTGTTAAAAACGTTCGTGTGGGAAAGGTTATTATAACATAAATGATTTTCTTAATGATACCACAGACTGGGAATGAAGTGGACACCTTCAGGCTCTTTGATTATAAATGTTTATTGTACGATATTACATTGTTATCTATATTTTTATTCAAAATAGGATGTGACATCACGTTGAAATTGAAAAACTACCATCCATTTCAAAACGAATTCTTCAGACCTGAGAAGAATAGGCGCAACAAACTATCTTTTGAGGTACGGAACCTTACAAAAACTATTCGGAAATAGAATCAGTACTTTGTGAATTTAAATATTTCTTCAAATCAGTAACCTGCCAGCTATTGAACCCGACACAATCAATTCGTTATTCCCAACACATCAGTGTCAAACATAGCTAACATCTTTTGTAGTGACGATGGGAAAAAATCCCCATAATAAATGCACACGTAACCCTTTCGACTTTTTTCACTACACTCATTTAAATCGCAGCATCCCTTATGCACCTTGTTGCAAATTAAGGATTCAACCCTAAAAAAACGTGACCCCAAAGGATCGTGGGTAAATTTTATCTTTTTTTATTACGATATTGAAATGAGACACTATGGGTGCGCATATGAAATGCTTTTGTTACTGACGGATGTGCATTGATGTTTTTTTATCTGTAGCGCTACTGTGCTCTGTGGTTATTAATAATACTTTCACCTTCTACGGCTGTATTAATTAATCTTTTTTTTTTCTTATTATGATTATATAGGCTAAAACATAAAGAAGGTTTAAGCGAAAAAATTTAAAAAATAAACATTTTATCTGTTGCCTCTCAGAATATTCTTGAAATAGTTATCTATCTATGTACACACATAAGCGAAATTTCTAGAAGCTTCGACGTAATATTAACAAACTTAAATTTGTTTTGCCTACTACTCCGCTAAGTCGAGTAAGTAAGTCTTTTGTAAGACGATGTTACATATTTTTTACATAATCCCAGAAAATTTTAAAAACTAATGTATTGTGAAATTCAAAGGAATTGTTAAAAATGTTTCTATGATAAATGTTACTATAACATAAATGACTTTCTTAATGATGCCATAGATTGGGATGCAGCGACATTTAAATCATCATCAAATTTGATTTTTGATTGAGCGGCCATTTTCTCAAGGCTGACGCATAAAAATTCTATTTTGAATAAAAATATGTGATTTAAACTTTAAAAGTTTTAAGTTAGTTGTGTTACAAAATATGCAACTTGAAATAAGAATGAAGCTCATTAAAATAAATATGTATCTATTACACCGTCGCAACATTAAATTTAAAAAGAAAACAAAAAAGAATAAACAATTTTAAAAAGGTACCTATTATAACTAACATACCACTGACAGTTACCAAATAACTATAAAGCCTAAGAAAAAAAAATAACCAGTTTCTTAAAACGTTGTCTTTTTTTGTAATTTTGAAAATTGTTGCCTTTCTCAATCCCGAATAGTGAGAAAAGACAATCCAGTACCTATGCGAACCAGTCAATATGTGAACTTACCTCAAGACTTATTGGTTTGATATTAAAAGTTATCAAAAAGATGATGTGGTTACAGCAGGTTCTCATATTAAGTGAAAATTTTTTAGGTCAGTTTGATCCAAATCGCTGGATTGGTCGTGGAGGCTTTATTACATGACCACGAAGTTCCCAGATCCACTAGATGACTTTACTAACGTAAAATTTAGCTGAGTGTAAGCTTAATATAATTTTTAAAGTGAAACTTTTATTGATGTGAAACATCTATAGCCGCACGTAAAACCGATTTCTGGCGTGGCGATGCATGCCGTGGCGACGCGTCGCCTTGTCACAGTAATACCGTCTTCAGAGGCAACATCGAATATAACTATTACCGAAGTCACTGATTAAACGAATTAAGTAGTCACGATTTGAAATAAATTCGTAAATTTTTGTATTTAATGAAAATAAATGTTTATTCAATAAATAGTCATCGTTATCTGGAAAAAAATCGTAAAATTTTAATTTATCATTATGACATATTTAGTTCCTATCACAATATGTTCTTTTCTGCATATTACTTTTACAAAATAATGTCGATGTTTCACATCTGCCAGGCGTCCCGTGACGGCTCACATTTTTTTTACATCGTCTCAAACTTTTTCGTCTGTGTGTTGCATGTCGCGTGACAGTCGGGCGGCGCTATAGTTCGCAGCAGCTGACCGTGTAGTGTATAGACTATTACTCATTTGTGCCCGTACTCCACGCTATTTTGTTTGTTTTTGTCAGTGTTTAATGTAAATGTTGTTTGTCTAGTGTTTAATGTAAATGTTGTTATTTATTATAGTGAAACTTTTATTTCCCATTATCATTCAATTTTCCAAGCATAAAATTAAGATTGATAAAGCGATTTTTATACCCTTAATGGAATATTTTAGTTAAATGTTATTTTAGTGAATGTGAAAAAAAGTTTCACTTTTACCGTGGTTTCATAAAACCACACAATCCTTTTTTGATTTTGTTTTTATAGTCATTTGACAGCTGAAATAGCTGGCAAGACAGCCCAATGCTATGTCAAGTTCGTGTTTTATAACACTTAACTAAGTTTTACGTAAGTAAAGTCTGAGGAAAGTCTAAGGCCTCTCTATAGATCTTTGCCTTAAACTTGGTAGCTAAAGCCGTGAAAAATGCAAAGGCTCTAAGTAACCGGAAGGCAATATTTATCCGAACATATGATCTGCATATGCTACGTAAACAATAAAACAATTTCAGTAAATGGCTAAATATTACCGAAACTTACTACAAGTTGGTAAATAAAGCCTTGTAGGTGATAGCCCCCTCTGTTAATGTATATATATGTGTCGTTATATTTATATTTAACTTGGCATCAATTTTAAAATGTTACAGAGAGTATTTCTTTTTCATAAAAAAACGTTATATATAGAACGAACTCTCCATTACATTATTGTAGGTACTTTAAAAGGGTGTTTACAGCTACATTCATTTTCTAAAGGTAAGTTATTTATATCTCTTTATTAGATTATGTATCAATTATTGTAAATTACTTCATCTAGTTTTTGTTAGTTTCTCACAAGAAAGCTAATATTACTTTTTTGAAAGCATTTTAATATACATTTTAATTATATTATATATACCTAATAACACTATAGGTAAGTTTGTATTTCAATCCACAATGGTTGCCAAAGAGAATTTAAACACTACGTTCAGTGGTTGCTATCAAAAAGTGCCATAAACAAAGGTACAGAAATAGATCATACGTTCTTTGTCACACAAAAAATAGAATAGACAATGATAAAATCAACAATTTCACACTTCACACGTCGAGAGTTCTACAATGACTATGGCTCTCCATAGAGAATAGAGATCCTATCGATAGTTGACAATTATGGTCCTTGCTCCCATAACCTATTGACTTGTAACGTTTTGATTTCTACTTACGTTATATTTTGTGATTTGATTTTTAACCTATATATGGTAAATGAATCTCACAAAATTAAAATTTAATGTTGACGATTTATTTTTATAATCCCTTTCCTTAAGGAATGTAATATTTTAAAAATAAAGCGATAAATATGTTGATATATATTCAAGAGCCAAAAAAGGGATAATATATTTTGCTTAAAATATTTTTTTTAAAGTGAAACTTTTATTACATTGTCTCAAACTTTTTCGTCTTTTGCAGCAGCTGACCGTGTGGTGTATAGACTATTACTCATTTAGTGTTTTATTATTTCCTATTATCATTCCAATTTTCCAAGTATAAAATTAATATTGATAAAGTGATTTTTTATCCCTTAATGGAATATTATTCCAAAAATTTTTAGTTAAATGTCTATAATGTGAAAAAAAGTTTCACTTTTACCGTGGTTTCATAAAACCACACAATTCTTTTTTTTCTCTAGGCAGCAAAATAATATAGTTATTATAATGTCGCCCCACTTACAATCTAGCCTTTACTTAGACTTAAGTAATTCTACTTTAACTTAAACTGCTAGAATTTGTTTAAATCATGGAGAAAAAACTAGGTAATATACTACACTTGTCAACAAGTAGAAACAACAAATTGACATAAATCTTCAGATTTGGCTATTTGCCTGGTAGCCACAACAAAAACACGCAAACACATAAATCAAATTCAAATATCGAACACAGCCCATAAATTTTCTCGGACATTCAACGATGAAATGTTTCTAAACTTTATCACCGCCGTCACTCCCTTTACATTGGCCGTTGCTATTTATCAAACCCTCCCTGACCCCTTGACCCTTCTACCTAAATATGACCTCTCGGACCCCAGCTAGCCCTTGGTCATTGTGTAGCGAATTAATCGGTTCGTACGCCTTTGTATGGCCGCTGCCCATCCCGTATTGTGTAAGTATTAGAACTTAAGTGTGTGCCCGTTTGGGGTTGATAACTGGTTTGCGAATTTTTTACCAATGGAAACAGGTTTACGGTTTTACGTTTTCCGCATTGTTACTTTCAACCGACATATAAAAAGGAAGGTTATTAATATAAAACACGCTATACCAATTAAATATATCTTGATTTAGCTTTAGATTATATAATAATTAATGAATTAGGTAAGGTCTAGATCTATATATATGTTTTATAGAAATTCTACACGATTATCTAACCAGTGGGAGGCTCCTTTGCACCAGATGCCGGCTAGATTATGGGTACCACAACGGCGCCTATTTCTACCGTGAAGCAGTAATGTGCAAGCATTACCTACTGCATTTCAGTCTGTAGGGTGCCGTAGCTAGTGAAATTACTAGGCAAATGAGGATTTGACAACTTATGTCTCAAGGTGACGAGCGCAGTTGTAGTACCGCACAGAATTTTTGGGTTTTTCAATAATCCTGAGCGGCACTGCATTGTAATGGGCAGGGCGTTACAATTACAATTAGCTGAACGTACTGCTCGTCTCGTCCGTTATTTTGATGAAAAAAAATATAATTTGGTGAACGATTGGTAGGTTACCCTACACGTTCGACTTTATTAAATTTTACAATGCTTTTACCGGGGACTGTACTGAACCCATAGCTACATACTTAGGTATATATTTATACACCTCCGTAATGTACACAGAAATAATTTGTAATAGTTAATTTATTTATTATATCTACTTATTTATACTACACTGTGAATGATTTAAGTTATAAGCCAAAAGATATGTGCGGCATTTGAAAAAGTGAATTGAAAATATGCGGCCTTTCTTTTTATTTTAAATCTTAAATTTTACCTTTACTTAAACTGAGTTTGTGAATAACACGAAGCCAAATTCTTAAGAAGAAGAAAATATCTAGAAATCTCACAAACTTTTGCCATTTTTATATAACATATCAATAAGTATCGACACAATAATTAAATAATATGCCAATCATAAAATAGGTTTAAAAAAAATACCCATACGTCTAATAATAATACTGTATTTACTACATAACGGAAGTACCTACATACTGACAATATTAAAGTTTAATTCAAGCTATACCCTGTCACTCATAGGATCAACTAAAGGTGTGCGTTTATGCAAATTTTTACCATCATCATACAAAACCAACCCTTATGACCAAACAGTAAAGTTTTAAATTCAATTCTAGAACCTGTAATAAAAATAATATTTGCATTAGAAATGTATAAAAGCGAATTTCGCCGCTATTCCTTTTATGTAACTATTGTATTCCTAAATCAGAATTTCTCTTAGGCCCTTTCAATTCGCATTTCGTTCTAATTTGCATGCGCATTGTACAACTCTTACTTTTTAAAATGCCCACAAAAGATTTTTTTAATAAACAACATTGCCAAGTCTAAAATAGAACATCTGCCGTAGGGATGTTACGATAATACGTTTGCGAAATTTGAATATTGGCATAGATAACAGTTTTATTGAATTAATTTAATTTACATACGAAAATACTTCTAAATAAAAATAATGTATTTATTGCAATTTTTAATGACGTTTTATAGTATTTTAATGATGTATATAACTTTTAAAATTGATCAAATAAGCACTTCAAATCAATAAGAAAGTAGGTAAATAGGTAAAAACAGAGTGCAATTGTCGACTGTTGTCATTAAAGTGAAAAATTTTTGGTAGGTATACATATAGAAATAATTTGGAACTATAAGTATTGCAGACACTTAACTCATTCAAATTAGTACTTAAGAAGGTACCTATTACCTAACCTTATCTATATAGGGAAGGAAGTAGGTAAAAAGAAACTGAAAGATCTGTGTCCTTAATCTACGATGACCTTAATAAGGGAGGGTAAAATTAACCCGACGTTAGTAAAGTATCTCATATTTAAAATATGTTAGTAGTAAAATACTCACGTAATGTACAACTTCACATTTAGTGACCTAACGAATCAAATACCTATAAATAATAGTCAAATAAGACCTACCTAAAAAAATAGTTATTCAATTAGGCTTAGTCTCTATAAATATTTCTTTAAAAATTACTGAATCTGCCATATTATGTTGGGAAAAAGTAGACCTAGTGATAAAAACATACAAGACACTCAACGGCCACTCTTTTCAGATAAGATTTCAGATAGGAGACAAGTTATTAAGAAGTAGGTAAATACAAAAAAAAATCTTTTTAGGTAGGTATATTGAGTAGGCAAATACCTAAACACCAACAATAGTACCTAACTACATTCAGAAATTTCTAACTTATAGGTAAAGTAGTATTATTAATATTCTATTGTTTAATTTAGATATTATATAAAATAAATAGATATTATGTATGCTAATATACTTATTTTGATAATTATTGACTATGTCGAACTTAATTGATACGAAATTATTCACGCAATACGATCACGAATGGTACGACCAGATTGCATTATTATGATACATTTATTTGCAATCAAACAATACTGTTAAAACTGGACCAAACAATGCCTTGCAAAAATTGACAAACCAGAAATTCTAGTTTATTTTCTAAACTAGTAACACCAGTCACCACGCGCCATTCATTCGCAGTTTTTTTTTTAACACGCTTTGGCAACGGCATGTTTTGTAAAGCGCGTGGTACAATGTTTTGTAAATTCATTGTATGGAATGACCTGCGTTGTTAACGAATTATTGAATTAGTTAATAATTATGGTGTTCGATATTTATGGCGACTTTTTGGTACAGCAAAGATTTATGGCATTTTGTTATAATATGGACCAGTTTTGTGTTAGCGACCTCTATAACACTTTAGCCATGTATGTGCCTAGGTAGGTGTACTACGTAGGTACTTATAGGAATCTAAAATTAGCTGAGAACATAATATTTTGTGTTTTGATGTTTGTGATGATTCTTCTATACTTATATCATTAAATTTCATAAAAAATATTTAGGTACTTACCAAATTTATAAAATAATACCTATCTAAAAATTAGCTTTTAATATTTCCCACGAACAAACTAAGTATGGATAGGTATCTAAGTATAGGTAGATCCATCTACCGACATCGTCTATCGTGATTTCGAAAATAAATAAAGATTAAGTTAAATAAAGTGCCAATACCAAATATAGCAGGTAGGCTTATTTTGTTTTTAAGATTTTTCATAATTCATCAATCATACCTACCTACCTATTCGGAAATGCATTCTACAGTATAGAAACCAGACCTATTTTCATCTATATCTATAAGGTCATATTTTCACATCAAATCTTTTATTTTAATTTCTCATACCTAATGATTATCTATCTATATCCCGAAAATATATATCTAATAATGTAGTGTAGGCAGACCCACTTACAGGATGGCTGCCAATAGGTATTTATTGCCAAATGCCAAATAAGTAGGTATTTTATATTCAATTGTAGGATAAAACCTATTAGAGCGTTTTTTGGTTGGACCCAAGAGAACTTGATATTGCACTCTATCATTCATAATAAAAAAGCTACCTACCTAAGTACTTAATAATATAGTAAACTAATTTTACCTTATCTGTACTTTAACACCATTTCAATTATTCAGCCAAAATTTATTCTCATTGCTTTAAAATTATAGCAGCCGGATAATTAAGCAGATTAAAAAATCGGATTAATTGGAAATGGAATGGTCGATTTGGCGCCAAAATTCGGCGTCACATATAGACCGCGCCTTACACACATGCCCCGCCCTACACACGTCGGCCAATCACATGACTCTAAACACCCTCGCGCCACACGCATATTGATCTGCGGACACAGCTCGAACCGTTTACATTTCGACATATCACATGCTAAACACCGACAAACAATAATATATGATTTTCTACATAATTTTCAACTCTATTACACCACGTGAAGGCTGCAAATTGCTTGTTTCGTCCAGTTCTTATTTTATTACAGTACAAGTTACTTATTTCCTCGTTATTACTTAGTAGCGAAAAATTCAAAGCAATTATTATAATTATATAACTTAAGATTACATACTAAGTAGATATATTTCTATATATATTATTTTTAGCCGCTTAGAAAGTTAATTAAAGTGTTAAGGAGATACATTTATTATTTTTTCTTAAAATTAAGGAAGAATACAATATTAATAATAATAAAATTACATTATAATCCTTCAACATTACAGCGCCATCTTAATTTTTTGTGTAAAGTTTCATGGTCTGTAAAAAAAACTCTTAGCAGTTTCGCTAGTGCCCAAAAGGTGGCACTATCAACGTCAAACAATTAACAATATTATAATAACTTTAATTTCATCGAGCCTTTACTAATGTTAGCGGCACCTGGAAATATTAACGATTGTGTGTTGCAAAATTTCAGTTTGTGATCCCATTGATCCATTGTTCCCTTCGGTAAAACACCGGTGATTGACCGTGTATGACGTATAATTGGTGGGAACTTCTCTCTGCAAGTGAGCCCCATCTTCAGTACTTATAAGCTCGATCAATTTTATAGTCGAAATTGGAATAAGTCACGACCTGTCGGCATACTCAAACAAAATATGAAAAGATAAATACAATACAGCACAAAAATGATTTTGTTTTATTCTATCGTACAATTAAAAATTTAATTTCATGTTTTTAAAAATAATATTCATTTTACGATACATAGTATGAAATGACTTACCTACCTTTAATTTCTAATTTACAAACTACATATTCAATTGACGAATGAATTCCCTATTCCCCCATAGATGGCGTTATACGTGTTATCGATGTAAACATTTTTAACTATCTGGTAAATCAAATCAATCCTCTGGGAGATGAATAATATGACGCGTTATCTAGCCCTACTCTTGAAATCAACGTGAAATATTTATTATGTAGAGAAAAAAAATCTTCAGTTTTCGTTTTAGTCTTGAAGAGTAATAATAATCACATACTTATCATTTAGATCATTTACTTAAACGTCTAGATAGACAACTGTGAAAACGTCGGAAAAATTTGAGTTTAGAACTTACCTCTATTTTGAGCAATTCATGCACACTAATAGTGTCATACAAATCGCGAGTGTAAGACGTAGCTTGTCATGCACTGTAAACTATATATTCCTGGCCTGTTTTTATCGGTTGTCTAGCAAAAGACTCTATCTAGACGTATAAATATCTAAGACTTATCACGTCTGTTCTGGGTAGTAATTAATTTCAGCAGAATGTGCACAGAGTGCTAAAGAAGCTGCTGCACAAGCTATAGAAGCGACAACACATAATACAAAAATAAGTGGGCATAAATTAAAATATTTCTGGGGCAGGGAAAATGGAGTAAATGAGAGTCAGGTTAGCCATCATCTATGTGCTAAATAAATTTATCTTTATATATTTTTGTCAAACATGAAACAATAATTGTATTTGTGTTTAACATACATGTATTAAGGAGATAAATTTACTTCAATAGTATCATTATTTGACATGATAAATATGTTTTGTACATTTTTACCAAAAACAGACCTTCCAACAAAACCATTGCTTATTCAGTAACAGTCCACCATCCATTTTTGTATGGTCACGGATTTTTTGAGTATTAAAACAAACATGTCTCATTTACTTAATAAAAAAACAATAACATAATATTTTTGTAAAGTTCAAAATATTATAAGTTGTGTAAAGGCCTTGTGTTGGATATTATAATAAACTGAATGATCAAATGCTTAAACTTAATCTGTGTTATTAATAAATGTAACATAAAATTATTCTTAATTTAAAGCTTTTTGTCTTTACCTTATCTTTGTCACTGCATTTTTCTACTACTTTGTCATTACATGACAGGGTGAAGTAATTTTAAACTTGGTGTAACTTTACATCGCCTTTGTTTATAAGACAGAAAAAATTATTTTATCAAGGTTACAGTGTAACAAAATAGAAGAGTGTTTACTTCAGAAAGAGTGTTATTCACATACCTAGGTAACACTGAAAATGTTTAGAAAATGAAAAACGGCTTAATGTAGAAAGTTGCCAATACTTTTATTGTTTTTCAGTTTTTGTTTTAGTAACCTCCGTTCCTCTCTACACATCGTCGCATTCGATGGAACCACTGAGAAAAGCAGTGGGCCCATTCTCCCTTATGGGCCTCTTCTATGGCATTTTCGTACGCTTTCACTGCATCTTCAGGGTTCGTAAAGCGAATACCTCGAATTTTATCTTTAGTTCTTGAGATTAAATAAAAGTCGCAGAGTGCCAGGTCAGGACTGTATGGCGGATGACTCACTATCTATGCCATAGTCAAATATTCAACAGTCCGTTTTGCCGAATGCACTGAAGCATGGTCGTGGTGAAGGTGAATCCTGCTTCGAGGGCGCTGCTGTCGAATTTTTTCCAAGACAACAAGCAAACAGCGATTGACATACCAGTCTGCAGTAATTCTCCTTCCATCTTCTAGAACAACTGCGAAATGACCTTTCCGACCAAAGAATGAGGCAATCATCTTTTTTCCTTGACGGAAGAATCCTTTCTTTAGAAAGGATTCTGAACTTAGTTGGCCGATCCTCGAAAGGAAACACCCACTGAGCTGATTGTCTTTTGGTTTCGGGTTGGTAGCAATATATACAGTTTGCATCACCTGTAACGATGTCAAATACAGCATTTGAGTCACCGCCGTTCAACTTATTTAACATTTGGCGACACCAGTCCATGCGAAGGTGTTTCTGTCGTCCGTTAAAGAATGGGGAATCCATCTGGTACAAAGCTTCCTGACGCCTAAATGTTCGTGTAATATTGTTTGAACTTGACTCATACCAATGCCCAGGCTTGCCCGTATCTGCTGATAGGTCACTCTCTTATCTGCCTCTATTATGCATCGCACAGCACTGATGTTATTTCAGTAGTCGCTGTTAAAGGACGTCCCTCACGCGGATCATTATTTAGATTGCTACGTCCACGCTTAAATCCGTTAAACCAATTGTAAATAGTGGCACGAGATGGGACTTTATTAAGAAAAGCTAATCACAGCCTATCATTGCTTTGTTGTTGAGTAAACCCACAACGAAAGTCATAATAAATCATTGACCGAAAATATAAAAAAAACTTTTTGTAACAAGAGTTTTCTAAGTTTTGCGCCAGTGACCGTAATTAATTTAGTGGTGAAGCTAAAGGGTGTGTGCGTACCTAACTATTGCAAATAACTCATCTTAAATTGAATATGTAATATATTAGGCTGTCAAATCCGTACTGAACGGAAATCGTAAAACTTAACCTTTCATGCGTAAGACTAAAATAAAATAGGATTGTACCTACTAGAGAATAATTAATATGGCCAAAAATAAACATGTGTCAAACTGTCAGTATTTGAGTTTGGAATGTTCGAACCACAGTCTGTGTTTTGGAGAGGGCGTTCAGAAACGTCCTGTAATAGTGATGGAAGGGCCTTTCCAGCGTCGTTCGCGCAATAGGTTGAACCATTGAATCTCAGCACGGAGCTCCCGGTTCGATCCTCGCCCGTCACGTACCAATGTGTTTCGGTTGTAGAATTCATATGTAAGTTTATAAGTTGCTTTCTTGTGATTCCTCTGGTGTTACAAGAGGGTATGGGCTGCCGTGATTACTTACCATCAGGTGACCCGTATACTCGTTTGTCCTCCTCTTCCATAATAAAAAAACAAAAATGGAGACGTGGAGGCCATAAACTTGATAGCAGACAGCCGCGGAGCATGTCTTAGTGAGTTTTAAGCCTCTGACGACTCCGAGATAGGTAATAGGTAGGAAAGAGAGAAGATCATTAAAGATCTTATAGATAATATAATCCAATAGTCCGTTGCACTTCTGTTTTAACTAAAAAAATAATAAAAATATCTTATATTTTTTTTTGTATTTGTAGTTTTTTATTAATATAGATTATTAGTATCATTATCATTTAGATTATTATTTTTATCATTAATATGGAAGAACGCGATTTTAATCACGATTGAATATTGATGAGTCTTTTTCTCTCTTATGAGTAAGTATGACTCATCTATACATATAAATAACATTGGAGTATCTGTTTGTAATATTGAACTAACCGTTTTTTACTACATGTATATGAATAGGTATATATGGATATATGTGGTACATACATCAAAATAACATTTTTTACAATTTTTGTCTGTCTGTTTGTTCCGGCTAATCTCTGAAATGGCTGGAGCGATGTATTATGGAGTAACTTAGGCTACGTTTATTTTAGAAAAATTCTTTTATTTTAGAAAAATAAAGTAATGTTGCAATGTCCAAGAAACGGTTTAACTCTAAAAATAATTTATATGGCAAAACAACGTTTGCCGGGTAGCTGTGCCAATTGAAACTAATTTGCGTATGTACCCAAATAGATGATTATTTTGTTGATGCGGACAGTTTTAAATGTTTTTTTTTATGTAATTGTGTATCTGGACTCTAGGTTCTAAAGTTATTATAATATAGGTAAGTACCTACCTATCGATGTGCCTTTAAAATCTTTTAAAAAAGATCTGTAAAAATATTTCTGAACTTGGCTGTGTTTATTTTGTACAATTAATTTGCTTAAAATTAAAACAACATATCTAATCTGTTTTATATGTTCTCATATTATGCGCTGTTTTATATGTATTAAAGTCACGAGATTGCCCAACCCAAAAAGCCCTGCAATCGCACTCGTCGCTTTGAAATATATGTAAGGTCTTTACTTTTTTTTCTTTTAATGACATCAAAAAGAATTCTAAAGGAATCAATTTTGAGAAAATAAATGCCTTTATGCCTTTATGCCTTTACTCTTAAGTATCTTTAACCCAATAATTTCACTACCTACGTATTACGGTTTGAAGGACAAACCGAAATAATGCTTGAACATTTCTGCTTCAAGGCAGAAAAAGCGCAATGCAACATTTGGGAGAAAGTGTGATTTCTACAAATATCTGAAGAATTCTCAAGCAGAAACCCCAGTTCCCTCGCTTACATTTTGACCCGACACTAGATTTAGTTTCGTACCAACGAGTTTGGACAACAGAGCCCTGTGATCTCAATACGTGTCTGAACCACTCCGTCAGTCATTGTGGGCGCTAACAATTTATAAATCAGTTATTATGTAAACAAGCGAACTATTTACACTCTCCACAATATGTACAAGTACCCGCACCGCTGCCTCCCTCGCGAATGTTACATCAACGAACTAGTGATATTGTCGCCGCGCGTCGCATTTCTGTACACTCTCAAATTAAATGTTGTCTGAATACTTTAATAGTCTGGTGGAGAGAATCCGAGCGATACACTCTAGTGGTATGTATGTATGCATGTGTGTGTGTATGCAGGTGAGATGACGTCACCCCGCGGGGCCGGATCATTCCCTCGCGGGCGCACCTTGCGACACGGAGCACGTGAGTACCTCGCTGTCTTCACTGGATATTATATAATATGTGCTCAACCAAATAACTCTTGAGGATTTCTTGTAATCTGTTAACATTCATATTATTTTTAACTCATTCAGGTAAATTCGCACAGATTTAATTTAAAATAATAAGTCAAATGATGACCCCGTAAACGTTGGTTTAAACCGCTCGTCACTTCTGCCTGAAGTACATTTTCCCCACCGTGTCATCTTTATAATCTATATACTTATAATAAATCTGTAGAGATCAAAGCACTCGCACAAAGACTACGCACTCGTAGTAATTGCAGAACTATTCTCCCCTTAGTGGATGTAGGTATTTTGTTTTCCTGTATACCTACATAATAATTGATAAGGAGCAAAAACTTCACTCATCATTCTTAATATTTATACTTAAATTTTATACGTTAATTTCAGACTGTACTGAATGGTTGTAGGTAATAAATATAGAGTATTATTACACTATTATCTATAGAGTACGCTACTATTTTTACCAAATTTGTTTTTTTTTGTATATATATAATAAAAATATACAATATACAAAAAAAATAGGATATATGACATGTAAGTAAGAATTTTTCTTTACAAAAACTACTTTATACTTTAGTCATAAAACTCGGTGGTTTCTGAACCCAGTAAAAATTTGTGAATATAATTCTGATAGCAGACATACTCTATATCTTCCAGAGACAGTTGACAACCCTACCTGCTGACTAGTTTCGTAAATCCTTGATCATAACTTTCAACTTGAAGACTTGGGGACTTAACCGAGTCCCCAGTCCCTATTATCAATGACGTCTAATGGAGAGGTAACCAGAGTCCAGAGAGATAGCAAAGATGGACCGCAAAAAGCCCCTGGATATGATCTTATAACCCCACAGATTCTAAAGCCCTACCCAAAAAATGTTTGATAGATATATATATAGATATTCTATTTCTTTCAAATATAATACTTTTTTTTTCAAGGAATAGGAGGACAAACGAGCGCATGGGTCACCTGGTGTTAACATAATAACCGCCGCCCAAATTCTCTTGCAACACCAGAGGAATCACAAGAGCGTTGCCGGCCTTTAAGGAAGGTGTACGCGCTTTTCTTGAAGGTACCCATGTCGTATCGTCCCGGAAACACCGCACAAGGAAGCTCATTCCACAGCTTTGTAGTACGAGGAAGAAAGCTCCTTGAAAACCGCACTATGGAGGACCGCCACACATCCAGATGGTGGGGATGATATCCTAACTTGTGGCGTGTCGTGCGAAGTTGGAATTTGGCGGCAGGAATCAGGTTAAATAGTTCTTCGGAACACTCCCCGTGATAAATTCGGTAGAAGACGCATAATGAAGCGACGTCTCTACGCAACGCCAAGTGATCCAGCCGTTCACAGAGCACTGGGTCCCCGATTATTCAAGCTGCTCTGCGTTGCACGCGGTCAAATGGATCGAGCTTGATACTCGGGTGCGCCAGACCAGAGATGACAGCCATACTCCATGTGTGGCCGGACCTGCGCTTTGTAGAGCGCTAGAATGTGGGCCGACTTGAAGTATTGCCGTGGTCTATTGATGACGCCCAGCTACTACTACTACTACTACCCTCAGATTGAACTATTTACCCCAGTTATGAAAAAAATTAATTATTTTTTTGATCTTGAAATCAGGAAAACTAGTGGAACTTCAACCTACAGGTCTATAAAATTCACCTGGGACTGAATGCCTCAGTGGACAAGACACATGCATAACACCCCACCACCATTTTGGGCTTAGCAAACAACACTCCAAACCAAACAGACACAGGGTCTATCACACATTTCTCCAGTGTCTGATAAAAGCCCTGTTTGCTGTATTCCTGGATGATCAGCAAGCTTTTAACAGATCTGGCACAGAGACTTGTGCAAAATACAAAAACATTATTCCCTATTAAATATTCTCAACTATTAAGTCTTACCTGGCTGATACATTATTTCAATTGAAACAATCTCAAATCGGATCATCATTCATCCAACACAAAATCCTAGCAAGGGTACCAAGGAAACTATATTTGGACGGGTTCTGTACCTGTAAGATCGTGATCTCCCACAATTCTCATAAATGGAGAACATAGCTATCTTTTCTGATGATACCGCCTTCCTCATTTACAATAGGTGCGCGATTCAAGCAAGTGTCCAGTAATAAAAAGACCTTAAGGCCAAAACCACCCAAATGTGGTTGAAATAGTAAAAAATCGAGGCAAGTGCTCCGAAGTCCAGCCACATAACTTTCACTTTGCAATTTGCCCATCTGTGAAACTTGGAGAAAATACCCTTACTCAAACCTTGTTAAATATTTTGGTTTTCACCCAGATCAAATGCTCAAGTGGATAGATTTAAGAGAAACAATACCAATGGATGTGAGGATCTCACTAATGTTATCCCAAACCGTAATACGGTTAGAAGTAGCCTGTGGGAGCCATGATTTATAGGTGACCATTAACATCCAACTGATGCTATAATGCTAAGAATAGATATAGATAGACAAAAGCAAATCTAAGAATGCCTTCTTATCAGCCATTCCTATTTCTGCACTAGAGTTGTATATTAGAATATAGATAAAACTCTATTTGACATCAAGATATTTTACTTCTCTTGAGAAAAATATACCTTGATAAAAAATATAACAAATTTTAAAAACATACAAACAAAATTACTTATAACAAATACAATAAAACCAGTTGTTGCAAGTAACCCGTTAAATAGTAAGTCCATTAGTTAAATGTAGTTATATAAACATCAAGGGTAACTCTCCATTTTCTGAAAATAATACATTGTTACCAATAAAATTTTATAATTAGAATTATAAATACACACTACGTAAAATAGTCCATTTTCAAATTTAAAACTATATAAAATTGTAAAGTTTCAAGTGTAATTTTAATATATTATTATTAATCACCCATAATTTATATCAATAAATAAAACTTTAACACTTCATAATTATATTATTCTCCTTATGCATTAGTCACAAAATAATGTATTGTTTTAATACTGTAAAGTAAATAATTTAATGTTAACTAAAATTTATGTACAACCCGGGATTCAAATCCAAATGTCTGGAGATTACATCTCCGACACATTAATTAGTAAGGATCTGAATGAAATGAAAACATGGTCCATAAATTTTGGTGTGTTGGATCAATAATCCTGTTTTTATTTAATCCCAGAAGTGAGAGAAATTAGTAATAACAAATAGGCTGGGTAGCACCAACTAACTTTAGCAATACCAATACATGTTAAAGTACCACCAAAAATTGTCTTTAGTGTCATCATCAAAAATTTTTTTGTTGATGTCATAATATTAATTGTTAATTGTACCTGTCCAAATCTTTACCAGTTATAGCTACTGTAATGTTATTGATATTACACTTTTTAACTTTAACTTTGTGAAGGAATATGATGGTCCATCACATTCCTATTCTATGTTAAAGTCAGCATTACTTTTAACATTAATTTTGACTTAATCCTTAACTATAACAGCTAATATGATACAATTAAGCTGGACATAATTAAGTTATTGCTAAAAATAAGAGTTTTAATTGTAGTTATTGTTATAACTAAAAGAATATTTATGCATGTTGCAAGTTACAAGATAGAATTACCAATAGTGGAAAAGAAATATTTATAGTAGCAGCAACCAGCCACATTTATATGCCATCAACATTTAAACATAGCACCAACCCTTGTTTACAAATGTTATGTGTAATACATCAATAATTCATCATTAACACCAGCACTGAGCAGAATTTCAAAAAAATGCTGTTGAAACTTCACTTTTCTTAAAGCAACTATACAGTGTATACAGCAGAATTCCTATTTCATTCAAGTAATTATCACTCAACAAAATTATTTAAAAAAACTGGAGTTTCATTTTTTTCAATTATAAGCCAGTATTATACAACAATATAATTCTTCATGTTATTAAAATTTATTTTAGTTATTTTATTTCTTAGTTTTTTAAAGTACAAAATATTTTGTCTTTTTTAAGTATTTAAAACAGTATCAAAGCCTACATTAAAATAAGTACAGGAATAGATAAGTGAGGCTGCTCTCCATTTTGTAATCATATACTACTTGATTTGTGATTAATGTACTAAGCTGGGTCATGAATGTTAGAATCTCTGATGGGTTCATTTAGCACAAGAGGAATGTCTCCACCAGAATTTTTTGGGATCCAACCAGCTGTTTCCTCTTCTATCTTCTTCTTTTCTTCTTGCAATCTTTCATATTCATTAATTTCTATCTGATATTTGGGTGTAGTGATGCCAAAGAAATGAGCCAAATTTTCACCAGCATAGTCAACGACATTCAAAGCTTTAGTGCCAGATTTCCATATGTAGTATGAGACCCACGGGACCCATGATAATGATTTCTGAAAAATTATAATAAAAGTTAAGGGTTTGCTCCAATGTTAGCATATTACTCATGTTAAGATTATTTTATGGTAGTCTAAACTGTAAAAAGTAGATAGAGACTGAGAATTGAGTAGGTTAACAGTGGTCCCAATACTGAGGATGGAATGATGAATCACTTTTGAGTCAATGATGATGAATCAATAGTAGGTACTAGAATACCCTTCTAAACATGCATATTTTAGAGAGTAATGAATTTTGAAGAAGCGAATGGTACAAATATATATGTAAAAATATGTGACAAATAAATTATTTATTTGCGATTTGTGAGAAATGATAATTTAGCATGTTTATAATAAGAAAGAATAATTTATGGATTTTCATGAAAATAAATATAATTTTGGCGATGGCAATAATTTATCGAGAATATATATTTACAGGATCAATACATTCCGCGTCATTAGGTGTACAGTTTGTTATCTCCACTTGCTCTTCTGGCATTTCTTCATCAACTCCGTCACTGTAGTGAATAAAACGTTGCGGCGTATTGATAGTCAACGCAACTTGGTCATTTGAACCCATTATTCAGTCCACTTAATTGTGCCACATAACACGTAAATTTTAGGATATTACGTGGTATAAAAGTTAGTCCAAAGTTTAGTCCACTGAAAAATTGTCCAACATTGAAACTTGAAATTCTCGCTTTCCCACAGCTTCTTATTTTAAATCAAATTTTAGGTTTTTACAACAGATGCTATGATTTTAAATATTTTTAGATCAGAAAACAACAGCATTGAAATTAACTATTTTTGATTTCAAGTGAAGTTTAATAACAAGTTAATACAGAAAATAAAATACTTTATATTTACTATTTAGTATTTAGTTGTTATTACAAAGAGGATGTAAATTGTTATTACCTTATAGTCATTTTTTTTTTCTTCCCGTTATTGGGAAAGGCAGCCATCGTCAAAGGTATATGGGCGTTTTCGTTTAAATAAATATTTCCTGATACACAAGGGAGTAAAAATTAAAAATCTTTTAAACAAATACTTTAAGGATGCAGATTGAATCATTATGTACCATAAAATATATTTATTATAAGCAAAAATCCGAAGTACTAATTTATTATTTTTTTGGTACAAACCTCTCTGCTTACAGTTCCACTTTGTAATTTTTTAAAACGTAATGTAATATTATTACAGTTCAGAATTCTTATGAAACGAAATTTATTTGTAACGAATGTGAAAACATTACATTTATCATTATACTTACTTTTATAAGGGCCGATTTTTCAATCCTCAGATAAATCACCAGATAACTATCGAGAGAATAAAATTAACTTACTGTTTATCTAACGATTAAAAGTTTTGAATTTTTCAATTGCTTTTTATCCAAAGAATAGTTGTCTGTGGTATTGTCGAAGCAACTTCACACTTGAAACGTGCAAGCGAGATGGACATATATATTGTTTAACGCATAAGACAGAGAAAGGATGCTTGTTTGACATTAGACATGTATCACAACGATAAACAAACCTCTAATTCAGTCTAACATTTAACTAATGAAACCTCTGGCATGAAATATTTCTTTGTTACTTTTAGGTAAATCTGCCTTGTTATTTTTTACTTTGTATATATAAGTATAATTAGGCTTAATTATTATTATTCATAAAAATTGCTGTATCTTTGTATATTATTATTACTAATATATTTTTTATAGATCATTGTTAATAAAATAAAGTTGATAACTTTATAAAGTTGTTTTTTAATCAATAAAAAAAACATTATAAAAATGTTTACCCGAATAATAATTTTCTTTATAGCTTGAATAGAACTTAAAATTAATATTTTTATTATAAGGAACTTGTTCTTATCAGGTGTCCCACGCCACCACACGGTTTTTTTCGAACACGACAATTTTATTTGAATTTCAGATTAAAGAACTAAAATATAAGAACGTATACGTAACCAAACAAAATGGAAGTAACGTTTTACTGGTCATAAAGATACGACTGCCTGTATTTTAACTTATCTGCTATATTTTACTAAAATTAATTGGTTAGTTTATTTGTTTCTGTAATTATAAGCAATCAGTAATGACATGTTTAAAAATGAGTTACAAAGTTACCAGTAAAAAATCACAGTTATAAAGTGGAACAAAAATTTATTACAGTAACGCTTTCCGAGTTACAAAGTCAATAACTTTTTTTAAACTTTAAGGTAACTTAAAAAAGTCAATTTTCTCCATTAAAAATCTTTTGTTAGAATAAAACAAGAGTTAAAACTGATAGCACAACACAAACCTTAATATATGGACAGATTTTAACGAAAACGCCCAATGACGATTTCATTCGAGCCGTAAGATCATTATACAAAATTTGTAAAATGATAATGTAATTGTAAAAATAATAATTAATAATTATTATTAATAAATAAGTTGTAATTTTTATTTTATTAATATATTCTTATTTATTAGATCTCGTTTTAGAGTAACTTATGTGTTCTATACAAAATATTCTATATGACACTGTCATTACCAGGCCATAAAATCTTATAAAAAAAATAAAAATTGATTAAGTTACTACATTTTTTCTGTACCTAGTTTGTGGACATAGTGTTTAAATTCTCTTTGCTAGTTTGTTTATAGAAACAAGCCGCTCTAATTGCGCGGACGTTTCAATGGATACATTGTAACTTGTACATAAAATCTTTTCCATGTTTTGTAAAATACTTACCGGCTTACATAATGTTTATTAATTGTGATACTAATTACTGTCATGAGTTTGTCGACAAATCTAGCAGCTAAGTTTAATAGGACCGATATGTAGACATAGAAATTCAAATTATACGAATAATTTGATAATAGGTAATATAAAAAACTAAGTATGGAAAACATTTGTAGAGGTTGCTTAATTCAGTCTAATAATACAAACTTACAAAAGTATTCAGAAAGAAATAGAAGGTTATTTTTTTATTCTACAGGTATCCAAGTGAGTATAAAACCATGCATGATTGTCTTAATTAACAGTGTGCAATTTCTGTGTTATTCCATTAGATTAAAACTGCTTGATGGTTTCATATTAAATTTGACATCACTCAAAGTAAGATATATGTACCTACCTAAAATTTCTTATATTATTAGTACTCATGAGTTTCTTACTAAGCATGGTACATACAATCTCACCTGTCCAGAGGTAGAGAGAGATTACAACCCTCCATTTATCACAACCTTGTCTTAATAATTATTAGTTTTATCCATTTGCGTTAACTTTTTAATACCTACCTACTTCTACTTTTCCGAATATTTCCATATATACCCAACTTTAGATTAGATGCCCATGGATATAGGCAATTCCTGAGGTCAAGAGAAATGGGTGGCCAGCCTTTGAGATGGGAGGATGCTCTAGCCTTTAAGATCTTTAAGTAGTATTTATTTATGAAAGTACATCACATCATTAACTACAATTTTCTACATCTTAAATAACAATTTTTTGTTCGAAAAAAAAATGACAATTCATGGGTATAGATGCAAAAGCGCTTCTACTCCATTTCAAGATCTGAATGTTATTTTAATTGTTGGCAACCACTTTTATGTGCTTTTGTTTTTTTTTAAAGTAGGTTCAATAACACCTCTATTCTATAGAAAAAGATGTGAGAAATAAAAAGTTAGGTACAAAACCGCCTCCTTAATACCTTAATAGTAGTAGTAAGTAACTTCAATTTTTTTTTTTCAATATAATATTAAAAGGTGGTAAAATCAAAACAGGACAGTTTTTGTTTGGTTCCTAAGGGAAACACACCATATTTAAAACAAGTATTAAAAAGTTATTTTAACTTTTTTAAGTATTAAAAAGTTATTTTAAATGTTTATTTGTTTGTTAAATGCCTTATATATAAGACATTTTTAAAATAAACTGCTTTTTTTTCATCACGGCATGGATATTTTTTTATACCAAGCTCTGAAGTATTGGTGGCAGATAGTTTGATGTGTCAGATAAAGCAGCATCTGACTGTAAAAAACAGGCGTATTGATCTTGTGTTGCAGCACTGGGCTCAAAGGATCTGAACTGCATAGTTGTAAATAGGAAATATAACTGTGCCTCCAGATTTTTTTAAGTGGCAAGTCGCCCGTGCGAAATTGAAGCAGGTCGTCACAATCTGCGAGCAGCTTTCCAGTTACCCGACTGGAACACGCAAGTTCTGGGCGTTGCCGAAAGCTGCTCTTGGAAACTTCAACCAGCCGTTCCTGCTGCCGTTGAACATGAGGAATGACACATTGGCCCATACGTCAAAAGAGAAAGCCGATCTTCTGTGCGCTCTTTTTGCCTCCAACTCGACTCTTGATGACAACGGAAAAACAGGTGTCAGAACTCTTTGGCCGAAGTACAGTTCAACAGATCATACAGAAAACTGTTCGGCGAGCTCTGTCTTTAAAAAAAAAAATTAATGAAGTAGGCGTTACTTTGCGAAAATCCATAATTTTACAAATTATTTAAGTTGAGTCTCGTGCCAGATTTTTGCGTGACAACACTTCCTGAGGATGCCTCGTGTAGAGGCGAAGCACGTGTGAATTGTTTAAAAACAAATATTGGCGGAATTAACACTAAAGAAAACTTAAATCTTTTGTATGAGCTCTGTCTTCGTTGGACGCCTGGAAGTCGAGTGGGCCGGATGGCATTTCTCCAATCGTGCTTAGAACGTGTGCCCCTGCGTTGACGCCGGTGCTAACGCGTTTATTCCGGCACTTATATTCAAAAGGCGTAGTCCCTGACTCATCAGTATACCTAGAAGGTCACCAGTTGATCAACCACTGACAGTACGGCTTTCGCCATGGTATCGTCAGGCGATCTTCTAGTATACCTAACATATAGATAGGCGGCGGCATTCTAAAGCAAGGGGTAAGGCCTAGCAGTTAGCCTGGATATAGTGAAGGCCTTTGATCGTGTATGGCACAAGGTCCTTCTCTCATAACTTCCATCATTTTTGGATTCCCGAGAGCTTATGCAAGTGGACCAGTGAGGAAGCTGGCCTCACTGGGCGCATTATACAAGTCGTTGTCGATGGTTATTGCTGGAACCCGAAGCCCGTGAACGCTGGAGTGCCCCAAGGTTGTGTGCTATCTCCGACACTGTTTCTTCTGCATATCATTGATATGTTGGACACCTCCAACATACATTGCTTACAACATACATTCATTACACAGGCCATGCAGGTCTCTCGGGAAATCGTCGACCAGTGCCGGGAGAAACTTGTGTCTTCTATCGAGTATCAGAGTATCGCGGAATGGGGTAAAACCTTGTTCAATGTAACCCCTAGAAGACTCAACTTTGCGCGTTTACCACTAAAAAACCCCAATTGTCGTATCACCGCTATTTAACAACACTTCCCTTAAAGCCTCGCCTGGTATCGGAATACTGGGTCTCGAAATCTCGAGCGATTGCCAATTCCGTGGCCGTCTGGAGGGCAAAGCCAAACTGGCTTCGAAAAAGCTGGGCGTCATCAATAGAGCACGGCAATACATCTCTTGCGCTCTTCAAAGCGCAGGTCCGGCCACTAATGGAGTATTGCTGTCATCTCTGGTCTGGCGTACCCCAGTATCAGTCACCTGAAATGGATCGACCATTTGACCGCTTGCTCTGTGAACGGCTGGATCACTTGGCGTTGCGTAGAGACGTCGTTTCATTATGGGTCTTCCGCCGCATTTATTACGGGGAGTGTTACAGAGCGCTGTTTCAACTGATTCCTGCCGCCGAATTCCACCTTCGCACAACACGCCATAAATTAGGATATCCTCCCCACCATCTGGATGTGTGGCGGTCCTCCACTGTGCGCTTTTCAAGGAGGTTTCTTCCACGTACTACAAAGCTATCGAATGAGCTGTGCGGTGTTTCCGGGACGATACAACATGGGTTCCTTAAAAAAAAAAAGCGTACACGTTCCTTAAAGCTCAAAGCTCTTGTGATTCCTCTGGTGTTGAAAAAGAATGTGGGTGGTGGTGATCACTTAACACAAAGTGACCCATACACTTGTTTGCCCTCCTTATATATATATATACTTTACAATAAAATATGAGTATTAAATTATTATAGTCCTTCAACTAAAAGTACTTTATTTGTAAATAGAAGTATGAATTGTTTTTTTAGGTAAAGAAAAATGATTTACTCACATTCCAATTATGTGGAGAATGTTACTCAAATATGAAATTGGCATGTCAATTTAAGAAAACATGTAAGAACTCCGAGAGAAAATTTAAAAGCTATTTGAGTGGAAAAGAGCTTGGGGATGTTCTTGAAGATTTTCATTCATATCTTGAAAATTGTGACAGTTCTGCAAAAGCAAGGTATTTGTGATTCTAAATTACAATATGATAATGGGTTTAATCTGATCATAGTCTTATAACAGTTGTAAAGAGCTAAGAACATGATAAAATGTCTAACATTTATTAACATTTACACAATGGTAAGTGATATATCATGGCCATTACAGTGCAATGTCTCAGGATTCTTGAAAAAGTCCAAAATTCTGAGTGGCATCGCAATTGTCCTCACTTCCTAATAACATTAGATGCCAAATCTCCATAGTTATGCCAGTGTTTTTAACTATGGTGTGCTTTAAACTGTAACACTTACTGCTTGCTAATAGCCACCATTTATCTACCACTGCTAAGTGGGAGAAATGAGTGGTGAAGACAGTAGAGAGTACAGAATGTGATGTACCCAGCTTGCCAGTATGTTCTGTGTTTGAAGAAGAAGAAGCTCACTGGTTGATTTTGAAGAAGTGATAAAAAAGCATTAAAGGAAGAAATAATAAGTTTTGTGATAATTCTTAAAAATAATGTTATACTTGAGAACCTATATCACTTTTAAATGAGAAGGTTTTCAAGTGAAGTATTTTTGTTGCATGTTTGTTTCTCAGAGCTTTGTATAGACTTTATTAATTTATTTCATATAAATAATAACATTTTTTTTCGTCAATATAGTTTTCGTTCTTTTTTTTAATCAAGTTTGACTTAAGAAATTATTTCAAAATAAAATAAATTATTTTTGTATTTATGAAGTCTGTACTAATAAACGGAGAGCCTTTTTTTTGTTCGGTTATACTGTGAAAACTACTGAACTGATTGGAATAATACTTATATCATAGATAGATCCTTCTCAGAACCACACTGCATTAAGATTCAGATCTAGCATATGTTGGTACTTAGATATTGATAGATATACCTATATATTCGTAATACAAATAATTCGAACAATTTGCTATTTTTTAAAGCGATAACCCTCACTTCTGGGATTCATTACAAATATTAAGATGAAAAATAAGAAAATCTAATTAAGACAAAGCCACAACCTTAGAGTTGAACAAGACATACAAGATTTATCAATGATACATCACTCAAACGGTTGGCTCAGTGGAAGAGCGCTCGCACGGAACGCGAGAGGTCGCGGATTCGAGTCCCGCATAGTTCATCAATTAAATTTTCAAATTTAATTTGTGTAACAATTCAGTCTGACATTTCATTACATATGTCAATTCATACAATCAGCGGGCGTACCTAATTTATATGGTAAAACATGTTTACCAAGAGAGCATTTGTATTTTATATAACATATAACCTTCATCATATTATTATGAGCTACATAGGTTATTTCTCATATTTATGTCATACATAGCCTTCAATAGATTTTGATGGTTGCCATCACATACTAATAAAAGTTTAATTTTTTAGGTTGCCTCATTCAAATGTGCCATATAAAGCGAAGGAAGACGGAAATGGTAAATCTTTTTATTTATAGTCATAATATATGGTTGTTTATATACATACATTTGATAAAAGACAGACTCGACAAATGTTGCAAAAGTTAACAATGTATGGAAACAAATTTGCTTACAGCTTCGTAATTATATAATGACCCGACGGACGTTGTTCTGTTCATAATAAAAAAAACTCTTGCGGATGGAATTTTGGAAAATCCTTTCTTAGCTGACCTCTACACGGTGAAAAGAATATTCCTACCAAATTTCAAGTCTTTAGTTCTAATGGTTCCAGAGATATCGTGATGAGTGACTATATACGTGGAAATCTCTTATTTATATAGATACAATAATAAATAGAAGAGAGCCCAGTTAAACCTGAAATCATTGTTGACGGCAAAAAGTTTAATTTCTGAAGATTGGCTATTAACATGGCATAGTTATATTAAAATGTGTTAAAAATAGCTTTATAGAATTTATTTAAAGTGGGCTATTGTAAATCATTAGATATGTGTAGGTACACTTGTATGATTTAACCTTGTATTATTCGCCTGTTTGATTCGAGTAATGAAGTTTACCATGTTTTGAATTGCACTCCTGTGAAGTAGGTGTGTGCTCTAAGTTGTATTAATTTGCGAATACATCAGCCGTCTGAAGAGTACACAAATACCTGTGCGGATAAAAAGTTATTTGTGAAACGAAACAAAATTACTTAATAACTTTCCTTTATTTACCTATACAAATAATAACTCCTGGGATATTATTTGCAGCTAGTCAATTCACGGGCTTTAATTATGATTTATCAAATAAAACGAAAGACTGCTATAGTTTAATAGAATGTCACATTGCATTAAATACATTAAGCAATGTTTTATATGTTTAGAATATTTATTGTAAAGTAACTTCGAATTTCACGTCAAACATTGAATAGAATTCTATAGGTATTTATCTATCGGCGGCGTAAAGGAGTTCTGACCTTGACATAGCTAGCTGTTTTGTAAACAACTAGTTTATTATTTCTTGTTGTTTATTATGACACTGTTGATATCATTCGAGAATAATCCTTACGGGTATAAAAAGAAGAGCACTTATTACGCTATGTGATACCTATGACAATGCGTGATACAATTGCTATTATGTTATTGGTTAACCTTGTTAAAATTAATTAATTTATTGCTGGGACGTATATTTTTATTTGCGGAATTATTCTCCAGTTTTCCGAACACGTAGTCTTGACACCTAGTATTATATATGTATCTTAATTACAAAAATTAAATGTATTCATTTCTATTTTACGTATAGTATCAACAAACACAAGTATTCGAAATTTCATGAAGGACATACTACAACTTGAGATTCCTGACAATGAGTCTTGCATTATTGATGAAGTCATAAAAGAACATGCAGACATATCTGACGATTCACTGGACTCGAATTGGCTTCACTCGAGTGATTCTGACATACGGTTAGATTGGTAAGCACTGAAAAGATAATATTATTGTATTTAAATATTGATTTGAATGGATGGCAATGATTGGTTTCTTGCCACTACTTCTCATTAAAACTCAAGTAAGTGCTCAAGCTTGATTCTGAAGTGGTAAATATAAGGGGGTGCAAGAGGCTCACATAATGGGAAGTAAAATACCAACTGCCTATGGACATCCGCAATAGCAAAGGTCAAGAGATTCCGGACCTCAAAGGAGGGGGGACCAAAAGGAGTATATATAGTAGGTATATAATATAAAATAAACCTCGTTCAATTTAACCCCAGAAGATAAAAGTTTACGTCACGTAAAGAAACGCATTTATCAAATTCAAATATTTTTATTCAAAATAGGATTTAAAATCACTTATTGAACGTCGAAAACTACCAAAAACTACCACCCATGCAAAAGAGACTGCCTCAGACCTGAGAAGAATGGGCGCAAGAAACTCAGCGGGCTTTTTTTTTAAATATAAAATATGGATTACAATGTGATATCTTACAATAAACATTTATAATTAAAGAGCCTGAGGGTGTTCGCTTTATTCCCAGTCCGTGGTGTCATTAAGAAAATCGTTTATGCTATAATAACCTTTCCCACACAAACGTTTTTTAACAATTCTTTTAAATTTCATCGTTCTTCTACGGCCGTTCCCAATATTCAATCTATCTCTTACCTGAGATAAAAATCGTAAGTATCGTTGAATTTTCTGTCCCAATAAACTTTCGACGGTAACTCACCTTATCCGTACACGCTGTCTGTCAACGGGACGTCGTATAGCTTACCAGCGATAGAAGTTTGTATGGAAATTGCAAATCACGAGTCCTAATATAAGGCGATATGAATGGCTTATCGGGTATATTGGGACAGCTTCAGATTATTGATAGAATACTGACAGTAGAAGATAGTATTTTTTCTCTATCTGTAGATAGTATATTAGGAACGGCCGTAACAAGATTCCTGTAAATTCCTGTAAACATTTTGTTTTGTATCACTACTGTTGAGTGATTCTTTGTTCTGATCTCCAAACAGTTAGGTATCATCACTTCTAGTTAGGTTATACTGTACACAATACACAATTTTGATCTGTGCTCTGTTTATTAAAACTCACAAGTCTACACAGTCACAGGGAAGTTTAAACGAGTTCGTGTAAATTACGTTTATAAAAAAGAAAAAAAAATTGTTTGGGCTTGTAAAATTGTTCACTTGTGGGTCCTACTTGTAAGATTTAAAATCAAAGATATATATACGATATTCTTTTTCAGCCATTTATTAAAAATTTTGTGTTTTGTTACACCACGCATTTAAAAAACAACATAGAAACAGTACTCCGGTTTCCAACTAATGCAGACCAATTTGTGATTTAGTTGACATGTAGGCGTGGTTTCTGTCTATATTTCTTTCTGAATGACTACCCAAAACCTTAATTATAAGTTTCAAATTTTTCATTACTAGTAGTATTAGCTCTAAATAATTTGAGCGCGTGCAACACAGATCGTGATTGAATCGTGGGTGTATATTCTGTGAACGGCTCGATCACTTGGCTTTCCGTAGAGATGTATTTTCATTGTGTGTCTGTTGCTGTGTTTGTTCCACCACAGTGCGGTTTTCAAGGGACTTCCTCTACGTACCGCTTAAGAAGTTGTTTCGATTTTACTACTCTATTAATTTTTAAAATACCAGTAAAATAACCAGTATTTTTCTTATAAGATCCAAGTCCTCTGTTTTAATACGCGACATGTTGCCAAGAGACATACTTATCTCCCGATACAAAATCTTTTAATCGGACAGGGTTTCTTCTAATTCTATCCTTCACTGCTTTGATCGCCTTTTCACAAATATAAAAGAAAGATTTGCATAAAGAGAGAATTATACAAGAGAAATATACATGAAAAGTTTCATCAGTTAAATTTGGCTCACCTACTACGTCTAATGGTCTATCTCTAATCATAGGAATTTGGTTATCTTTATCACTTCATTCGATTTTAATACCACATGAATATTTAACACAGTTTGGCGCGAAAAAGAGAAAACAATGAATATTCATATGAGAATGACTGGTTCCAAATTCAAAGGTAATAATGCCGTTTTTCTTAATGTTTCATAAAAAATCTTTACAGTCTCAGTCCTTTCTCCATAACACGGTCAATACTGAATGATCATTGCTACTCAATACAACCTAGTAATTTTGAAGAAAATGAGAATATTCAATGTGAAGGCCAAATAGAATCTACCAAACAGGACATAAATGAAATATTTTATCAAAATAATGCTCAAACGATAAATCAAGAAACATCTTTACGTAGAACTACATGTACAATTGATAAGAATTTAGAAAGGGCGTTGCTGGAAAACAATTTGCAGAATATTTCATTGGATGCTTTACTAGCGACACCTCCAAGTAAGAAGTTCACTCTTATGAGATTGCTTCCTATTTCAATATTAAATAGCTTTCATTCATATACATAATTAATAAGAAATTGATCGTTTTTTTTAAATTAAAACTTATAAACTTCCAGTGATGCCAAACGATTGGGCACCTTCTACACCGACAATACAAAATATTTTATTTGGTGAAAATCTTGATACTGATGTACACATTATGTCAGAGAATAATGAACAATTTAATATACAAGATACTGCTAAAGCGATGTTGACAGATTTTGAAGAAAAATCTAATGAGAACCAAAATATATACAAAGCAAACGATGAAGAAGTTGTACTTACTAATGGTGAAGATATTAACGTGCTTATTGAACAATCAAATAAATTGGATGACAAAATTGATGTAAATTATACACATGTCAATAAAAAAACTGAAATATCCAATGTTAACGGCAAAAATAAGAAAATATATTCTCTTAAGAATAGGCGCTGTATTGAATGTCAGAGGGTTTTCAAGTCGATTGGAGCGCTGAAGTGTCATTTAGCAAGAATACATAAATTAAAAATTGGCAAGGGAAAAATGAAAGTGAAAGAAAAATGGAAACCAAGAATGATGATTTGCGATTATTGCGGCAAGACATTTATGAATCCGAAATCTATGGTCAACCATATTGAAAACCATGTTGTAAGTGTAATGTTTTGTGCTTTTTTTTATTAAAAATAAAGGTCGAGACGAGCAGGACGTTCAGCTGATGGTGACTGATACGCCCAGCCCATAACAATGCAGCGCCGCTCAGGATTCTTGAAAAACCCACAAATTCTGAGCGGCACCACAACTGCGCTCGTCACCTTGAGACATAAGATTTCAAGTCTCATTTGCCCAGTAATTTCATTAGCTACAGCGCCCTTCGGACTGAAACACATTAATGCTTACACGTTACTGCTTCACGGCAGAAATAGGCGCCGTTGTGGTACCAATTATCTAGCCGGCATCCTGTAGAAAAGAGCATATGCATAAAATAATACATTCTTTATTGAGTTTCATTTCGCTAAATTTCAGAATCCTGTAGAACATAAATGTACGAAGTGTCCGTTGACATTTAGTTCAGAAGCAAGGCTTAAAATGCATCAATCAACACACACTGGTTTCTTCATCAAGAAGCCTCCTTTAAAGGTTTGTGATACATACAGTTTTTATTACATTACAAAAACGAGTACAATATTAGTGTACAACTGTGACGTCCTGCCTTGCTGGCAACCACAGACCTAGATAAGAAGTTAAAGTAATTCTTGATGACTTTCACCTATATATGTATAAATGTATAAAACTGACATCAATATGAACAAATTATGAATCGCATAGTATAAATGATCGCCACAATATATTGTTTCAAGCAAATTTTCCTAGACCTATTCTATTCTAAAGTTTTAAAAAGTTGTATAAATAAATCTAAGAAAATTATAAATATCCGTAAATTCAGCTCAGCTGATAATAAAACACGATCCATGTGGAAAATAATAAAAAATGAAACAAATAAAAGTACTATAAGAATAAAGCAAAACATAAGTCTTAAATCTTCAGAGAATAATATTATAGTAGATCCGAAAATTATTGCTAATACATTTAATAGTTTCTATTTATCCATCTCATCAAGCCCTAAAGTAAAAAACGACAATACAGCTATAAATTCTAATAAATTAATTAATTCATTATTTCTAAATTCGTTTGAACCCAAAGACATCTTTAACATAATAAAAAATCTTAAGAATAAAAACTCTTTCGGAATAGATGAAATCCCCCCTTTTTTAATAAAAAAATGTGCTGATATTTTAACCTACCCCTACACTAAACTTATTAATCAATCATTCTGTGAAGGATTATTTCCGGACGATCTAAAGATATCCATAATAAAACCGGTATATAAGAAAGGAAACACATCTCATGTAAATAATTACCGACCTATTGCCCTTCTACCTACATCAGCGAAGATATTTGAAACTGCAATGGCTATACGCCTAAGTAGTTTTCTGGAAAAATATTATATCCTAAATGAAAGCCAACATGGTTTCAGGAAAAACCATTCCACAACTTTAGCGATATACAAATACATACAAAAAATATTTGATTCACTTAATAATAAAAAATATTCAGTTGGCCTACTGCTTGACATGAGCAAAGCATACGATAGAGTCTCTTATGATATCTTACTAGAAAAATTATTTCTCTCAGGAATTCGAGGAATTGCCCATAAATGGTTCAAATCTTACCTTAATAATCGTTTTCAATATGTGGAAATAGAAAATACTAACTTCGAGACTGGAAAGATAGACCACATAAGATCTAATAAAGCTCACTTATCAGGATCGATTCCACAGGGCAGTGTGTTGGGTTGTATATTGTTTCTCATATACATAAATGATCTTCCTAACTTAATAGATGATGATTGTACTCTTTTTGCTGATGACATTTCTATTTTGATCCCATGCTCTAATTTAAAACAACTAGAAGAAAAATTAAATATTACAATGGACAAAATCTTTTATTGGCTAAATAATAATAATCTTGAACTTAATATTAATAAAACTAAAATTATACCTTTTAAACCTTATCAAAAATCCCCCTTAAATATATCTTATTCTTACAAAAATTCACAACTTGAAACAGTTGACACAGCTACACTACTGGGAATTGATTTAGACTCACACTTGACATGGAAGCCATATCTACAGAAATTAAAAAGCAAAATGTCATCTTTTACTTATGCTCTTTACCAACTAAAACGCGTAACAGATTTCAAATCTGCCCTTGCTGCTTATTATGCATATGCACATTCTAGATTATCATATGGAATATTAATATGGGGAAACTGTAGTGAAATAAAAGATATATTTATTCAACAGAAAAAATGTATCAGAATTTTAGAAAATATTCAGCAGATGGATTCATGTAGACCATATTTTATTAAACACAAAATTTTAACCCTTACTTCAATTTACATCCTAGAAGCATGTAAATTTGTTAAAAAACATTCGGACTTATACTCAACACTACCAAATAACAAGCGAAATAATAGAAATTTAAACAAATTAAAAATTCCCCAAACAAGTATGTCATTAGTGTCATCGAGCCCTCACCACATGGCAATAAAAATTTATAATCACATCCCAAACGAAATTAAAAATAAAGAGAAGCCTTCTCTATTTAAAAGACATCTTAAAAATTTTTTAGTTTCAAAATGCTTCTACGATTTACCCGAATTTTTTAATTACAAGTGTGAGAATTAGTTACAATATAGTATAAGAATGTAAAAAATGTATAAGACTTATTTAATTTATGTATAACGTTGCTGTGCCCTTGCAGGGCGTCACATATTGTCTACCCATTAATGTACCAACCATCCTACTGTAAAATGTGACTTGCAATAAAATATTTTGATTTGATTTGATTTGATTTGATTCTTCCTACTGTGGATTCTATGGAAGGTATACCACAAGTTAGCCAATGTCACGTTAAGGTAGACCAACAAGTTTAGAGTATTTGTTTTCTAATTTTAATGGTAGTGATCGGTGCTATATTGAAACTAAGTTTTATTTTCTTATTTTATACCTGAAACAATAATATACACCCTGTTAGATAAAGGACATACATAATCTTACCTCTATTTTGAGCAATGCACGCACACTAACACACAATGAGATACAAGTCGCGAGTGTATTAAGTCTTAGCTTGTCCCGTACACTTAAGTAATAGACCTGGTCTCTTTATCGGTTATCTAGCAGCAACCAACTCACCATTTCAGTTACATTTTAGTTTTTAATTGGCGTATCTATTCTGTATTATTTTTAATATACCCAGTACATTTTGCTAGCAGTAAGGAATCATAAATAAATACTTAGCGTTTCGGACTGGAACCCACGACCTCTCACGTTCCGTGCGAGCGTTCCTTCCAACTGAGCCCACCTTTCAAGTGACGTATCGTTTGAAAAATCTTGTATGCTTTGTTCAACTCTCAGGTTGTGGCTTCATCTACAGGATTTCTTTACAGTTGATAACCTGCTCAACCCCAATATTTGCATATCAGGAAATTGACTTTATTGTCGCTCTTGTAAATCTAATATTAAAAAGTGTATTAATCCTAGAAGTGTGGGGTTATCACTTTAAAAACATAACAAATTCTTTAATGTTATTATGTTGTCACAGAAGTACGTGTGTGAGGAGTGTGGTGCCACACTGTCCACTTCATCCAACTACAAGGTGCACATGATGCGACACACCAAGAAATATACACACAAGTGCCAAGAATGTGACGCCGGCTTCTTCAGAGGGATCGATCTTGTCGTACACTTGAGGTAAGTCTACATAATATTGTATTCCTTGGCGCGTGCCTAAACAACTAATTAATGATTTATTATAATTAACTAGCTGACCCGACAGACGTTGTTCTGTAGATAATAAAAAAAAAAAACTATTTTTTGGGAATTTCCCAATAATATTTCAAAACCTCAAGAATTATTTCGTAAAAAATGCTCCCTGTTGTTATAATGAAATTGTTTCACAGTGGTACTGTCAAACCGTGCGTCACTAAGTTCTCTCATAGTGAATATGTGCATACGAAACAAGTATTGAAAATAAAAATAATTATGGGTCAAATCGAAATAAAAACTATCCTATCTCTCAAGATTCCATATAGTAAACGAAAGACTGAAGGCTTATATTCTGAAGGAAATATCACCAGAGCAGGCCGGTTTCGTAAAGGGCAAAGTTACACGAGAACAGATCCTAATTGTGAGACAAATAATAGAGAAAGCAAAGGAATTCAACAGACCGACTTTCATATGCTTCGTTGATTTCCAAAAGGCATTTGATTCTGTTAAGTGGCCACAACTATGGAAGATCCTCATAGAGGTGGGAGTGCCCAAGCACTTGGTGCAAATCCTCAGAGCCCTTTATGAACATGGTTCCGCTTCAGTCAAGGTGGATAATGTCACGTCCGACCCACTTCATCCCTCTGGAGGAGTCAGGCAGGGCTGCATTTTGTCGCCTCTTCTGTTCAATATTTATACGGAGCACATTATGAGGATAGCTCTAGAAGATTGGACAGATGGCATACCAATTGGCGGCAAAAACATATCCAATCTCCGATATGCCGACGACACCACGTTAATAGCGACAAGTAAGGAAAACATTGCTGAATTATTACATCGTATCGAGCATACCAGCCTCCAGTATGGCCTTAAAATAAACCGGCAGAAAACAAAAATGATGATTGCCGATCGAAGTCAAAATAGATATAGTCGAGATTGCTAATTGCGAGGTTGTACAGTCATACATATACTTAGGATCACTGGTCGCTAATACTGGTGGCTCGGAAGACGAAATTAGAAGGCGAATGGCTATTACCAGATCTGCAATGCAGAAGTTGACGAGGATATGGCGGGACAGGAATATCACCAAAGCTACTAAAGTTCAGTTAGTAAGATCTCTAGTGTTTCCCATACTACTATATGGTGCCGAAACATGGACAGTCAAAGAACGAGAGAGACAAAGGATTGACGCACTAGAAATGTGGTGTTGGAGACGAATGCTACGAGTATCTTGGACACAACGCCGCACAAACGTCTCGATACTTGAAGAGCTCAAGGTGAAAGAAAGGCTTTCATCTATAGTCAGAGCCCGTATCCTCAGATACTTCGGACATATCACGCGACGTGGAGAGCATGCCATAGAGAGACTTGTTGTTCAGGGAAGGGTCAACGGCAGTAGGTCAAGAGGACGCTCCCCTATGCGCTGGACAGACCAGATCAAAGCCCTAACCAATACTCCCCTCAACACATGTGCCAGAGAAGCAACAGCCAGGGATAACTGGCGTAGAATCGTTCGTCGTTCGACGTTACCACGACTTTCAAGAGTAATCCGACGATGAAGAAGAAGAAGAATCTCTCAAGTTGGATTAAACTGCACTCCATGAAGTAATCCCCATTAAATTCCGTTCATTAGTTTAGGAGTCCATCGCGGACAAACAACGTGGCACGTAATTTTTATATATTGAGATTTATAGAGCTTTTGATGTGTTTAATTACATAATCATATCAATGATATTTATTCTTTTTACTGCTTCATCATAATGCAGAATGTTCGCTCATGTGATTTTTAGCTTTTCGTATTCTTTATAGAAAATATATCAAATCTAATCAAATCAAAATCAGTTTATTCAAGTAGGTCACGAAAATGACACATGAATGTCAAAAAAAATAAAATATTTTTCTTATTGAATCTACCACTACTTCGTAAAGGGTTGAGCTAATGAGAAGAAGTAGCAAGAAACTCATTGCCACTCTTTTATATCAAGATTTACAGATCATTTCAATTACAATATAATTTGTAATATGTAAAATGATGCAACAAACACACTCAAACGTCAAATAGTCAATGTCTTACACGAGTAAGTCAAAAAAATAAATGTAAATTAATACAAAAGTTATTGAGTACAGTAGCTGCATCATCCACATACACCATAAACGAGCATGACGCATGAGCCAGCCATCGCCTCCCTCAACCATATTTTAGGGAAGGGGACGACCCGTCCCATGTCGCCGCCACAAGCAGTGACATTTAAGCGAGCATGATGAAACCTGTTACGAGAACTCAGCAAACAACAATAAAATAATCCTAATACATCCATATAATCCTACATATCATGCAATACTCACCAAATACCTCTACTTACAATTTGATAATTCTGCTTAAACTTGTAATTAATATTATATTTTTACTAACAGTAATCAAAAGCTCAATCCTTTAGGGTAATCTAATCAAAATCACCTTATTCAGGCAGGTCAAGGAAATGACTTTTCTTTTTATATCCACCTCCTTTGAGGGTTGAGCTTTAATAAGAAGTGGCAAGAAACTCTTTGTGGCAATCACTCACAAATCATTTCAGTTACAATATATGTAAAGTGATGCAGCAATAATACTCAAACTACAAATACTCAAAAAAAAAATGTAAATTAATACGTAAAAAACAAGAGCTATTCAGTACATTCACGGCCGACTACTACTGTATCAACAATAATACCAGGCCATGGTACAGTTGATGCATCAATTCACACACACCGTAAATAAATAAAGGTATTTAGCTACCATTTTAAAACCATGAGGCAGAGTTTTCGGCTACAGGATCATCCTGCCACCGCAGTATAAAAATTGTATATAAAATATTTATTTCGATACTTCAATTACTTTCCGAGATATGGAGTTATAAACATATACGCACGGCGACTGGCCAGTGTTCTCTACGTGTGACGTCATAAATCAACATTCGCTTAGTACTTTCCGCGCTCCGGTACGGGTTACTAGGAGTTACGCAAATATTGTTTGAAATTAGGAGAGGTCGCGGGTTCGAGCCCCGCATCATTCATAAATTTTGGCAACAAATATCATTTGTATAATGAATCCCAGAAGTGAGGGTTATCACTTTTAAATAACAAATTGTTTAGATGTAATCAAATCTTGAACATGAGAGTATGTTGACAGGAAACACACGGGCGAGCAACCGTACTCCTGTGTGTACTGCCAGAGGAAGTTCTCAAGACACGACTCACTTAATAAACATTTGAAGACACATACAGGTATGTCTAAAACTATTTAAATATATTTTTTATGTAAAACGAGGACCGCCGCTCATACAAAAGACAGGAGCGTTACCGACCTCGATCTTATGATTGAAGATAACCATGTCGAAGCATTCTTGCGCTCTACAAAGCGCAGGTCCGGCCACACATGGAGTATTGCTGTCATCTCTGGTCTGGCGCACCCCAATATCAGCTCGATCCATTTGATCACGTGCAACGCAGAGCAGCTGGGGACCCGGTGATCTGTGAACGGTTGGATCACTTGGCGTTGCGTAGAGACGTCGCTTCATTGTGTGTCTTCAACCCTATTTAGCACGGGGAGTGTTCCGAAGGGCTGTTTCACCTGATTCCTGCCGCCGAATTCCACCTTCGCACGACACGCCACAAATTTTTATATCATCCCCCATGTGGCTGTGTGGCGGTCCTCCACAGTGCGGTTTTTAAGAAGCTTTCTTCCACGTACTTCAAAGCCGTGGAATGAACTTACTTTTGCAGTGTTTCCGGGATGATACGGTGTACGCGCCTTTTTTAAGGTAGGTACCCATGTGGGTACCTTAAAAAAAAGCGCGTACACCTTCCTTAAAGGCCGGCAACGCTTCCGTGATTCCTCTGGTCTTGCTAGAGAATGTGGGCGGCGGTGATCACTTAACACCAGGTGGCCCGTATGCTCGGTAGTCCTCCTTTTCCATAAAAATAAATCGTTCTGGACTCACCGCGCAGTTAATTCCAAAGTTTGATAGTACATGGAAGAAAAAACGTCCTTAAAAGAACTGTGTGTGTAGGTACTTATGTACGAACGCAAGAAGTATATTTACTTCTTTGGCAAAAATGAAGGATTTTTGTAACAAAACAAAAATCCTTAATTTTTTTTTAATTTTTTTGGCTTTTTTTTAAGTTTGTAGAAAAAATTATATTGTAATAATGAATGTATAAAATACAACCAATGAAAATTCTATTATACCATATAATAATCACAGTTAGTTAAATTAAATATTTTTATTTTACATCTTAGATTAAGCATTGATCTCCGCTGCGCTCCAACTAGATACCGCACTACCAAAGAACAATAGCTTTTTTATTACGGCTATTAGATGCTTGTGTGAGTGGCATTTGACACTCAATGGCAGCTTTCTTCAAATAAGCAAATATTTGTAACATACGCGTCGTGTTAATTAACATTGAAATTAATAAAATACAAATGATATGTGAATGTCATAATCCTAGTGTCTTTCTAATTTCTTGTAGTATTATTTTTACAGAGTTTCACTACGCAAAACGGCATTTTAGTTTCAATTATTAGCAAAGTTTCACAAAACATGTGGCATGTCAACGTCACACATAGTTTGAGACTAGCTCTCGAGTACACCCACTTGGGCGTAGTATTAATAGCCGCACGTCTGTGGTATCTAGTTGGAGCGCAGCGGAGATAAATCCTTATTCTAAGTACAACTTCTACATATTGAAATTTAATTTAATTCTCGTCCATTGCTTGTGGTGGTACGGTAGACATTTGAGATACAAGAAGCTTATGGTAGTTGAAATATGAAACAAATGGAGTGGTTGACCACCTAACCTAAGGGTGTCGGTAAGTATCGTAAAAGGTCACTCTCATAATTTATTGCCAACGCGCCAAAAGAAGTATACCTTAACCAATATTATTCAAGAGCCTCAAATGTTTTTCCTCGTCTCTAGAATTTCCACGTAATGAAAAAAAATATGGATTTCATCCGACAAAATAGACACGATTTAGATAGTTATTAATACAATACTGTTATAATAACAGTTATATTATTTGAAAAATAATAACAGTTAAATTATTTGAAAAATAATAACAGTTAAATTATTTGAAAAATAATATATTTTGAGCTTCAGCTTCACACTTAAGTTAATAAATCAGTTTTAATAATATACTTACGTAATATTTTTCTAAATAGTGTTTTTTTTAATCAACATTTCTATGACCGATGAGCCTTACCTGTATTAATTATGAACATGTCCGTCATTTGTCTCAGGTTGACGGTCGCAGTATGATATTATCGGGGTCGTATTACATATTATAATAACAGATGGCCTTTTGCTCGTTCCGCCAGTTATCCCGGTTTCGTAATTTAAATACAAAGATGTATATATTAAATAGTTTTTTTTTTATTTTTTCAGGAGAAAAACCATACACATGCAATTATTGTCGTAGAAAGTTCAGTGACCCCTTCGTAATGAAGGTTCATCAAACAAATGCACCAAAATGTTTGGAAATACAACACAAACTTGCATTCCCTGGCGATATGGAGAATTTGTGCATTGATTAAATAAAAACTGTGATATTTATATTGTTTTAATTACAGTAAACTCTTTAGAATAGTACAAATTTTGGTTCTTTAATGTTCATATTGTTATTTCATTTAAGATATCTGGTAACTTTTTGAACCAAATAAACCACCTAATTATTATTATTAAATTTAATTATTACAAAAAATTATGAACGATGCGGGAATCGAACCCGCGCTCTTACCAGCTTGGCCAACCGTCCGAATGACGCAAGATTTGTAAATCTTGGTATCTTTGTTGGTTGTGGAAATTGAATTATATTTAATCCTAGAAGTGAGGGATATCACATAACAATAACAAACTCACTGGAATAGTGTTAAATGTCACTAATTATCATTCTCTCTTACTCACATATTACTTACTACTCATCATTATCATCAGTCTAAACACGTCCACTGCTGGACAAAGGCCTCCCCCAAAGAATTCCTCGACGATCGGTCCTGCCCTGCCCTCATCCAACGTATTCCGGCGATCTTAACTAGCTCGTCGGTCCATCTTGTCTATCTGTGTCTTCCAGTACAAGGTGTTCTGCCGCTCACAGTGTACATACATTATAATTCAATCAGAATAAACTCCAAGAATAGACGGACCAACGATGGGGTTCGGTATGAAGAAGATCGGCGTGCCCCTCGTACTCTCGACAGGCTAGGTAGTACCGACTCATTGTATTTCGTCTCGGTACTCATATTTAGGACGAAGACAACATCAGTGCATGTTTTTTTATGTTCTGATACGACAACACGATTTTGCTAGTACTGTAGGTACTGTTAAATGGCTGTGTGTCAACATTTTATGTTACCAGTGGGATGCTTCTTTGCACAGGATGCCGGCTAGATTATGGGTACCTATAAATCATACATATGGGTACATATAAGACGCCTATTTCTGCCGTGAAGCAGTAATGTGTAAGGATTATCATTTCGGTCTGAAGGGCGCCGTAGCTAGTGAGATTACTGGGCAAAGGACACTTGACATATAATGTCTCAAGGTGACAAGCGCAGTTCTAGTGCCGCTCAGATTTTTCAATAATCCAGAGCGGCACTGCATTGTAATGGGCAAGGCGTATCAATTAACATCAGCTGAACGTCCTGCTTCCCTTATTTTCATAAAAATTACCTTTGCATATTTTAGCGACTACATATCGAGACAGCATTGTGGACATTAAGCTGCAGTTGACCTGTCGCTATTCGTATTATATTTAGGTATTACCTACATATAATGTAGTTCTTTGTGTAATAAAACTCATCCCATAGTATGAATGATATATTTTTTTTAAATTTTATCACTAGAAGCTCGGGCGTCCCAAATTTGACTCATTTCGGTGTTCTTCCTCCACTAGTGAATGCTTCCTACTAGCGCCGCCGCCGACGCAATAGATTAATCAAATCTGACAGTTGACTGTGTTATAGGTATGTTATTATGTATATTAATAAAACAACAAATATCTACAACAGTTTAATATATTTCTCACAATTTTTTGGACCCAGCACTAAAACAAAATTCTTTTATGTGATGTAGATTACAAAATATTATTTACAAATAACTGATACATTGTATAAGAAATTTCCTTGAGTGCCTTCTAAATTAAAATTATTTTGTGAGAACTTTAATACATATAGAGGGTGTCGTAAAATATTTGTCAGATAAGGGTGTTATCAATATTATTCGCTCACAAGAGAGTGACCACACTTGCCGATGAGGAACCCAAGCCGGTCATAACATTGTCTCAACGTATTTAGGACAGGCCACGCCCACACTGCCAAGAGTGAAAAACAGTGGAAAAAAAACGTTCGAAGCAATAAGATTACAGTGCAGACAAGACGAACGCATCCTATACCTACATTCATACGCTGGGTCGTCTGGCTGTGCCGTGTTTTTGTGTTTGTAATCACAATAACATGTTCTATAAACCGATTAGGGGCGTGGCTTAACAGTATGTTAAATAAATCAACTTAACATGTTTACCACGACAAATGAATAACATCACCCGCTTTCGCCTGTGGGGAGGGAAACTAACGCATGTTAGCGTTCACTGAATGAAGACGTATCATTCGTAGTTAGCGATAATTCTATTTTGGTGTATTTGTGCTGGAGTGGCTTGAATAAAAAATAGTTTTTTATACAACTACCGAAGGACCGGTTACTTGGGATGTTACATTGGTAAATCATAAAAATAAATACAAAAGCTGCATGCAATGTCGGAGATGGAAACATTTTACGAATAGCAAAATAGGAAGTTAATTCAAAATGGTAAATCCCTAAAATGGCCATGTTACCCATTTGTGTAATAAAACAAAAACATAAATTAAACAGGACCCCCAGATTTATGGCTAAAATCCTATTTGTGCTTTACCAACCGCATGCGATGATGTAATAAATATGGCCTTAAATACCCAATATACATCGAAAGCACATCGGTGGTATCATCACAAGTGATCGGCTCATTCTACGTCGGTAAGTGTGGCCACTCAATATAATACGTTTAAATCTATTTTGGTACAGAACCCGAGCGAGTAAGTGATCTATACTTGTCAGATTTTTATAAAGTCAATTTATTTTTCAAGAAAAATCTGGTCCATATTATATTTTTGCGATTTCAGTATTGCCATTTTGTTAAGGCACATAACTTATATGTTACAAAATAAAAACAAAAACACTTAAATGTAAACAAAATATTCTACATGATCAGACCTCCTGCTCTTTCCAAATGCAACTGTTACAATGATTAATTATTTAAAAAAATAAAAAATAACTAAACGATTAAAAATATAATTTCTTTAACAATACTGATGATGTTGTTTATTAAAAAAAATAGCTTCAGCTCAGAAGTGAAACTTCTTTGGAGAACTAATTTTTAAATCTCGTTTACATCAATTATCCTAATCTGTTCTCGAAACCAAAAGTTTTTTGTCAATATTAGCAATTATTAGATGTTCTACTTACTAGCGGCCGCGCGCTAAACCTGCACGATACAAGGCTAGTAGGGAAGCCCGAGAGTAATAAATACTGTACCTCAATCAGTGTCAATCGCTCTCTCCCTTGAACAAAAACGTCTCACATTTTCGTGACGCTCTATTGCGTTGCATTCGTAAAAATTATACCCTCATGCACCTAAAGAAGTTTCACTTCAAAAGTTACAGAAAATTATTTACCACAATAACAGGTTCTACAGAGAACCTGTTATTAATTATTCCATAAAAACATTATATAATTAAAACTATAGTTGAATAGTAGAAACATAAAATTCCAAGTATTAAAATGTCAGTTTGACAATGACATTTTTGAGTTTTGAACTGACATTCAAACATAATATGTTACGTAAAAAATACAATATTATAATGTAACGTAATAACATTCTATGTGATAAATTTAAAATGATAGTACATTTAATAATTTAAACAATTATTATTTTGTTTTGGATCTGGAAGCTACTGTGAATCTAATATTATAATCCAGTCAAAATAGAAATAAGAAAGTCATTAACATAGTCATAAAAATTAGTTGAGACATTAAACACGCCATTATAAATGAGATGTCAAAAATCCCCTTGGATCCTACTTCCGCAATTTTTTTTACTGAGGTACAAAATTAAGGTCTTTTACATTTTTCTCATAAAAAGTTTTATCGTGAAAATAGGTCAGAAAAAAGTTGTAGATCATATAATTCTCTACAAAAAAGACACTTTTTTCGTACGACTCACCATTTGTGAGATATCGCGGTTTCAATAGTTGGAAATTTCACATCTACATATTATGAACTTAAATACACCCTATCTTTTGGCTAAGTATAATGTCTATATTGACTGGACTATAAATTATATTATGATTTAAATGATTCTCAACCTTCGGAAAGAAGACCACAAGTTTCAATGTCGCTTGTCAGTCACATAAACCCCAGGGTCCAGCTATTTCAAAACCCAATGGTAACTATCTGGCTCTTTCTTTTACAACAAGCCTCAAAGTGAAATTAATTATTTATAATTTATTAACTTAATATAATATTATACTCAAATGGGCGACATTTTAATAATAAAATAAATAATATTTTAAAAAACAAAAACCGAGTACATATTGTTACCAGCTCGATCTATGATATCTCCTAAATAATTGTGATATTAAAGTTACTCTCATTCAAACAACCAGCAATCTAACTCCTTACAATAATTTTGGGGATTTCAAAATAGCTGCTGTGAGTTACAACAGTGAATATTACACTTACAGACAATGGGGCAATTGGGCGCCATCGATAATTTACGTCACACGGAGGGAGGGGTAGACTAAGTGTGACATTGTCTAACAAAGGGACGGGGAGGGCTCACAAATTTTGCGACGTAACATTTTTACAAAATATAATGTTTTTTAACTAAGGCTCAAGTTTGTAGCTGTACCTACAACCAATAATATCAATTAATACAAATGTCTAATATCTAACTTGTAACGTAATACCTTCGTAGCATTATAGATCGTAGAAATATTAATCGTGCATATTAACTGCAATAAGTGTAGCCTTATAATCGGAGACATAACCTCTATCAGACATCTATGAACAAAGATTATTAGCATCTGGTGGAAACGAAATAGACAATGAACACTTCAATAAACTGGGCTTACACTACGGACACGTGGAAAAAGTTAAGAAGGAACCCGAACAAGAACACCGACGGAAGGAAGCCAGGAAGCCCGAACAAGAACGCCGACGGAAGGAAGCCAGGAAGCCTGAACAGAAGAACACCGAACCTCTGCCCGGCTACACATCGAAGAACAGCTTCACCAGCTCTCCGAAACGACGAATTTCTGTTCATCGAATCTCTGCTCGAGGAATATCTAGCCGACGAAGAAATGGAAGACACAAACCAGGCTCAGCCACTCACCGCGACAGAAATCTCCAGCATTTCACTGTCGATGCGCATACCACCATTTTGGCGTGAAAATCCGCGATTTTGGTATCACAGCTTTGAAGCCGCCACCGATGACCTCAAGAGGAGTCAAGCCCAGCTGACACAGATGGTGCTCGCCCAATTAGAAAAGGCTGACATCGAACAAATCTCCGACATCCTATTTAACATACCGAGAGACAAACAATATTCAGCAATCAAGGAACGATATGAGAATATCGGTGTATGAAGAATCCGACAGCCGCAAGTTCCAGAAGCTACTCGCCGAGATGGAGCTTGGAGACCAGAAGCCTTCACAGCTACTGCGACGCATGCGTAACCTTGCGAGGGACAAGGTTAGCGACTCCACCCTCCGCATGATGTGGAGTAAACTGCTGCCAGCCCACGTCCGCTCCGTGCTCGCCGTCAGCGAGTCATTCAGCGCGAAGTCCACGCTGGAGGAACTAGCGTTGTTTGCTGACACGATGATGGAGCAAATCATGGAGGTAGCAGCCGTCTCCAGCCAGCTACCAGCATCAGGTCCAGAAACATCGACGTCAAATCAGGTAGATCACACACAATTCCTTATTAACGAGATACGAAAACTATCACTAGAAGTCGCCGAACTCAAGTGAAGGCCATCTCAACACTATCATCGCCACCGATTTCGCTCGTCATGTCGCAATAGAAGCTCGTCATAACACCTTTCCCGCACACTCAATAGCTCACCAACACTTTACTGCTATTACCATCGCCGATTTGGTAGTGAAGCACGACGTTGTACTACGCCCTGCAACTTCAAGAAAGAGCCACCGGGAAACTAGAACGGACGTTAGCTGCGGCGGAACCCAGCGTCCTTCACACATCATACCGCCTTTTTGTCACAGACAAGAAAACAAAGATGTCATTCTTAGTAGATACCGGTGCTAATAAATGCCATACAAGTGGAAGTTTATTGTAGCTGACGTCACGAAACCAATATTAGGTGCCGATTTTCTCAACCGCCATCAACCCATCGTAGATTTAAAAAATCGAAGATTAATTGCCGCGACAAATCTTAAAATCAACGCGCCAATAATGTCAACGACCTTACCCACAGTACGAAGTATCGATATACAGGCCCCGTACCACGCGATTTTCGCCGAATTCCCCGGTACCACGAGATTAACATCGATGCAATTATCGCCTTAAATTAACGTGGAACATTATATTGAAACACAAGGACCTCCATTACATTGCCGTGTTCGTCCCGTTACACCTCATCGTTATGAAATAGTGAAGAAAGAATGTGAAAACATGATGCAACAAGGACTCTGCAGACCGAGTAAAAGTCCATGGTCTTCACCACTCCATATATAGGGTCTTTCAATAGGGACTTCCGAACTTTTACAGTTGATAGCGGCCATTTTGTTGAAGCTACATCTGTCAAATTGGCTTTCATTTATTCAGTCTGTTTTGCCAAATCACCATGGATGGATATAGCGTTCAACAACAAGTGCAAATGATTAAATTGTTTTATCAAAATGGGTGGTCTGTTCGGGCAACGTTCCGCGCGCTTCGCCCATTTTACGGGCGCCATAATCGTCCTACCGAGAGGACTATTCGCAGTGTGGTGGATAAATTTGAGTCCACTGGTTCAGTATACGATCAAACAACACCCGTACGCCGACGAAACGCAAGATCTACTGAAAACATCGCCGCTGTCCGTGAGAGCATGCAGGAGAATCCGAGGCAGTCGATTTCGCGTCGCTCACAAGAACTCGGCCTTTCACAGACCACAACTTGGCGAATTTTGCGTCGTGACTTGGGCCTGCACCCGTACAAAATTCAACTGACCCAGGAGCTGAAGGTAAACGGCCATAGACAAAGACTTGTGTTAGCTGAATGGGCTCTGGAGCAGTTGGCAACTGACCCTAATTTTCATCGAAAAAATCATCTTCAGCGATGAGGCCCATTTCTGGATGAATGGGTACGTGAACAAACAAAATTGTCGAATTTTGGCCGATACAAATCCACATGAGATCCAAGAGCGTCCAATGCATCCCGAAAAAGTCACTGTTTGGTGTGGAATTTGGGCTGGCGGCATCAGCGGTCCATATTTCTTTGAAAACGACGTTGGCCAGGCCATCACCGTAAACGGAGAGCGTTATGGGTCGATGATTACCAACTTCCTTTGGCCTGAATTGGATGATATGGACACCAACAACATGTGGTTTCAACAGGACGGCGCTACGTGCCACACAGCTCATGCCACATTGGACATTCTGCATGAGCGGTTCGATGGCATGGTCATCTCACGTGGAGATGATGTGAACTTGCCACCGAGATCGTGCGATTTGACCCCATTAGACTATTTCTTGTGAGGTTTTCTTAAGTCGCAAGTCTATGCGAATAAGCCACAAACCACAGCGGCCCTCAAAGCCAACATAACCCATGCCATCGGTCAAATTCAGCCTGATTTATGCACCAGCGACATGGAAAATTGGACATTTCGGATGCGCGCCACCCAGAGAAGCCCAGGGCGGACATTTGAATGATGTTATATTCCACACATAATGGCATCGATAGGCCTTTCAAACGAATAAAAATTGTTGATGATATCTAACACAAATTTTGTTTTATTTAAATTTGAAGATAGGAAGCCCTTAATGAAAGACCCTTTAGTACCTAAGAAGAATGGCGATATACGGGTATGCGGTGATTATAGATGATTGAACAGCATAACCAAACCCGATCGTTATCCAGTGCCGAGAGTCAAGGACTTCACCCATCATCTGTCTGGCAAAACAATATTCTCCACAATCGACCTCAACCGCGCTTACCAACAATTGAAGACCAGGGAACAGGACATAGAGAAAACAGCTATCATCACACCAATGGGTTTATTCGAATTTCCTCGCATGTGTCCTGGTCTGAAGAATGCGGGACAAACATTTCAGCGATTTATTCACGAAGTGCTCCGTGGATTAGACTACGTTTTCCCATTCATCGACGATTTGCTCATAGCCTTAGCAAACGAGACTGAACATCGCGATCACCTAAGAACAGTTCTTAGAAGATTGGAAGAAAACGGTATCACTATCAACCCCGCGAAGTGTAACTAAGGCCAAACGGAAGTCAAATTTCTTGGATACATCGTGACCACATACCGAATGCTGCATCAATACAAGCTCCGCTAAACGCTTACCTACACCATGTCAAGAAACGTCATAAAACAATAATTGAATGGACCGACGAAGCATCGCAAGCATTTGAAGAGTGCAAGAATAGCATATCTAAAGCTACCTTACTCGCTCACCCATCACATGACGCCCCTATCGCAATATTCTGCGATGCGTCTGACAATGCAGTAGGTGCCGTCCTATAACAATACATCGAAAATAAATGGCAACCACTCGGTTACTTCTCAAAGAAATTCTCAGAGGCGGAGAAGAAATACTCAGCGTATGACAGAGAACTCTCAGCCGTCTATAAGTCAGTGAAACATTTCCGTAAGATGTTTGAAGGACGTGAAGTAATTATATTCACAGACCACAAACCCATCACATTCGCTATGAATAAAACACATACTGCAAACGAAACGCCACGCCGAACGCGCCAATTATTATTCATCAGTGAATTCACAACCGATATTCGACACATCAGTGGAAAAAATAATATAATTGCCGACGCATTAAGCCGCATAGAAACAATAACAGTATCACCTACGATCGATTACAGCGATATAGCGTACGCACAAGAGCGAGACAGCAGCATAACACAACTCATTCAACAACCAAACATAACCTTCAAGAAAATAAATGTACCTAACACGAACCTAGAATTATATTGCGAAACATTAACACGTCATGTACGTCCTTACATACCTACATAATTCCGCAAACAAATTTTTAATAGTGTACATAATATTACTCACCCAGGAATACGAACATCACGTAAATTAATATCTCAAAAATTCTTTTGGCCTTCAATGAATACCGACATCGGGAAGTAGAGTAAAACTTATATAAATTGGCAGAAAAGCAAAATACCACACAGTCAGCAAAATTCAATGTTTTGACGTAACCGATCGCTTTCAGCATATACACATAGATATTGTTAGACCTCTACCTACCTCTGCTCAAGGACATCGTTATCTGATAACAATGATCGACAGACATACTGGTTGGCCTGAGGCAATCCCTAGCGACAATTTTACAGCCGAGACAATTGCAGATATCATCTACAATCACTGGATCTCAAGATTTGGATGCCCAGCGACACTAACTAGTGATCAAGGTCGACTCCACGAAAAGTTTTAGGTACTAAAAGCGACCTTTTCATCCAGGTGGGAAAAAAATCGTATACGGACCAGGTGAGATAAGTAGATTGTCACCCTCGCTTTCGGTTCGGGTGTCAATATGCCGCGGGTCAGAATGACCTACTTTTCTCCCTAGGTGCGTAATATACTATTTATCTAATGACATCCAAAAGTGGAAGGGTAACAAAATAATGCTGCAAAATGTAATGCTTGTTTCGTCAAAGTTATGTCCATAGCGTGAACACCTTTTTAATTTAGCAAATTTCCTTCTGTCAATGTAATTTACATTGTTATTTTTGCCAAAGAAACAATTAAACATCCATTCAAATGCTTTATCATATTCCTCGAAGTATGTATTTGGAATAAACGAGGAATGTGCAATAATCTTTCAATATGATCAAAATCATCTAATACATTGTGTTCTTCAAAAATATAATTCAAAATGTCTTACAAATGCGACCAGCTGTGACTAGGATGGGTCAAAAATTCAACGTGTGACGTTATTTATGGATGGCCCCTTACAGAATTTTTAGTGGAAAAGTACCAGTCTGCAGGACAGATTTGCAGTTTTTTGCTCTAGAATAAAATTGGACAGATCTTTGCAATTTTAATATCCTCTGATCCACATAAACATTCACTCAACATCAATGTTTATAACAAATTCTCACATAATTAATTTGAATTTGGTAACACTTAAAATCCAATAATCACCTCTTATCTAATGCTGACAGCACCACTATAAGTCTTCAATACACTAATCCTATGATTTCTGCCCCTTAGGCCTTTGGTTTTGCACATTTGACACTACACTATTATTATCATTAAGTTGTGTACGCATTATGGAATTCTCTTTGCGTAATTCAACAAGCTCTTGGTTTAGCCTTAACACTTCCATCACTAGTTTATCATTGTCCATCTCAAGTTTTTCTAATCTGAAACATAATATCAATATTACAGTTATTGAAACTAAATATGTTGCCATTTCACGTCATGGAATTAATATTACTTTAAGATATGGCTGGATACTAGCGGCCTCTACACAACATCATTTCATAATACTCCAAGATAGAGTACATGCTAATGTTTCTGAATTTATGACGACTTGGAACAAAAATAAGAGAAAAAATTGGAAGTCACAAACATTCTTCAACAATTAAGATATATTTATTGTATTACTTAAAGTTACACAAGCAAATAAAGACTTTCGTTAAGTTTTCACGCATTCAATCATAATATTATAAAACATATCGGTAGGTTTACATTAATTTTGTATGTAGTCAGAGAGCTCACAGATGAAAATCTACATTAATTTAACCCAGCAGTAAGTTTCTTTCTTATATGCACACTTATTTTTTCATTTATGGATATTTCGTCAATGTTATAGTGGCAAGTACTACCTTACTAGAATAAACAACGGCTACATATGAATATGAATTCCAAGTTTTTTGTCCTCTCGTGAATTTACTGAAAGTGTAGCTGCTCCGTAGAAAATGTTTAATTAAATGCGCGCTTTCCAGGCTTGATAATTGCTCCAAGATTCTATCTAGGAGCAGAAGACAGGACGTCAACTTGTCTCGATCCTATGATAATTTAATATCCGTTCACAAAAATCGTCACCTTTTTGCTCTTAATAGTGATTTTCATTATTATAACACTTGAAATAAGGGATTGCTTGTGACTAATTCTAGTAGGCTTCATAAGATACATAATAGCTATAAGGGTAAATGTATACACTTCTATAATAAAGTCCCAGCCACTGTTCAGGCATTATCTATAAATAAATTTAAATGTTTTATAAAAAAAATGGCTCTATCGTAAATCCTATTACTCCACTGCTGAATATCTAAATGATCGGACAGCCTGGGACTAGATTGTGATTATTTTATAGCGATAGAAATGATTGTACAATATTGTATATTATTATTGAAAAGAGAGCAAAAAAATAATGCTGGGAGAGTTTCTTGCGCCGCTTCTTCAATCTCAGAGCGCCATTTGTTTCCGAAGCGGTAGTAGTATCTAGTAGGTATTAGAAATTACATCAAAAAGAATTCTAAAGGAATCAATTTTGAGAAAATAAATGCCTTTATGCCTGCCTAACCTAGATCTATACTAAATTTTAGAGGATAGGTCATGTCCTAAGAGCCATGATCATTTGCAGTATATATCCACCATATTTTTTAAAATGTTATTATACAATATATAAAATTGGACACTACAGTATAATGTTTTATGCAATAGAAAAAAGATATGTTCCTTGTAATAAATATTTATGGCAAGACTAATGGGTTTAGACAAACAAAAGTCATACTAGCGGCACGCTATGATGGCCGTTTTGACATATTATAATAGTGATGTGAAATGTCAATTTATTCTCGAAAAAAATACAATCAAATCTATTAGTTTTTGATGCATGTAGTTCCTGATTGAAAAGGTTTAATAAAACAAAATTATAAATGTATACTTAACATATTTGAACGGACTGAATATTGGAATGAAAATTAATATACATTCTTTATACGCACATAAGAAACATTTGAATACAAAAAGAGACCAAAAAAAGGTGTAACAAAAGGCCAGATTTAATCAAATTCGTCCATACTGCTATTTTCACTGTCTTCACTGCTATCATCATCTGCATTAATTATAAGTTCGTTTTCTAAAATATTATCTATTTTCACATCTCTTTCATAATCTTCCCTTATTAATTTAAAAGTTCTATTCACAACTTTTTCCCAGTCTCCTTTAGTCACATGTTCACAAGCTTCTTCTAATATTTTTACCATTTTTGTTGTGGTAAATCCCTTAATTTGAGCCCACATCAATTCAATTGCATTATATTCACAATGGTAAGGCGGTAACCGTATAACTCTGTGCCCATATTCTAACGCTATTTCGTCAATGACGTATCGGATATTGGTTGGTTTGTTTTATTTACGTTTGCATCTACGCCGTTTTTTGAAGCCATGACGACGATGATGACCACGACGACGTCAGCTTTCTTTTGGGATTGGGCAGGTGGCTTGTCAAATTGCATCGAGTAGTATGGGGCGTTGTCCATAATTATAATAGATCGTTCAGGGAGGCTACACAACATTGAGGTAAACCATTCAGTAAACTTTTCTCCATTCATTTCTTCATGATAGTCTCCAGTGGTTTTTGACGCAAAAGCCATGAGAGAACCTTCGGCAAACTCGTTGATGGTTCCGGCGTGACAAATTATAAGTCGCGATCCATTTCCAACAGGAACTTTGGACGTAGATGCTGCAGTGTCATCGGTCCAAAAACGGTTTACAGTATGGTTAGCATTAAGCTATGTTTCATCCAAAAAACAACATTTTGCCAATTTTCAATTTCTTTCACTTGCCGTAAAAAACTATATCTTGCCATCACGATATCAAACCTTTCCATCAATATTTTGCGTTTGTTACATTGTTTGTATCGAATTCCAACGGTCTTCAAAATTCTTTAAAGTCTTCGTTAAAGAACTTTCCCCACCGAAGAATAATCCAGCTTCCTTCAGCTTTTTTCTTGTTGGATACTCCTTCCGTACATAGTAGCCGTACACATGTCTTCGGATGGCATCGGCATCAAAGCTATCGATGCCTACGACTGGTTTTCTCTTTTTTGGTGTGTGAAGTTTATTTTGTTCTGTGCTAGTCTCGCCATATTTTTCTTTAGTTATTCGTCTAACAGTGCGTTGTCCAATATTATGCGCATCAGCTACGCGTTGACGTTGTAGGTAAAGTTGGCCGTCCATTTTGAGATCGAAATAGTTACAAAGGCGTATAACGAACTCTCGTGTCTCACTATTTAGAACAGTTCTCTGCGTACGTTCGGCCATATCGACGAAATCCACAACAAAAGGCGAAAACAAAGTCCAAATTAACGAGCAAGGGTCAACAGTAATGCAGTATCAATATCCGAAATCCAAAGCCAGGTCAAAACTATATCACAATTGCACTCACAATTTGTACTTTTCGAAGCAACGTCAAGTCGAAACTGCTTTGATTTGCATTGAGCATTGACGCGAGTTTGCCGGAGGTTATAGTTGTGCTGGCCAGCAATCCTATGTGATGATCGTACTAGATTTCACTTTTAAAAATTATGAATTTCGAAAAACAAATGCCGTGTTTTGTGGTAAATAAGTAGACCAATAATTAGAATCTTATAAAAATAAAAAATAAATGTTCGCAGGACCGTAATATAGTTTAAACTCAATGTAATAAATAAATTTTGTGTCCTAAAATTATACATTCGATAAATTTTTATGACTAACTGCACGTCACTATTGACAATAAAGACCAGTAATTTGCTCCTTCAATGTAATTATTAAATAGTACGAAACTTCATGAGTGGACAAACGTCAAAACGGCCATCATAGCGTGCCGTACGTAATAATTAGTGATTAAGTATTACAAATTTATTTCACATATTGCGTAACATTATCTTACTTTTTTTGCTTATCCGTCAGCTCAGTAATGTAGTCACACGCCTTTGCGAGTATTCCACCTTTACTAGCACTATCAGGATGCCCCGAATTTGGAACCATTCCTGCTATTTTTGATATCCAACTGTTTATTTTGTCTCTTCGACGTCTTTCAACTTCATTGTGTGTGGCTCGCCTTTTGTCATCGCGCTAGAATTAATTAATTTTCAATATTTTAGAAGAAGAACAAGAAGTTATTAGAAGAAAAAGATAGAAATTATTATAATTTAATAAAAAATAAGTCGTCTTGCACTTGAAACGTTTTGCCCAATTGACATCAACATTTTTTTGACATGACAGTCCTTGTCATTTTTTATTTGGATGTTCCGACACCTACTCTAATCAGTAGTAATTCACAAAAAGATTCAATAAGATTATTATCGTTTTTTGATACTAAAATTTTTAGTTAATATATATATATATATAATTTTAAATTACCTACTCGTAACTTCTTTTAAAAGTATCGATACCTGCCTACCTACTTTTTACTAATTACCTTAACTATCCCACTGCTGGCCAACCTCCCACATAATATGTATCCACATATTATAGGTATATATTATCTTTTAACAGACATTTTTTTTTATTATTTTTACTGAACCAACAGCACACAAAAATTAAACTAATAACAAAAATATTATGCGATGGCCGACTGCCAATTACAGGTTCACACTATTTATGGTATAACATTTAGTTATTTATCATTAAGTATCTTTTTTCTCTTACTTTTGTAGACTTACTTAGATTTGCTTTTTTCTTAGTTTTGTTACGTTCTACAATTATTAATATTTTTCCATGATGTACGCCACTTCTTTCATTGGGTCCCAAAATACATTTATACTGGCCATGCTCCTTTCAAAAATATCTAACATGAATATTAATTAACTGCTTTCTTATGTTCAACACCTAAGCAGTATTTTGCTTTACAGTTTTGGTCATGCACAGAAGATGATGACTAAAAGTAACTAAAAACGAGTATTAATAAACACTTTGTGTCTCGCGTATTTTCCTTAGTAGGTAGTAGATTAGGGGCCCTTGTTTTATAAAAATAAAATACGAGGCGAGACGAGCAGGAAGTTCAGCTGATGGTAATTGATATGCCCTGCCCATTACAATGCAGTGCCGCTCTGGATTGTTGAAAGGCCCAAAAACAATTGCAACAACAATTGCGCTCGTCACCTTGAGACATAAGATGGTAAGTCTCATTTACTTTTAAATTTTAGTAATTTGACTAGCTACTAGCGCCCTTCAGACAGAGCGCCGGTGTGGTACCCATAATGTAGCCGGTATTCTGTTCAATTTTAAAAATAAATCATTAGACAGTATACTATGAGTCACTGAGCACAAATTCAAGAAATATATTAAAGATTCTTTAGCAGGGAACACTTACTATAGTATAGTAGATAATGTAGAGGATAATGATGCATGGTTCTTGTCTGGCTCTGATAAGGCCACCTAAAATTGTATAATATTATACTAAGTAGGCTAAATTCTTAATGATTTAAAGCAGGGGTGCTCAAACGGTAGATCGGGATCGACAGGTCGATCGCGAGTGCTTTTTGAGTCGATCTCGAGAAAAAATCCGGTATGATAAACTAAAATCGGTAATTACGTACCATCTTATGAAAAGTATGCTCAGGACATGCAGATTCAACATCCAAAGTCACTCTTTAGTTAAGCTTAGAACTTTAGAAAGCGTTTGTTTTGTAAGAACCAATAAACTCGCAATTTTGAATAATAATTATGAGATTTTTCATTGACATATTTTAAGAACAGACCTACACCTTGACTAAAAAATGCATATTTTGCGCAAAACTAATATCTATGTCATCGTGACACTCTACCTAGACGACAATCCTTCATCAGACATACTTGAAGCCTCTCAGAGGCGATCGATCATAGTCTAACAATTTTGAGGTAGATCGCCAGCAGTTCAAGCTTGAGCACCCCTGATTTAAAGGATGGGCTGGGAGTTTCTTATCAGTTCTTCTCCCCATGTCATAGCCCCTTTACTTGTATCTTCATAACGTTTACCAAGTGTTGTTGCAATATGTTATGTTATTGTCACTCACTATGGCAAATAAATATATTTCCATTTCTTCTCTGTTCGAGCGCCATTTGCTTCCGAGAATTGATTGACTTAAAACAATTCTAAACAAATCAGTTTTGTTAATCACATACATTTTATGTATTAGAACAGAATGTGTGGAAGTTCAATACATTTAAAAGGCCAGGTCGAGAAGACCAAAATTGAAGAAACTTGTACCAAATGTCCGGATACACAGCACCTTTTTGTCATGGACACGGAAAAAGAAGCAGCTATCTTAAGGATGAATAAAGCAAGATAGAGACTCAAGGAAGCCTCATTCTTAGACCATATAGGCCTCCACATCACCCATTTGTATCCGCCCCATACATTATACTTATGGTTAGTGAATACAAGCTGCTCAAGGTTAAAGGACTTAACCTACAAGGTAAAGAGCACAAACCAAATGTAATGTGATCTATTCTCAAAAATATATATATTATCAAATATTTAATTTAATTTAACTTAGTAACTAAAGATCTCCATAGCTTAATATTCAGTAGTGCCTTAAACTTAATACTGTTGGTATTTTATCATTTGAAAATGCAACAGATTGATGAAACATAATATATATTCTATTGTAATTAAATTAATAATTAACTAAAGTTAAATAATATGTAACAATAAGCATGGAACAATAAAGAGGTATTGTAAAATAAATATATACCTTTTTTGCTGTCACAGCTTTTGCTTTCAGAGGTTGTCGTCTGATAACCTTCTTTGATACTGATCCACCAAAGACATCAGCAGCATTACTTATCACATAATAATCTCCAGATGGTACTACTGCAACACATTAATTAACACTATGTATTTAAATGGGAATAAATCTTAGTTAGTAGTCATTTGATACATTTACAGTTAGTAGTAAGTCATTTAATACATTTACAGGTTAACTTTTATTGTATGATGTATGACCTGTATAGCCGAGTGGTTAGCGATCCTACCTACTAAGCTAGAGGTCCCAGGTTCGAATCCCGGTGGGTGCAAGCATTTTTATGATGAATATGGATGTTTGTTTCCGAGTCATGGATTTTTAAATGTATTTATGTATGTTTAAGTAAGAATATTGTATTAAATATATCATTGTCTTGTAACCCATAACACAGGCTATATATGCTTAACTTGGGGCAAGATAATTTGTGTGAAAAGTGTGTCAATATTATTATTATTATGATACTAGCGGGATAGATTGGATACAAGAATATTGCAGCGTGTTTATTTAACATCTGCAATAAAGCTAGGTTTCCACTTTTTTTATTTTCCCACTTTTGCTAGATGTTTACAGTAAAATTTTACACAAAAAAAAAATACTTTACTCATGTGGCTGCAATATAAAAATAAGAATAAGAATGTTGATTGATTGATTGATAAGAATAAGAATTTGCATATTAAGTTTTTGCAGGAAAGATTCCAAGAAAAAATCTCTATTCAAATTTTAATCCACATAATCAAATGTGGATATAACATACGGTATACATATGTTGCTCATTTTTAAATGTATGTTTTGACAATTTTTTAAAATGTTAATTGTACTCAAATTAATATAGCCTTTTGGAGTAAAATAAATTAATAAATAACTTAGTAACTAAAGTTCTCCATAGCTTAATATTCAGAAGTTCCTTAACTTAATGATGTTGGTAGTTGGAAGGAACAAGACGAGCAGGATGTTGATACACCCTGCCATTACAATGCACAAATGCAGGATTCTTGAAAAACCCAAAAATTCTGAGTGGCACAACAATTGGACGTAGTTAAGCAGAAAGGACTCAAACCACACAAAGGCACTTTTGAGTGATAGGTATTTGAAGTTTCAGCTCCTATATATACTATATTAAAAAGTACATTTAAAAATAGGGTTTGACATGACATTTTCGACCTTCAGGAGTATGATGGCATACTTAACTGTATTTTGACCAAAGTGTGGTTTGAGTCCTTTCTGCTTAACTACGTTCAATTGTGCTCGTCACCTTGAGACATATTATGATGTTAAGTCTTATTTGACAAGTAATATCACTATGTAACTGCAACCTTCAGAACGAAACACTATAATGCTTACACATTACTGCTTCACAGCAGAAATAGACGCCATTGTGGTACCCATAAACTAGCTGGCATCCTGTGCAAAGGAGCCTCCCACTGGTCTGTTACATATTCTCAAAAAAAAAAAAATATCAATGAAAGCATACAAAAACACATTTTTAAATATACATGGAAAAATTAAAATTGCGCATATTATCGCCTAATTATGGTAAAATATCAAAATAATAAGATGTTTTAATGAGTGAAACTTACAATGTGAGGGTGGTTCTGGTGATATGCTGGTTATAGTAGAATTTTCTGGAGTCATTTGTACCAACTTATATGTAAGTCCACCAGCTGCTGAAATATAGTGATACAAATTATAACAGCAGTATATTCAATGAGATGTATAATTTGGAGGCTGCTCTTGCAATTAGGTATTTTGTAAATTGCTAGAATAACAGTTACAGTAACAATAACAAATACCAAATAATAAATAAATGTTTTGTATATTACCTAATTTATTACTAAGTTAAGACATTATTCCAACGACCCCGTTTTTATAAATTCCGGGATCTTCAGAAATCTTAATTTTTTAAGATATTAACCCTTAACTATGTACTTATTTCCATTGAGAAATAATTGGCTATTAATTAATGTGTGAACTTAGTACTTTGTGGTTCTGGGTCAAGACCTGTTATGAAGTGGCAGAAGCATATCAGTGAGTGCCAACAATATGAGAAACTTTGCACATCACCTTGTTATTTATGGTTAGTAACATCATAATTCTTGTTTATAATTTCTTTTACAATTGTTAATTAACAAGTGTCTAGTTCATAGAAAGATAATATACAGGAGGGCAAAATGTGATTCTCCCACCAACCAAATTCTTTCGATATTGAAGCTATTTTACACCATAAAGATGTTTATTATACTATAAAAAATTCTGACAATGATGTGGAGGATAAAGTATCTGAAACGGATGTAGGAGTAAAGAGCAAGACTTTGGTTGGACGAAAACTGATAATGAGCAGATAATGATAACAAAAAGAGAGGCTTCAAATATGATTGTAAACTTATCTCAAAAGGTTGTAGATAATTAGGATTTACATGGTGAAATCTTAGGTAATATATATATCTAGATAGTATCTTGCTGTTTGACAACCAACCAAAATAGGCCAGGTATATACATTTTGTGTGTGTCAAGCTATGTCTTACACTCATGATTTGTATGACACTTTGTGTTTGTGTGTGTGCATTGCTCAAAATAGAGGTTAGTTCTACACTCAAGTTTTTCACAGCTGTCATATTCAAATTCAAATATTTTTATTCAAAATAGGATGTGACATCACTTATTGAAAGTCAAAAAACTACCACCCATTCCAAAATGAATGCCACAGTCCTGAGAAGAATGGGCGCAACAAACTCAGCGGGCTTTTTTTTTTTCATCAAATTAATATGTTTACAAAGTAATATTGTACAATTAAACTTATTATTTAATAGCCTGAGGGCGGTCACTCCATTCCCAATCTGTGGTATCATTAAGAAAGTCATTTATGTTATAGTAACCTTTAACACAAACATTTTTTAACAATTCTTTTGAATAATGTAATACTTTTGTTTTAAACATTTTCTGGGATCTTGTTGTAAAAGCATACACATAGTATATCTGGATGTATAAATGATGAATGATAAAGGGTGAAACCAATGTGAACTTGGATTAAGGAACACAGTAATTTCAATAGTTGTTTGAGAGAATCTCATATCTGTTACATTTTTACTTGAAATCAATATTATTTATTTATAACATAAAAATACTGCTTATTATCATCATAAAGCAAACTTTTTACTATAGATGTCCAAATTGATGTATAATGTAAATGTAATAGACATTAATAATAAGATATAGGTAATAAATGACATTAATAATACGATTTTTAAACACACTAATGAAATAAAATACATACACAAGTCTCTATAGCTGTAAGAGGAATTATTGTCTTCCTCCTCGGTGTTATCATAAAATGTATGTGTTTCTAAACCAGAACTTTCACAATCAGCACTGGCTGCAAAATAAATTTATTTTTGTACATACATATATATTGTAAACTATAATTAATTAAACATTACATAAAAATTACATTTATAAAGACCCCTATTATTTAGGAAGTCAATACAAAATCTAAATAAACAGCAAATTAAAATAATGTAAATCAATGATTTAAAAGGAGTTATCTACTTACAATAGGGGGCGACGATTCCTAGGTACTGTTCTTTATCATTACTGTAAAGAAAAAAACAAGAGTAACAATAAATACTCAAAACAAACAATTATATTGTGAGTACAACGCAGCATACACTTAACTCTAGCTATTGCCAAATATTCTAACCTGACCTTCGATACACTTATTACCGATTATTGTTATGTAACAGAACACATAATTATCTTCCAATACGAATTTATACATTTTAAATACCTGTTATCAAGAGAGTTATCCTGAACATCTAAATCAACTTCCACTTTAGCCATTGCGCGTAATTATTTTGAAATTTCTATCTTGGTCACGGGAACAAAATAAAAGGTCATGTGATGTAACCATAGACAAAATTGCACAGATAAAATAAATGCAATGTTATTGTATGCTCTACACGTTGGCGCATGTATGTGCCAATGTGTTGCGGAACACTTATTTTTATGTCCAGCATTGTTTAAGCCGTTTACACGTTAGAAAGACTTTGAATTTAATACTCAATTACGAATCATATTCGGATGTGTGATCAGCTATCAACAAAGATCAGCTACTGCCATTTTTCTATATTCGGCACCGAAATACATAAAGACCTCAGTGTCTAGAAAATTAAAATGACTAATTTCCATTTATATTATTATAGTGGTATTCAAATTAATGTTAATTTATGTCAATGTTATAAGACCCTTTGGTAACATATTGTTTATGTAATGGAATTCTAACCCAAACTCCTACACTACTACCTCTTTTTTAACCCTGAGCTAAGCTCAGGGTTAAAAAAGACCTGTAATTATTATAATAGTATTATATATGTATGTATAAAATATATATACATTTTAATTTCTATGAAAAATGAGTGTAGTTGAGAAGTGGAACCTTCTGGGGGTGTAGATCCATCAACTTCAACGAAGACTTCGGCGAAGTTAATTTTTTCCATAGTATGGCGGCGGCTTAACACGAGTTGATAGTTATGGACAGCTGTCGTCAACTCACTTAGTCTATGCTAAGAGCTCGTGGGAGTCAAATGTAATAATAAAACATAATATTATTTATGTGCTAGGTTTTTGTATAAAATATGCCTTCGTGTGCATTGAGATACTGTTTTAATAATTCTCAAAACACAAGTAAAAGTCAAGGAGTCACTTTTCATAAGTAAGTTCAATATAATATTAACTTAAAAACACGCTTTAGTGATAGGTATATTTTGTCAATTTAAATCGTAGCGGTACGTCATCGCGATGACAACTGGCAACTTTACTGCTTACCTACTTGAGCAATGTAATTTCTATTATTAATCCGAGTTATTATTATTATTGTATAAATATTGAATGAATAGCTATTGTGATTTGTTAATGTCAAAGAGTAAAACACTAGGATTTGTATTTTGTACATAGCAATATCCACAGTTGTCAAAGAATATGAGGCAAATTCAAATCTATGTTTGCGTCACGAGTGTAATATTTTGCTCAAGTGTAGATACGAGTATTTTTCTTACTAACCCAACTCTCTTTTTTATAATTAGTTATAATATATTTAATCTTTGATAGAATTGTAGGTAATAAATGAGGTTTCAATATTTACGCATTTTCTTAATCTTTGTAGATTATAAATGAAATCTTCTTCTTTCGCCTAGCCTTTTCCCGCTACACGGGGTCGGCATTTTCCAATTATGCGACGCGGACGCCACGTGCTGCGTCGCTGTACGTCCTCTTCCCTCAGAGCCAACTCCTTCATGTCCCTCCGGACTCTCGGCAATCAGGTGGTCTGAAGTGTTTCTCTTCCCCTCTTTATAGTAACCATAGAAAGGCACTTTCTCACGACATGATCCTCGGTTCTACGCATTACGTGAGCTTAGCATTTCCCCCTGAACCCCGCTCAGTTTGTCCGTTATCTTTGGAACTTTGAATCTCCCCCTAATATACTTACTGCGAACCTTATCATTGTGTGTGATTACTCCTGCCCATCGTAGCATAATATGCTTTCTGCTGTCTGGAGCTTTTGCTCATGTATCTTATTTGATGCCCAGTATTCGTTACCATAAAGAGGCGCAGGTCTAACAGCCGTTTTATAAACCTTGCGCTTAGATCTTATTGCCATTTTAGTGTCACACAAAACCCCTGTCAAGGTATGCCACTTATTCCACCCTGCCGTCGTCCCATGAGTTACGCCCGCTTCAATTCATCCAGCATCTGAGAATAGTGATCTTATATCCCAGTATTTGAAAGATTCCGCTCTTGATAATGTAGCATTGCCAATTGGTTAAATTTCCAGAACATATTCAGTCTTAGCTCTGTTGATGCATAGGCCATTCTGTCAGCACTATTATTTGGGCTAAATTTCCAGAACATTTATTCAGTCTTAGTTCTGCTGATGCATAGACCATTCAGTTCATTCAGACTTTCCCCATTGCTCTAAGTTTACTTGGATCTCCCTAAAGTTATCAAAAATCGGTTTAAAGAACTTTAATTTCTCATTAAGACTGTCGTCACTTACATGAGAACATAAAATCAGTGAGTGAGAGGCGAATTTGCTCATTGCTGCTTTCCGGTTTTTTAAGGCGGTGGTCCAAGTTACAACATATAGTTTATTGTTATTATGATAAGATGTTTTTATTCATTGCTTTGTAAATGATATAGCAGCCTTTTTTTGAAGATGTTGAGCGAAGTCGCTTCTCTAACAGTTTTCGGAAGCTTATTGTATAGCTGTGCTCCTGCAAATGTTATATTATTTTTACCATAGTTGGTTGGTTCTAATACTAGGTAATACAAGGTGTCTGGCGCGACGTAATACATATTTGTTGGTTTTGTGTTTTGTTGTGAATGTTGTATTTGAGTGAATGAGTCTATGAGTTATCTTATATATAAGTATGCATGTGTAGTAGTTGTAAAGTTGAGTAATGTTCAATAGTTTCGTTTCTTTGTAAATAGTTTCTGTAGGAGTTAAGTAGTCATAATTATGTAAACTTTTTATTATTCGGTTTTGTAGCGTTTGGAGTGGTTTTATATTAGTCTTACCTGCATTACCCCATATTTCAATGAGGTAGAGTAAGTGTGGCTTAACTAGGGCATTATATATCAATAGTCGAGCTTGTTTTGGAATACACCGAACTATTTTGTGTAGAGAGCCTGCTAGAGATGAAAGTTTGTTTTTTATATTTATTAGGTGTGATTTCCATGTTAAGTGTTTATTGAGTGTCAATCCAAGGTATTTTTCTTCAAGTCTTTTGCAATACTTCTCCGTTGATGGTAAGATTAGGAATGTTAGGTAGTTTTTTATTTTTAGCACTAAATATCATATATGATGTTTTGGAGGCATTAATAGTTAAAAGGTTACATTGAAACCTCTTTTGCAGTATATTTAAATCATCTTGTGCATTTCCCATTAGTACTTCTAAGTTTTTGCCGAAGTAAAATAGACATGTATCGTCTGCATAAAGGGTAAGATGACCCTGCAAACCTGCTTGATGTATGTTATTTACCTACACCAGGAATAATAAAGGTGCTAGAAGGGATCCCTGAGGAACCCCGCATGTCAGCAGCTTGGATTTGCTTTGATGAGCTCCAATTTTTACAATCTGGTACCGACTTTTTAAGTATGACTCTAGGATTTTGTGTGCGGTTTCTATTATACCGATGTGTTGCAGTTTTTCTAGGAGCAGGGTGTGGCTGACTGTATCAAAAGCCTTTTTGAGATCAATAAAGACTCCTTTTGCCACTTCCCTCTGATCTATTTTGGTTTTTATTGTGGTTACTAGATCAATGGTGGCACCAACTGTATTTGATTTTCACCGGAAACCGTACTGTTTATCATATATAAAGTTTATCTCAGTTAGGTATTTCTCTAATCTGTTATATATGATTTTTTCAAAAATTTTTGAGAATGTTGGTAGAACTGAAACTGGTCGGTAGTTCCCAGGGTTAGATTTATTGCCTGCTTTGTACAGTGGGGTAACTCTAGCAACTTTTAGACTGTCCGGAAAGATACCTTCAGCCAAAAGTTGATTTAGACATTTTGAAAAAAAAATTATTGAATTAGGCGTTACTTTGCGGAAATCCATAATTATACAAATGTTTTAGGTTTTCTTTAGTGTTAATTCCGCCAATATTTGTTTTTAAAACAATTCGACACGTGTTTCGCTTCTACACGAGGCATCCTCAGGACGTGTTGTCTCGCCAAAATCTCGGTCTCGTGCCAGGCGGAAATATTGGCGGAATTAACACTAAAGAAAACCTAAATCATTTGTATTAGACATTTTGTTAATTTATTTATTATAAGATTTTTGATACATTTTATGGCTTTGTTACTTATACCATCCAGTCCTGTACTCGTGTTGGGATCTAAGTTGTCTATAATTTTGGAAACCTCATTTATAGTACACGGAGTAAATTGAGACAAATTATGATGTTTGGTGTTGTGGTTAACTATGGGTAGTGTGTATGTGTTACTATTATGAAACTGTTTAGGTATTTTGTTGGCCAAATTTGTCCCTATATTTGCAAAGAAATTGTTAAAAATTTCGCATACCTCTATTGGGTCCGTAGTAACAGTGCCGTTTTCAGAGGTTATGTTTGGAGGAGCACAACTTTTAACAGTTTTGTTATTAGAAAGGGTATTGCTAATTTCCACATTTTTTTCTGGTTATTTGTGAATTTTGAGAATTCTCCGTAGTAATATTTTTCTTTTGTCTTCCTTATTATTTGTGCTAGGTTGTCTCTTTTTGTTTTAAATTCTTTTTCTAGTTGACTATTGTTAGGGTGTTGTTTTAGTCTACACCATAATTTATTTCTTTCATTAATTCCTGCTAATATCTGTCTGTTGATCCATTCATTTTGTGGCTGATTAAGTGTTTTGTATTTGTATATTTTATTTTCGGAGATCATCTTTTTAATGTACTCATCAAATAGTGTATAATCAGGAGTATTGACTTCTAAAATTGTCGATTCAACCGTTTTATACAATTTCGCAAAATCTATAGACTCGTATTGAACTATTTGTTTCTTTGGTGGTCGTATTCCTTTTAGTTCTGTATAGGTATTCTTATGGTCTGATAAGGATGACTCAATGATAGCTGTATGAAAATTGTCTTTCTTTAGATTTGTAGAAATGTGGTCTATGATTGGTTTCAGTCTCACGTGTACAGTATTTTGGATAAATTTTGTTAGTCAGTTTATAGCCGGATTCCATAAGCATGGTACTGTAACGTCTAGTTGTACTGTCAGAGCTTAACAAGTCGATGTTTGTGTCTCCAAAGATGATAGTTCTCTTTTGTTTAAGAAGTTGTTCCTGATAGTCACAAAGAAAGTCATTAAAATTTGTGTGTCCAGGCTTATACACAACCCCAACTGTGAGTGCATATTTGTGGAGATATATGGATAGGTAGTTATTTCCACCGTCATATAATGATGTAGTTATGTCGTGTTTTAAGTTGTTATGCACATATATGGATACACCGCCTCCGATGATATCTGGTCTGATATTATAGTAATGAGTATAGTTTTGAATTCGAAATTGTTGTACTTGTGTATCCGACCTTATCCAGGTTTCAGTTAGTAGGACTATGTGTATACATTTTTTTAAAGGAATGTAGGATACAGATGAGTTCGTCAAATTTACCTGGACTACATATACTTCTTACATTGGCGTAGAAAAAGTTAAGACTTGATTTACAGGTAAGTACATTTTGGTATGTGTCAACTACTTGATATGTCATTGTGTCTTCACTGTTTGAGTTTGCATTGCGGGTATTGAGTTTGGTTGTCATATTTAGTTTTTTGAATCATTGATTTCAATAATTTTTGGTAAACCCTTGACATACTTTATTGTGATGTTGTTTTCCCCATTAGCTTTACGCTGCGCTAGTTCAGTTTTCAAATCTTTCAAGTATTTTTGTTGCGCTGGTGTTTGATCTGAGTAGATTTTTATATTCTTACTTAATTTATCTTTATTACGAAGTAGCAGTTTCGCGGTATGGGAAGATTTGAAGCAAAACAACAAGAACAAAATAAGGTACCACATCATCAGCATATGAGAGATTTTTTGCTGTGAAATAATATTTATGACGTTAAATAGTATGAAACTAAGGCCACTCCCCTGATGAACATTAACATTAAAGCTATTATGGAAATAAATAAATGCAATGTTAATAGTAATGTTATGAGTAATATAATATATTCTTGCATAAGTTTTTTCAGACTATAATATAATATAAAATTATAAACTTTCCATTATCCATCAGGTTCAACTAACGGTTGAAGATATTTTTCCATTCGGATCCTCCATACTAATTATGTTTATAGTAATGTAATTTTTTTTATTGTTTGGGTTCACAGGTTTCCTAAGCCGGAACAAGAAGAACGAGAATTATGGATTAAATTTCTACAGAAGAATCGCAGCGAAGAAACATGGTTACCGTCAAAGCATGCATGTATATGTTCTGTGCACTTCAAAGAAAAGGACAAAATTATCACAAAAACCGGAAGAATTTACCTAAAGAAGAATGCACTACCATATGAAGGCGTAATTAATTTCATTTGATATTTAAGTTTAGAAGATCGAATTTTTGGTAAATAACCCGGGGCTTACGAGAGGCTTTTCATGAGTCCCGGAATCCGTGACCTAACTACTACAGGGTTTAAACATACCTCTATATCTTTTTTTTCAGCCCACAGAATGTGGTGAACAAGAAGTATCAGAAGTATTGTCTGAATCTGTAAGCAGCTCAAACTCAATTTTCGATAACCCAAGAGAAATTGCTTTGAAATGTGAGTTGCGCAAAGAATATGCAGCTAAAATGAAACTGGCTCAGGAATTGAAGAAAATAAAAAGACAAAATATTTATCTGAAGAAAAAATGTTTATCGTACAAAATGATTATAGAAAAACTGACTGCTAATAAATTGGCCATGACCTAATCGTACTGATGTTATTATATATTTTTTTATAGAAATGTAAAAGTACGTAATAATGGAATATGAATAATAAGGAACCTTAGTTGAACATGGTATTAGTTAGTTGTACTTATTGGTGTTGGTATATTTAAAAAAAAATGCCTGAAAATGTGTGTTGATGATCTAGCTACTGTACTCAATAACTTTTGTTTTGTACTAATTTACATTTACTTTTTTGACTTACTCGTGTAAGGAATTGACTATTTCAGTATGTTTTGTTGCATCACTTTACTTATTATATTGTAATTAAAATAGACTTTTAAAACGGTGAAAATGTAAATCTTGACTTAAAAGAGTGGCAATGAGTTTCTTGCTACTTCTTCTCAGTAGCTCAACCCTTTACTTAGTAGCGGTAGATTCAATAAGAAATATTTTTTTTTGACATTGATAAGTGTCATTTCCGTGACCTACATGAATAGTGATTTTGATTTGATTTGCCTTATGTTAATATTAAATTATCTACAATAGGCTGGGTCTTTCCCTCGGAAACCTAAAGATTTCGGGATAAGATATATTCCCATATCTTTTCTGTACCTACCCCTGACAACGTGTGTGATTTTGGAAGTTTCTTCTGTCACCGGTCGACGATATCTTGAGACAAATTTAGGCCCGTGTATACGGCATTTCCAGTACTATCTATGTAACAATGCATACTGGAGGTATCCGACATATCATTGATATGCAATCGTACATAAATAATGAGTGAAAAATTGTAGAGAATTACTGATTAGCCCACTCAAATGCAGTGCCGCTGCCTCAAAATAACTTGTGGCACCGCGATTGGACTCTTCTCCTTGAGGCATAAGAGCCAGCCTTGCGATCTCGGGAGATACGGCCGCTCTTTAAACGGAAACACAAAATATAATGATTGCGCACTATTAAATTTTTTCCTTTTTTTTTCGAGTCACCTGGTGTTAAGTGATCACCGCCACCCACATTCTCTTGCAACACCAGAAGAATCGTAGGTACGCTTTTGTTGATGGTGGAACTGGAAACATCAGGATGGTTCTTGATGGCAGAAAGAATAGAAAAATATATTTCAAAGTGATCGTTGCATCTGTAATTGACTTTGGCCTGGTACTGTTTTGAGGATATCCTTAGATATCTATTAATACGGTTTTACTCACGATTTATCGGTGTGGGTACCGACTAGTTGCGGACCATTCGGAGGTCCTTCATCAGGGTGAGTGTAGTGGGTTCGCGATAACTCTTACGACTTAAGCTCGCAGTGCGCTGCTGGACTATCACCGACACATATGTGGTCCAATATTAATCCTAATAATAATACAAAACTATATGGAAAATAATAATACGTTTACATGAATCTATTGGGCATATTTAATAATTTTCGTTGTATGTATAAAAATCTGAATCGGACTATTCCGAGCTTCAAAAAGAAACAAATAATATGCTTTAATCAGTGAATCTCAATTCATATAAATGTTGTCTTTAAGTAATATTATTTGAAGACCACGGGGCGCCAATGCGGATAGAGCAATATCTCAAGGGCGACAGACCGTCGCCACTAGCCGTTCAAACATGAACACTTAAAGATACAAGGACACGAAATCGGAGGAAAACTATTACAGGAAAAACGAATTATAAAGACGGAACACATTGTTTCATAACATGAAGGTGCTGCAAAAAGGGTTGTGAAGACATTCATTTTCTCAAAATTGATTCCTTTAGAATTATTTTTGCTGTCAGTTTTATTTTCACTACCACCGCTTCGAAAACAAATGGTGCTCTGAGAGAGAACAATCGGCGCAAGAAACTCTCCCATCATTCTTTTTTTGCGCTCTTTTTAAATATTGTTCTGTCATTGTTATTTCTATAAAATAATCATAATGTAGTCCAAGGCTGCCCGATCGCTTAGATATTCAACTGTGGAATATTAAGACTTACGACAGAGCCATTTTTTAATAAAAAAAATTGTCAGAGGCTATGTAGTTTTAATCTACATTTTTAATCCATAGCGTTAAATATATCAATAACAGTACAATAAATCATCTCCATCAACGTGCTCCACTAGTATTTAATATTATCGATTGATTATTCATTATAAAATTAATAAATAATCGAAACTAAATTTAATCGATTCCTTGATCCGTATCTAATCGTATTTTGGTTATAGAAATATGGCGACCAAATAAATGATCAATTTTTCGGTCAGATTTTATCCGGAGAAATTGTTATTTCGTAATATTGAAAAAAAAAAATTATAACTAACACTATGAATTACTGTTTTCATAAAGCTTAAACTTCTGACACAACTAAGATTTTAACGATGCCATCCATGGGCAACCTCCTTTACTTATATAAAATGCCTGAACAGCGACTGGGACTTAATTATAAAAGTTTATACATTTACCCTTAAAGCTATTATGTGTCTTGTGAAGCCTACTAGAATTAGTTAAATCACTATTTAAACAAAAATCTGACGATTTTTCTACGCATTTGTTTCGAATTCTCAATAAATCTTACATTATATTATATGTTTTCTCAAGACGTATTATTTAATATATAGGAATTTTTTTATTAATTACGCAACAGAACTAAATACTAAAAAGTTGAAAAGAATTTCAATTAGAATGACGTTTGGATCATTTCCAATGAAAAAATATTTCAATGCCAACTTGTATAGAAGTCATAATTATACAGACATAATATCACAATTCGCAGCCTGATAGCGGAACAGCAAAAGTGCGCTTAAAGACTATGTAAGCACACTTTTTTCCTTAGTCGTGTGTCAACTGTCACTATCCGAGTTGGGTTCTAAATTCAACATACGTAACCTGAATTGAATAAATATTGTAGTTGTGAGGCGTCTCTCTGTCGCGTCTGAGTACTGAAGGACGGGGAGACGCCGCCAAGTCTGAACTTGATCTGAATCTATATTGACTTCATTCTTCGTTGATATTGAAAAGGTTTGGCTGTTTGATGATATTAGGTAGGTTATCCGAGTCATATTACCTATAACGTTTTAAAACGTGGCTCATATGATATTTGTATAGAGAAATATTTATAGATTAGCTGACCCGACAAACGTTCTTTTGCCATATAAATTATTTTTAGTGTTCCGCCGTTCTTCTCCGACTTACTTTTTAATTCCAACTACCACGAAAAGGTCTTTTCATTTTTCGGATTAGTAAAATATAGCCTTTGACACTCACAAAAATGTGGTAACAGAATGAATAATGAAGCCACAACTTGAGAGTTGAACAAAGCAAACAAGATTTTATAACGATACGTTACTCGAACGGTTGGCTCAGTTGGTTAGAGCACCGGCACGGAACGCCGGAGGTCGTGGGTTCGAGTCCCACATCGTTCATAAAATTTTGTTTTTCATATTTTATTTGGTAACAGAATTTTCAAAATTGGTTTAATAGATTTAACTATATAGTTTTTATTAATATTTCAATATTTTTAATATTTCAGTATATTATTCTGCTATTCGGGATGGAGACAAATCCAACAAATTAAAAATCATGAAATTCGGTCCGGCTGTTTTCCAGTTATAAGTGTTTGAACAATTATATTGTGTGATGTTTGTAAATTGGAATATAGGTATAGGTATTCACGGGCTACTTTCCGCAACTCGACAACTGCTGTGCGCCTATTTTGCGTCATAGGGTTGGGTTGCTAATCTTGCCATCCCAACTCCTCAAGGAAGTTACTCAAACCTCTGATGTCACCCATGACCTCGGGGAGAGTCCTCGGTGACCCCAGGTGTTTGGCCCGGTATGTGGCCACTCCGCAGCACTCCACGATGAGGTGTGTGGCCGTTTCTTCTGTCTCCATGCAAGCCCTGCACAGGGGACTGTCAGTGACACCTATATTAAACAGATGTTTGTTAAAAGGGCCGTGACCCGTTATTACATGAGTTATGTTACGTAATCTTGATCGTGTGTTTCACCAGCTTACGAGAGAGCCTCTGATCTATGCATGGTAGAGCCTCTTTTGCTTGTCTGCATCCACTCATCTCCGTCCAGTATTTATTATGTAGCTCCTCGGTGACTCCTGCCTTATGACTGATGTGGGCCAACCAGAGGGGAGAGGGACTATTGGTTCCGGTCCAATGGCTATCATCTCTGAGCCTCTCCTTGTAAATTGGAATAAAGTAATTAAAATTAAATTGAGCCTCCAAATTTAACAATACGTTATTTAATTTATTAAAAATTTCGTGAGTCATTATTAACTTATTTATTAATACGGCTTTACTCACGTTTTTGTCGGTGTCGGTACCGACTAGTTCCGGACCATTCGAAGGTCCTCCATCAGGGGTGAGTGTGGTGGGTTCGCGATAACGTACCACCTCTTATTGCGGACTTGGGCTCATAGTTTACGTAATAAGTTATTTGTAACAATATCTGCACAATAAAGTCACGGTAAGAAACGAAGGGTGAAAAGAGGCTAATGATAAAGATACAGCAAGAACATCAAATGTATGTAATACATAACATATAAGCTGCTATTGTGAATGCAGATTTATAGCAGTTTTTCCTTGTCACTGTTACCAATCTTCCGGGTCAAGGTCCGGCCACATATGGAGTATTGCTGTCATCTGTGGCTTGGCGCAGTACCGTATCAGCTCGATCCATACGACCGCGTGCACCGCAGAAAAGCTCGAATTGACGGGGACCCAGTGATCTGTGAACGGCTGGATCACTTGGCGTTGCGTAGAGATGTCGCTTCATTGTGTGTCTTCTACCGCATTTATCACGGGGAGTGTTCCAAAGAGCTGTATCACCTGATTCCTGCCGCCGAACTCCACCTTCGCACGACACGCCACAAATTAAGATCTCACCCCCACCATCTGGATGTTTGGAGAAAAACGAGCTGTGGCTCCTCCGCAATAAACTTTTTTCCACGTACTACAAAAGTGTGGAGTGAGCTTCCTTGTGCGGTGTTTCCGGGGCGATACGACATGGGTACCTTCAATAAAAGCGCGTACACTTTGCTAAAAGACCGGAAACGCTTGTGTGATTCCTCTAGTATTCCAAGAGAATGTAGGTGGTGGTCATCACTTAACACCAGGTTATGCTCGTTTGTCCTCCTTTTCTTAAATCTTCCAATAAAAACCTTTTTTTAATGGAAGTGTTCATGAGGATGTTCGCGAATGTAATTTTTCTTCATTTTTATGTAGATGTGTATTGGCGCACCACCTATTGTATACCACCATTACGGAATGTAAAAGCCGTGAAATGCTGGTTCTACAAGTTTTGGTCTTAGTTTATACTGTGTAGCAGCTAGTTTTCAAAATTACACCATTAAAACACTTAGCCGTTGTTAATATAAAACACATAGATCTTGTAAATATTTATTACTAATATTTATTTTCTATTAGGGATGAAAAGAGAGATATAGGTGAAGAAGATGGTGAGGGCGATGGAGTGGCAATGCATTTGATTATTATGGTGATGGGTCAGCTGTCACATTTTTATCGGTATGAGGCCGCCTCCTCGACTCACTACCGCTGACGATCGTGCTAATTCTACGTATTTTCCAAAATCGTAAAAAATTCTAATCTTTGAATAGTTCCACTCTTTGTAGGAAGAAAACTTTAATCAATAATTTGGAACAAGTAATACGTTGGTCAACATGCACCATACATACCATACACTTACCCCCTTATTCATAATGGTCCGCTAACTTTAAACAGCCGCTAAGGAGTGTTTTTTCTCATTCTGACTTAGGTCAATAGAAGAAGACAGAGTGAGAATTAGCAATGCTTTAAGTTAGCAGACTATTATGAATAAGGGGGCTATAATCCAGCTAACTAGCTAGCTGCTATAACGTTGATCAGATACATTTGTAAATAAATGTGTAACTACTCGTAATTCTTCCCAGTATTACTGATTTTCATTATTATTATAATTATCTGAATATATGATTATCTTAAATTACTTTCATTATTAACGTTATGATTCATTTTAGTGTTTTTACTTCTTTAGAATTTTCTTGCAATTCACATTCTAATATTTTTATTTTATTCAAAAATGTTAATGTTCAGCTGTTATTTCAAAAACAAGATTTTAGGACTTAAATATATAATTAAATTAAATAGGATTTTAAAAGACAGATTGATTTAATTCAAATGCAAAAAACTTATCGGGCCCTTTTTTATTGAAATTTACTTAAAATAAAATGTTTTTAAATATCATAATCATAAGGGTGACAATAATACACAAACATTTTATACCAATTTTATATTAAAACCTGTTCTGACATTTTTGTGATACTAGACAGGATTTCTCAAGTATATGTACAGCATGGAGTTTAATCATATAACAAAATCGTTGACTTCAAAGGACTAAATATTTGTAAATAAATTAATATCCTCTCCGAACGCGTTACAAAACTGGCACTGTACTAATATTTTAATAAAGCTTCGTGTCGGGCCTGTCAGTTCAATGATCAAAGAAGCCTTTATTGAGTGACGGTGACCCGTTATGCTACGCTATACTACGGTTCATCACGTAGGCGACTGAATGCCTACGGTCAACTACGGCGCGCCTTACAATACACGTACATAAGTTCTATTGTATTTTCGTCACTTTATCAAAATGTTTGGATATAATATAATATGTATGTTTTTGATGAAGATAAGAAGAAATTGGTAATATTATAGTTTTATAAATAAACCATTTATTTATATATTATAACATTTAAATAGAATAATATCAGGCCCCGCGTTTTGCTTTAAAAAATCGTGCGATTATAACAAGATGTTAGATTTTTATTATTGAAACTTCTTTTTGGCTACTTTTATTATTTTGTTGTTTGTTTTGTTTAGATTTGAATTAGAAACGGTCCTGTATGTTACATTCGTTCGGGTAAGGTCTGCTCCACGACAACATTGGACACACACAAACCCATACACACACACATGGAATGTACATACTTAGTCTGGCTATAAATACTGTTACAGTTAAAAATAAACAAAATAACATTTGAATAAGGAATCTGTCATTTTTATTTGATTGTTTCTCATTTTGGCGCCAAAACATTGTACATTTTATTTTTTCTGATATTAAAATGGAGTGGGATGATAAAGAGAACCGAATCGCTGTAATTGCATTACACAATTACGCATTATACAGGGATGAAGCCAAATGCAATTTTTAAAACTCTCCATACGCTTGGTATTAGTAAAATGTTTATGTACCAGGCTATTAATAGGTACAATGATTCCTCTGTTTGTGACAGAAAAAGATCTAGCCGTCCACGTAATGTTCGTACGAAAAGGGTGGTCGATTGAAGATAAATCTTGAGTCAACATCTCCTGAGGATGCCTCGTGTAGAGGCGAAACACGTATCGGATTGATTGAAGATAAATCTTGAGTCTCGTGCCAAAGTTTAGCGAGTCAACATCTTCTGAGGATGCCTCGTGTAGAGGCGAAACACGTGTCGGATTGATTAAAGA